>JAZHFQ010000661.1:600000-940200 GCA_038387885.1 Spodoptera picta | reverse complement strand
CCTTACAGTATGTAGTCTTGAGAAGTTGGCAGTGTATGTTGTGGCATACATGAGTTTTCAGGAAAAGCAAGCTTTTCAGATTTTTTCTGAAATTTTTTTGTAACAGTTTTAGATGTGTTTATTAATTTTTTAATAAAAAAAAACAGTTTTTATCACACTTTTTTCTATGCCAAATTAAGGGTTAAGTATGAAATATTAATAGAATACACTATAAAAAAATATGATTTCAGTTAAGGGTTGTTAAGTAATAGAAAAAGAAAATCGCGGTTATAGATTTTTTTACAATTTTAGCTAATTTGACGCGCCTATAACTTGAAATTATTGTTTAATTCTATTCTTTCAGGGTAACGAAGAAAACAGAATTGCTTCAGAAAACACTCTCAGTTTGAACGAAAGAGGAAATACTGTCACTGTAAATTAAACTACGGGCACGCCTTTCGCCACCCCAAAACCATTTCGGAAAAGAAGACGGCCTGAAGTAGAACAAGATCCAATACAACAATAAGCTGTAAATATTTTACAAAGAATGTATGAATCTAGGAAAAGCAGGGATGAAAATGACGCATTTGGAGAGTATGTCTCGATGAAACTGAAACAAATAAAAAACAGTCATGCTTAGAATACTGCTCAACATCACATTAACAATATTTTGTACAATGCGACAATGGGACAATATGATTTTCCAACAACCTTTACAGACCCAACCGCTAGTAGTTCCTGGGGATACAACTCTGAACCAAATCTATCCACTTTTTCGGAAAATAATGCTGACTGTAGCTCGAGAGGATACTACACCGCACCGAGTCCCTCGGCTTCATTTGAAACCAGTTCTTCGGATAACTCCAGGACACATACTCGTACCAGCGCAAGAACACAGAGTCCGTCTAATTTATCGAAATCAAGCCAAGATTCGACCCAATCAACGGTACAAACGTAATTCCAGTTATTTACGCGCTCTTACCTGACAAGTCTGAGCAAACATACGTACGCCTGTTTTCTCTGATCAAAGAAAAGCTGCAAATTAAAATTGAAAATTTCGAATGCGATTATGAGACTGCCATTATTAATGCCGTTTCGTCGGTGTTTCCGGATACCAAAGTGACTGGTTGTTATCATCACTTTAATGACGCTGTTTGGAAAAAGTCCAAAAAAATTGGTTTAGACCAAACTAGGGAAGGGCGAAATACGACTAGGAAGTGTGTTATTTTTATATAAGCTGAGAAAGGAAAGCAAGCATTGGGACAGCCAGATGGTAAATTCAGTGTTCAAGAAATTTAGAAATACACGAAGATTACGGAATGTTGAATTCGACAGACGATATTCCAAATATATAACGGAATTACAGAACAATAATATAACTATAAAACAGTTTTTTTAGAAAACGATTTACTTGCGTCTTTCCTTGTTTAAGTAGTGGCGTATGCGTGGTAGTGAATAACGTCAGAAAATTATATAAAAAAATTGTTGATTAATAGTTGTTCAAAATGAAACATTTACACTCGGAATTTTAACCCATTCCTCCCCACTGTCATATTTTTAGGACACTACTTTAAAAATTTTTTTTCATGTATTGGGTCTTATATTTTTATTATTTCTGATAAAATTCATATTTTTAAACTATTTTTCTAATAAAATATAATTTTTTTTGTTGTTAAAAAGTTTACGTAATTTTAATGTCATTTTTTGAAATTGATCATTTTTGCTGACTGAAGGATACCGTAAAAGAAAAATGTTACCTACTTCAAAGTATACAAGACTTATTCTTAGATCTCTATCAAATATAAAACAAATAAAAACAAAACCAAATTATAATTTGTGAACTTGTTATATACATTTAAAATAAGCCGTCCTATAAATATGACACCGGGAATCTGACTGTACAATTTGCCGCGTAATGCCGTTCGATACTGTCACGCTAAGTACAGGTTCAAACTAGTCAATTGTTTGTTTCTTGCGAATCTTGCTTGTATTTACATTAGTCTATTAGTCTACGCCGAACACGTTACATCTCGTCCCTCGAAACGATTGTGATTATTTATCGACCTAGAGTAAAAAGTGAATTATTTACGAAGTTGAGAAATTATTGGTAAGTAAAAATATTTTAGTTTTATTCTGTATCTAATTGTAAACAATATATCTGTCTGTATGATTATAAGTATACGTCTGGCTATATATTAATATATTCTATTTTTTGTTATTTATAGATCATGGATCCAGTGCAAAAGAAGTATAAAAACGCTTTGAAGGTGTCCGAAATTGTAGACTATCTTCAAGATATTGAAGATTTTAGTGATGAGGAGTTGAATGACATTGAAATTGCCATATTGCCGCCGGATGCGGTAGATGAAATGACTGACATAGAAGAAGGTCCTGACGACGATATGGGAGTTTTGCCAGTGTCTGATGTAGCTGGTCAAGTGGAATTTTCGTGCACGATCGATAGCGGCGCGGAAAATCATCCTACTCAAACCACATCTCGTACAAGCAGGACAGTCACTTGGCGTAAGTGTGAACCAGTATATTCTGAAATACAGCCGGAATCTAATACTGCTAAACAATGTTTAGAAAATATGATTACGCAGTTGGAAGGAAAGTCAGCGGTAGAAATATTCGAAAACTTGTTGTGTGACGGGATTCTAGAATATCTTGTGCACGAAACTGTATCTTACGCCAAACACTATAAAAATGATTTGAACTTCAATCTAACTATAAATGAGTTAAAAGTCTTCATAGGAATTTTGTTTTTCTCTTCGTATCATCACTTGCCGCAATATTCCATTTGTTGAACAGGCAATGTCCCGTAATCGTTTTGATAAAATTAAATCCTATTTACATTTCAATGACAATTCACAAATAGATAATACTGACAAAGCTTTTAAAATTCGCCCACTTATCGATAAAGCTAATGAATCATTCCGAAAGTTTGGTATATTTGAATCCAATTTAGCTGTTGACGAAATGATCGTCAAATACTTCGGTCACCATGGAATCAAACAATTTATAAAAGGTAAACCAGTAAGGTTCGGATATAAGCTTTGGGCACTGTGTGGAGTCAGCGGATACTGTTATAACTTTTCGCTTTACACAGGAAAGGATGTTCAAACCTCTGCAAGTCATAACGATGGCTTGGGTGCAACAGTGGTAAAGAAGTTGCTTGCAGTTTGTACAGCTCCCAGAGCACATGTAGTCTACTTCGATAACTTTTTCAGTAGCATGCAATTGTTGATTGATTTGAAATCTCAAGGGTTCAGAGCTACAGGGACAGTCAGAGAAAATAGGACTAAAAAATGTCCTATCATGACCAAACAAGAGATGAAAAAGAAAGACCGAGGCTTTTCCGATTATCGTTTTGATAAAAATAATGAAATTTTGTGCGTGAAATGGCACGACAACAATGTTGTTTGTCTTTTGACAAATTTTGATTCTGTTGAACCTTATGTAAAAACGAATAGGTACTCAAAGAAAGAAAAGGCGAAAGTAGCCGTGAATCAGCCATTGTTTATTCATAATTATAATAAAAATATGGGAGGAGTGGATAAACATGATTGGCTGATTTCTAAATATCCAATCCGCTTTAGAAGTAAAAAATGGTATTGGCCTTTAGTCATCCGTGTTTTAGACATGTCCCTCGTGAATGCATGGATTATCTACAACCAGGTAAATAAAGATGAGACCATCCCTCTGCTAGATTTTAGACGAAGGGTTTGCTTTGCTTGGATGAAAAAATCGGATGGCAAGGCAAGTAAACCGACACCCGGTTCTTCAGAACTTCTTTTACAACCTGTCAGGTTTGACAATGTTGGTCACTATATGACAAAGAGGGACAAACAGAGGCGTTGTCAAGGACAAGGCTGTAAAAAAAAACCTCTAACCTTCTGCGCCAAATGTGAAAAAACACTTTGCAGTAATTGTTTCATACCTTATCATACAAAATATGCTCATAACATTTTTTTAAGACTGATTGTGGATATAATTTTCAAATAAAGCTAATGTTCTTATAATTGTTAACTTGTATTATTTCTGATTACATGCTCCCATTGTCATATTTATAGGACAGGCTGAAACAGGGATGAAGGTATATATATAATTTTTTTTTAGTCATTTTCTATTTTCTTAACGTATTGTGAACTTAATTTAACCCATTAACCGCCAAAGTCGGATTAATCCGACAAATATTTTCGTGTCCATTTCGCCAGCGTCGTATATAAACGACCAAATACACCATCACTTTTAGTTTTAATTTTTTATTTAATTATGCTGTATTCTATGAAAAATATGTTTCTATAAGGTAAATAGTTATACAACTAGTAATATAATAATGTAATCAACATATGTCTTTTAATTATATGCCGTAATAACAGTTTTAAAAGTTCGATGAATTACTATAATAGTTTTTCGGAATTTGCATTGACCTGCAGCGCCAGCGACGGTAAAATACGACATTAGGGACGGGACTCATACCAAAGTTTAGTAATACTAAAATAAATGTAACTAAATATTTCGCGCTAAACTGACTAATTAATCCCAAAACAAATGCAGTGATTTTTAATAAAACGTGTCTTTGTAAATATTTATGAGTGTTTCATTTAATTCCTTTGAAATGGAGTAAATTTACACTAGATAAATATCAGCAACTGCATAGGTGGTCACATCCCTAGTGCATGCGTCTCGAATCAAATTTGGTCAGTACGCTCACCGCCACGGTCGGATATACACGACCACTGCTTACGTCATAAGCGTGTAGTGCATTCTGGAATTTTCCATTAGTGTTGTGAATAAGTATCGTTTATTCATCGATATATTGACTATATGAAAATTGTGTAATAATTATTATGACGACTGCTGAAGAGCTAATAAGAATTTTAGAAGGTGATGATGACGAAGAATTTGTATCAGGCGACGAGTTTGATGTTGAGGAAGAGGTAAATATTTAAGTTTTATTGATTTCTTACATAGTTTTATTTTAGTTTACTTATATTCACGCTATATCACTGACGGGCGAGACAGACGTGCATAAAGCACCCACCTATGAAGTTTTAAATAAATAAATAGTTAATAATTATTCCGGGACATCTATTTTCCTATTTTTGCTATCTAGCCCAAAGTAAACTCACTAAAGCCTGTATTATTCGATCTAGACAATGAATTAACCCATTTATTTACATTATTTCGTAAATACTTATATATATATAGTAATAGATAAGGAAGGCATCTTGTATGTTACAACATTCTTTTATCGTTTATGTTAATACACGATAAGCTGAATAGGTTACGATTCAGCTAACATTTGATCAGTTCAGGTTTAGCTTACCAAAATAGTGTACTTAACATGTTCAGTCACTAACGCCACTATATGTAACGATTCTATCTGTTATCTTCTATTATGCCACTATATGTAATGATTCTATCTGTTATCTTCCATTATTGGTGGATATACCAGGTTCTCTAATAATACTTACTTTGTTGTATCATTTTAGGTTCAAGAAAGCGAGGAGGTTAATTAGGCGGCTCGCTCTGTGTAGACAGACGTGCCTCGACCGAGGAAAGCGGGTGTACTGCCGCGGGCGAGCAACCGAGCGGCCGAGCCACCGAGTGTCGGCTTTTTGTTTTGCTCAAAGGCGCCTCAGTCGTTTGCCGCGCGCACTCTGGACGCACGCGTATTCTGTTTCGTGCCTCGCTCGAGCATAATAATTATGGATAAAGAATTTTGTTTGAAATTAATATCTCTCTATGGTGTAAACACCTGGCTATGGAATGCAAGTGATCCTAATTATACAAATAGAGGGCTTAGAGAAGATGCCTGGTTAAATATTAACCGCGAGATGAATATGCCGGTTCCTGATTTAAAAAAGAAGATGGAGTCATTGATGGGATCCTACCGGCGGGAAAAATCACGAGAAAAAAAAGTCGTTTGACAGGATCAGGTATACATTTATTAATTGCTTTCACATTTACTACCTACTAAGAACAATTATCTACTATTATAAAACTTGTCACTTTTATCTTCCAGGTCGTGATGACGTTTATAAATCCAGCTGGTTTGCATATAATGCCTTTGCATTTATGTCTGATAGGAACGAGCCAGGTACCACGCGGGATACTATAGACAATGTAAGTACATACAATATTTCTTACTGATAGTTATCTTGCCATGAGACGGTTCCATTCGTAATAAAATGTCTTGCTAGGTGGTCTCTCTCTAGATGAAACTGCCTTACACTACCACGAGAAACGCTGACATTGCAGTATAAACAAGTTGCTTTTGTATCATCATCCTGTTTTATTTGAAAATGGTTCCAGATGGAACTTGTACGTTTTAATGGCGTTGCCATTTTCTTTTATATACAATAAATACTATAACAGTCCTCACTAGTCAGTGTTAATAATTAAACAAAATTAATCACGAAATCAAAGCGGCGACGTAACGTAAACAGAAACACGACATGTCTCAACCAAAGCTTAGCAGCACTGGGTGGGGCCGGGCCGAAGGACAGTGTGTTGGCCGGCCCAAGCGACCGTTGAGATGACGCGAGGCGATGCTAAGAGCGGCAACGTCGCACGCGTCGTTCGTTTCGCGCGCTTTTCGAACTGGTTGATATCGGCCGTGTTGTATCGGCGATGCCGATATATCGGCCTACCGATTATATCGGCCGATATATCGGTATCGGTATCGTTACATCGCTAATTTTGAGTAATAACGGGTTATAGTGCAAAGTTAATTTATTAATTGGGTAGAACAATTGTGATTATGAGACTAAAATAATAATATGAAATTAAAATGATGATTGAATAATGCATAAGCGAAGACAGTAGATCAGCCCCTGAAAAATAATTTCGAAAATATTTTCTAGGAAAAAAATATCGATTTATGCAAAAATATGAAAAAGCAATAAGTACCGGCCTTCACCATCATCATCACCATCCTTGTTGCATTTTATTTTAGCATGCATTAATGCTTTTATAAAATGGCTGGCTCAAATTTTGTGGCATTTTTACAGCCGCTTTAGTAGCCATCAAAGCTGCAATTGTGTCCGTATTTAATCTATTTCTCTGGCCATCAATTTAAGTTGGCTGTCTGTATACTTTGTTCATACTACTTTTGAGTTTCTTTCTATACCAACAGTTTGGTTTTTTGAAAATTCATACAAAACCGGTAAGCGGAGCGGGGATGCAAGGCAGCGGAGCGGAGAAACGGAGCGGGGAAGCGGAGCGGGGAAGCGAGTGCAGGCGCGGGCGCCAGTTGCGCCCGCAGTGTGCCGCCGTAGTCCGACCAGTGCGTATGTGACCGACGCAGTGAACACAATGGATGAAAAACTTATTGAAAGTGTGAAAAAGTTTCCGTGCATTTGGAACACATCTTCAGAATTTTACAAATGCAACGAAACAAAAGATGCTGCGTGGGACCAAATAATCATTGAAACAAACATATCGGATGGTAAATAATATTATGTATCTTTATTCTATAATACCCTCTAGTAGGTATTGATATGTTTTTTTATTTAACAAAATAATACCTAAATAATGTCCGCGGCTGGCCAAACTATCCAAATCTGTCACACATCACTGACTATAGATTCTTTTCAAAATTCGAGTATCTTGCCATAGAACCTTCCCCTGATTATTGAAGTATGAACAATACATTTCGCGAACTTGAAAACCATCATTAATAGAATGTTGTGTTTGTGTAATATCACCAACTGATAATAATGTTTGCTCCATGTTATTTTCAATATTGTTTATATAATCAGGTTGTCTTTGAATTAAATAATTGTGCAAAACACATGTTGCTTTTATTACCTTGTCAACTGTTTCTATTTTGCATTCGAAATCTTTATGATACACGTACCACTTTCTCGTCAATACACCGAAAGTTGCCTCAACAATGCGACGTGCTCTTGATAATCGGTAATTAAATATTTTTCTTTCTGCGTTTAGTCCATCACGTGGGTATGGCCTCATAAAATTTTCCATTAATGGAAAAGCTTCGTCTCCTATAAATACGAACGGCATTTTTGCACCACCTTGATACAATGGTACCGGCTCAGGTAAATTCAATCTCTTCTCTTTTAGACTCTTTCCGAAAATGCTGTTATCAAAAATTCCTGCATCAGAAAATCTTCCCATAGATCCCACATCAACCATTCTGATTTTCCTTCTGGCATCAGCTAAACACATCAATACTACAGAAAATCTCTTTTTGTAGTTGAAAAACGAGGACGCAGTTTTCGAGGGAGCCTTGATATATACGTGCTTGCCATCAAGAGCACCTGTACAATTTTTAAATTGCCATAGTTCATCAAAATCTTTTGCTATTTCTTTCCAGTCGTTTTCTGTTGGTTGCGGCATGACAAGAGGTTGCAATACATTCCATAAAGCATCACAAACCTCGTCAATAATTCTTGATACACTTTTTAATCCAATTCTAAAATTTTCTCCCATCGTTGTAAATGAGTGGCCGGTTGCTAAATACCTGAAAAATAAAAGTAATATTTTTTTATAAATAGACCATGGAATAATTTTTTGTGTTTGTTGATTGTTTCAGTTAAAACTGCCAAGTCGCGATGGAAACAACTGAGAGATAATCATCGAGATGCCTTAAAAAGACAAAATGCAACAAGGAGTGGACAGGCTAGAAAACAACGAAAAGAATGGAAATATCAGAAAGCCATGTCATTCTTATTGCCTTACATGTGTAACAGAGACCGGTCATCAAATTTTGCGCCCTTGGATGACTCAGTAAGCGAAACTTCAAATCCGCCAAATACCATTGATGAGAGTTCACGGGAATCATGCAATTTGTTGCCATCAAATTCAAATAATCTTCCTTCTGTCGATGTTCCTAATGATTCAACAGCTTCTGGGCCTCTCCCATTCACATCCAAAAAAAGAAAGAACGATGAAATTCTAGATCTTTTGAAAAAAAATCAAAAACGCCGCGAACTGTTGGAACAAGAACGGATAGAAGTTAAAAACATGATGTCAGCTAGTGATAAGTACGATGAAATAGACTTATTTTTTTTAAATTTGGCTGCATCGGCGAAAAAGCTGCCGTATTATTTACAACTACAAATTAAAAAAAACTGCTTTAATGCGGTAATATCAGCTGAAGAAAGTAATCTTCAACATAGTTGGTATTCTCCGAATAATTATGGTTATTCTACAGCCTCATCAACACCTACAACAGATAATATCAATACTAGTATCGATATCGATACTCCTAGTGCTCCAAATGATATTAACACTAGTATTAATACTCCTAGCGCTTCACAAATTCAAACAACCCAGGATATTGAAACATCTGCAGCAGAGCAAACAGGACCCAATGAAAATGCGGACAACTTTGAGACAGATTATGATTTTTAAATTAATATAACATGGCATCGACTGTATGCTAAAATAAAAGTTACTTTGATTTCAAAATGTGTACTTACTTTAAACACACTGCTAATCTTTCACAGCTACTGATTGAATTTCTGTAATTTGTGTCTTGTTTCCGAATATATGGTTCAATCAGGGAGTGAAGTTCATGAAAAGTACATCTTGAAACTCTATAAGATTTTTCGAAAGTTTCTTCATCAGCAGTTTGGAAAAAAGTAAAATATTTACTGTGTTCTGAACGATGTTTGATATGATTTCTTAACCAAAATCTATGTTTCCTTATAGAATTGTTCAAATAGTATACGGTTAGTAATTCGGTTTCTTCTGACTCCAACTCTTCTTCCTCAAGCAATGTAAGGTAATAATGTATTAACTTTTTCGATAACATGTCTGCTGTCACTGACATTTCGCGTAGAACTAAACCAATCGCCCGCCGCCGGGAGCTCGAAATGACTCGTCGCGTACTCGCGGCCTAGCTCCGCATATTGAAAAACACAGTGGCAACTCCGCTCCGCATTACTTTCTCGCTCTGCTCCGCAGCCTCGCTCCTCTCTGGTGGACAGACACAGTACGCAACTCCGCTCCGCATTACTCCGTTTCTCCGCTCCGCTACCTCGCTCCGCTCCGGTGGACAGGCAGCCTTATGTGTCACTTTTGGCGAAATCACTTTTTTACGCCAGCCTTTTTCACATTTTGAAGCTCTGTCGAATGCAAAAACTCTCATGTGTATACGACGATATAATCGTCATTTGTTTACCAATTTCAAGATCTACAATGTGCTTCCTAATCAAATGTTGGTGCTTAAAATATCTTATGTATCAGTGTACACATACGAGTTTTTAGTTCTATGTCATACTTGGGTCCTTTCGGCAATTATTAGATCAAAATATCCTATGTGCATCAGGCCGAGAAACGCCGATATTTTTTAAATTATTTGCCTATGTCACTTTAGACCAATAATATCACGGGGACGAGCGAGACAGATATATCGTATGATTATTTTCCAATCATAGATGATGTCGCTCATTTTAGGTATCAATGCATTTTGTTGGTGCGTGCTGGTGGTTACTTGTATCGCGTCCCGTAGAACGAAAGTTTATTCGATTTGTGAGTGTAACAACATAAAAATGAGTAAACCGCTCTGTCCAAGTGAGATTGAGTTATTAGTTAATCAGCAAAATACAGGTGATTCTAAATCAAGTACTTTTATGATTTTGGGAAACCTCCAAGGGTAGAGAGCTGTTCTAGCGGTTCTCTTATTACGCCAGAAGATTTGGGCTTAATATCTTCAGAATTGAATAATCAAGATGATATTATTGAAGATTTATTTGATCAAAGCATCAGCATGCTCCATGCTGCTGAAGACCCGGGTATTGCGTCTGAAGATTCTGATGACGATACGAATGCTTCATCTGATTGAACGTGAATAAATTCATAAAGATTTTTGAAAGCTAAAGACTTGGCCAGAGAAGATGGCGTTTATAAAAGCATTAGCAGTGAGAAGGTGTATAAGACGACGATGTACATCTCAACAAAGGTCTACAAGCAAAAAACAAAGTGGCCACGATATCTTCATCAATAAATTGGACGCAAAATGCACTAGAGTGAGAGTGAGTAAATATTTTTCCTTAATACACTTTGCATTAGAGAAAACAGTTTTCGCCGCTGGACTAGAGAGGACGTACGAAGAAAATATTGAGGAACAGACTGCAGAAAACACTGCATCGAGTTCAAATATCATTGCTAGGCCAGGAAGGAACGTTGAGTTGACAAGAACTGTTAAGGCATGAATTAAGCAATCGATCAGCCCGTACCACCACTAAACCGATTACTGATGAAGCCGATCAAATTGCATACATATGACGAGTAGAAGTTAAAGTGCATATTTAGCATTATGTTATTTTATTAATATAATTTAATTATAAGTTAGTCTTGTAGGATAATTCATTAAGTAAACACCTTGCAATATATAAATCTTTTTTAATTAAATTCCTGATCGCCGTTATCTAACTGGCGCAGTCGGTAGGATCGCGACACTCTGACGATAAACTCTCCGCATAGAGTGAACGGTATCTATCGTTATCTTCGCGATTCGATATAGAAGAACCTACGAACGGCGATATCCTGCAAGAAGTACCGGAGAATTGGTAGTCCTGCTATCCTACAAGGCCCGACTGGAGATGCAGAGTATCTTCGGGTGGGTACAAATCGTTTACCCAGTGTCCTTTGCTATATTTCCTGTCGTACATATTATATTACATTTATGTGTATTGTGTTACTTGTGCATGTCTTTGTGCTGTAATCGCGACAGACGACTTATTTAATATTGTGTTAATATTTTTGCTTAGTAGGTATTAGTTAGCAGCGTTCAATATCACGCCATTTGATACTAAGGTGTAAGCAGAAGTGTAATTGTTCTAAAAATAAACCGTAGGAATTACTTAGGTAACTTTAGTTAACGATTAGTGTATCTTGTAGCTTAATTAGCAAAATTTTTTCCCTCTTCTAATTTCCTCTGTTTTACGTATTTGCCATGAATAGCTCAGATATGGCCAATCTTAAGTTAATTAGGGATCTTATGCCAAAGTACGATGGCAACCCTAAAACTTTAAATTATTTTATAAGAGAAGTGGAGAATATTATTAGACTATTAGACTCGGAAGCTAGGAGCAACCCTGCAATAACTTGCCTCATCAAGAGTAAGTTAAACGGCCCTGCGATCGATGCTATAGCGTATGAGGAGTCCCTTGATACCTGGGAGGCTATCAAGACCGCACTATTGCGTAGATTAGGAGAACCGCGTAACGAAATACAAGTTATGCAGGAGCTAACCCGCGTGCGTCGAAATAAAACCGAGGACGCAGAGGCCTTCGGTAAACGTCTTAGGGATATTCTAGATACATTACAATCAGTTGGCAAGCATAGCGACAAGTCTTACTACGAAGGTATGGTGATAGATCAATATATAAATAATCTAGAATTCCAAGTCTCTGTCGGGGTTCGCATTAATAAACCAGCCACTTTAGAAGTCGCAATTATCACAGCTAGGCAAGAGGAGGCGCGATTGGCCCATAACAAATTTAATAACATTAGTTCACCTTCGGTACAAACCAAACCAAAAGATGCTATTAGACCAAACATGTCCTCACCACAGGTAACTCAACCATTTAGGTTTAATAATACTCCACCACAGAGATTCCCTAGTAACCACGTACCACAGCATAGCAATGCCACTCCAGAACCCAGACAGCAATGGGTAAACCCAGCGGTACAATGGAAAAATAGGTCCTTATCGGGTAATTTCACACCCAGAAGTTCTGGTAACTTTAGGAACTCGGGAAACTTTAGGCAGCAGAATATCCCGCAACAGCAAGTCGACGCGCCGCAGAGATCCTCGGATGTCACCATGAGGTCGGTAGATAAACCTGCTAAGCCACAGTTTGGACAACAACAATTCTTTTATACAACGAACGAGCCACACTATTCTCAGGAGAACTATGACAACTATTATGATCAAGGTGAGTTTTATAATACTCAATACGCTGAGCAGGAGTATACGGAAGTACCTTCAGACGAACAGAGCCAGGATTTCCTCGAGGACAGTGGACTGAAAGATCACAGCTGAATACCGTTGAACTAAATACTCACGATAAAAGTCGCTTGCCTTATATTGACCTGCCTGAATACCGTGGTAAATTTTTATTAGACACGGGGGCTTCAAACTGTTTGATTTCCATTAACGCTATACGAGGAACTATCTTTGAACAATATGTTGAATACGAAACATTTCTAGTGAGAACTGCACACGCTATTACTAAAAACGAGTACGATGCGTACTTGCTCCTACCCCCACAATTTAATACCGATAAATTCCATAAGTTTTTGGTGTTCGACGTCGATCCTAAGTTTATCGGAATAATAGGCATAGACTTATTAAAAGAACTTGACTGTAGCATAGACTTAGGTACTTACATCTCCCACCTGTAAGATACCAATCTGTATAGATCACCCAGTTAAAAAGCTTAAGATTGAACCCAAATGCGAACAAATTATTACCGTAAAAACAAATTATGTCGATGGTCAATATGTTTGTGATAAATACTGTTGGACTAAAGATCTTCAATCACCAGCAGCGGTAATCACAGTTAAAAACGGCACGTTTAAAACCTCCGTTATTAATTACAGCGACGAAAAAACATTAATAATGAATAACCGCCCTTTGTTACTAGAACCCATACCACAAGGTTTTGAAAAAGAAACCCCGGGTTAGTCACGCTCAAGTTACCTGTGATAAAAATAGCTTGGTCGTAGTGCGGTAGAATGACAATAAAGCTGTGACGTCGATAAGTTCCTTCATAACCAGTGGATACAATAAAAAGGTAACTGCAAGGACTCTAAAACTACGATGTACAATGTCCGCAAATAGTCAAAGAATACAATAAGCATAAGGGAGGTGTTGACTTAGCCGATATTAGCGTTACCCTTCGAACGCGAAGCACATTCATACAGACGTTATTTCGTTCAAAACTTATTTTGAACATCCGCATACTAGCGCGCTTGTCCACGCGCTTTAGTTAATTAGTAAACAACGTCCATTGTACGTACAAAATGTCGCTTTCTATGCATAAAGATGAGAATGATCCAGTTATTTGTATTCCCAAAAACATACAGCACAAACATAAAAACGTAAGTGGATACCTAGCTACCTATTCATAACAGGAAAGTTAATTCAGTGTTGGTGTCTGTCACTTACGATCTGTTTGTATTTTTTTATTATCTTTGCAATTTAGCGAACTGTTTTGCAATTATCATACAATTTGGAACCATGTTTGACACGATGGAAATAGTTGGCAGCATATTAAAAAAATACTAGTTCACTTGCGTTCAATTGAATGTTGCACCAAAATATTTTTGATACTTGATGTGATTTGATTTGATGTGTCCCAAAATATTCCTAATGTAAAAGTGTATTAAGAGATAGATACACATTTATAACTTGATTATTTTTAAATTTCAAGTGTATGATGCTTGGGTAAGGATATCTAATAAAATGGTGATTCCTATTCCTGAGCTCGAAAAAGAACGATGGCCACGTTTAGGCAACTTTGAAAGAAAAAAAAGTACAATTTTTCTATAGAAATAAATTCAGATGCATCAAGGACAGGCTCGGGAGCATGCTGTAATGGTAAAGTTGCAAATGGATTTTGGACTTTAAAAGATAAGGAAAACCACATTAACTTCCTTGATCTTTTTTTCAGAAAGGCTGCCTTTCTGGGCTTACAATGTTTTGCCAAAGATTTACACTCTTGTCAGATATTGTTGAGAATAGACAATACAACTGCAATTGCATACATAAATAGGATGTACAGGGATGTGAGGGTATACAATTTCCAAAACTTAAAAAGTGGTGGTCATTTTATAAAGGTGAAAACATATGAGTTGTCAATACCTAAAGTTCTAGAATTTCTCACAGAAATATCATCACAAGGCGGTTCATATGCTACTCTCAATACTTGCCGTTCAGCATTGTCTCTTATCATAGATACAAGTTTAGGAACGGATGTTCAAATTAAGAGATTTTTTTAAGGAGCCTTTAAACTAAGGCCTATAACGCACTAGCGGTTGGCCGCCATGCGGCGTGCCGTTGCGGTAGGCCGCACATCGATTAGTACATGAAACCGCACGATAACGACGCACTGATTTGCGGCCAGCCGTCAACCGCTCCGGTTGTTCCGGAGCTGCGACGAGGCGCGCCGGTTGAATGATGCGGCGCGCCGCATCCCCACCACGCACTCGGCGCGGTAGTCGCAAACGCCGCGTCCCGCCCGCCAGTCCGTCGTCGCTTGTTTCACGCGCTAGACACTACTCGTGCGCGTCATGGATTTTGATACAGAAAAGTTCATTTTAGAAATAAAAGAACGCCCCGCAATATGGGATAGCAAATGCGCTGATTATGCAGACAGAAATAAAAAGTTAAAATGTTGGGAGGAAATGATTAATATATATGCAAAGGAAGATGATACATCGGAAGAAAACAAAGAACTCGGTAAGTTACGTTATTTATTAATCATGGTTACAATGTTACAATCATCATACCTACTTTTTATTCCCAATTTCCTGCGATTTTGCGGATTAATGCCATTATATTTACTTATATATATTTATCTTGCCATTCCAATTTACCTTCATGTTCAAAATACTGAGCGAAAGAGTCACGAATTCTTTCAGCGATATTATTACCTATTCGATTATATGTTCTCTGAGTTTCTGGTACATCAGGCGGCATGTAACATGTTAAAGTATCTTCATAGTTATAACCGTCTCTGTCTCGAACGTAGTTATGCAAAATGCAACATGCTTTGATGATATCAGTAGCCAAACTAATATCCACATTTAAAGGTCTATGGAATATACGCCACTTATTGCTCAGTATTCCAAACGAACATTCGACATATCGCCGTGTTCTACAATGCCGATAATTATATATTCTCTTAGTAGTGTTTAAATTAGTATTTTTTGGTTTTGCATAAGGTCAACAAACAAATATATTTATTTCCATTTTGTTCACATATATGTACTTAATCTAAGCTTATTATTTAACTATTCTAGGTAGGTTACAATACAATGCCTGTATAGAATTAAATCTGTACCACAGGCTTTGTGGTCGCGTGCATTATACATTAGGATAATATAACTAAGCCTTAACAATATTATTTTTTACAGTAAATATTACAAAACCTAAATATGTAGAGGTATGTATACATAATTTAGGAAACACTAACCTTATACTTGCATTTATTAAAATAATTATTATCTATTTATATCTATATATTATTTATTTCATGACAATCAACAAATCCTCGCTTTTTTCATAACTTAATGATAGTAGATGCTGAGAAATACGCTGTTTTGCTCTGGTGTAATTTACATCGTAAACCAAGGTTTCTTTATTAATTTTATTGTACAGATATGGCCCTAAAAATGCAAAAAATCTATGTGTAAATACGTACTTTGATTCATAGCTAGCAGTACAGACAATATCTTTCCGTCTCTTGGTGTTAGTGAGGTTAGCGTCATATGTAAGTGTAGCATGCTGTTTTAGTACAGTGAATAGTATGAATAATTGTCGCACTGTCAGCACTTTACTAGACTCATACAGTAAGCCTGTGGGGTGGCGGTACGGTCTGTGCGTGGCGACTTTCAAGATGGCTCTTTGCGCTCGTTCGATTGGAAGTATCAATGTTTTTCCACTTCCGCCCCAAGAGGTAATGCAGTATTGGATTATCGATTGACACAGGGCTTTATAAATTTGAATAATTAACTTGTGATCACCAATAAACCGCAATTTTTTAAAAACAAATATCAATTTCCGAACTCTAGATGTTAATGCAGCGATATGTTGTTTAAAGGAAAGGGTTTCATCTAGAATAACTCCTAGATACTTAATGTTATCTGTTATTACAATTTCCGGACAGGTACAAGCGTTAGTCACGATTGAGCATTCTGGTTTATGCGCATACAAGTGAAATTCATTACGTGCTAGAGGTTTACGCATATTAAATTTTATAAATTTTGTCTTATCAGTATTTATTGTTAGTAGATTTATTTTAAGCCAATTATTTACGACATCAAACCCTTGCTGTGCACAGCTTTGAACTTCTGTAAGAGAACCTGCTGAAAACAGCAGAGCAGTGTCATCCGCATATGATACAATAGTGCCACACTGTAGTTTGAGGTTACATAGGTCATTTATGTATACCAGAAATAGGGTTCCTCCGAGTACGCTCCCTTGTGGAATTCCATATAGCGGTAGCAGTAATTCGGAACTAATGACGTCGCCTATTTTTACACATTGCCGTCTATCCCGCAAGTAGTCTCTAAAAAGTTCCAACTGTGTCCCTCTTATTCCCAACCCCTCCAGTTTGTCTAGTAGCAATGGGATAGATACCGTATCAAAGGCTTTTGCTAAATCAAGGAAAATTCCCATTACTTGCTTACTTTGTCCAAGCTCTCCTGATACATAGTCAGTTAATGTATGTACTGCATCAGCTGTCGATAATTTGGCTCTAAAGCCGAATTGCTTGTTAGATATAAGGGAGTTATTTTCGAGATACGAGACTAGTCTATTATTTATAATTTTCTCAAGAACTTTAGAGATTGACGGCAATATAGAAATAGGCCGATAATTATTTACTAAGTCCTTTGTACCAGATTTATGGATAGGGATTACTACTGCTTTCTTGAGGCATTTAGGAAATGTACCACTAGAAAAGCAAATTTTAAAAATATAAGTTAGTGGCGGTATTAGTATGTTCCTAAAGGTTTTTAGTATATTAGTGCTGATATTATCCCACCCTGTCACAGGACTATTTTTTAAAGATATAATAATTCGTTCTACTTCACTTTCGTCCGGTTCTAGTAAAACAAGACTTTCCACTACCAATACATGACCGCGGAGTTGGTATCGTAGTATTGAGGTCATTATAACACTGTCTTTGAATGTTTTCCGCTAGCCTCACACCAATATTAGCAAAGAAACTATTTGCGTTGTTAGCTGATGATAGCGGGGTTTGATCCGTTTGCAATAAACCAGTGTCACAATTATTTTGCTTCGTCATGAATGTGACTGACTTAATATATTTCCACAGTTGTTTGGGATTGTTTCCGGATTGAGCTATTTGTGATTTGTCGTATTCATTTTTTATACGTTTTAAGAGGTTATTGCAGAAATTACGAGGTCGCATTAAGTTCGTGGATAAGGGAAAGGCTTCATCGCCTACCAAAACATATGGCATTGGAATAGTATTTACTTGTGATATGGGTGTTGATTCTGGTATCTCAAGTTCTCCTGCTATCATTTTTTTGTAAAAGTTAGAGTGTTGATAAACTGCTGAGTCTCCAAATTTGCCACAAGCACCGACATCTATTGTTATGAATTTGTAGTTGCTGTCGCATATAGCCATCAGTATAATGGAAAAGAACTGCTTATAATTGTAGTACATGGATCCACTATGGCACGGCTTTATTACCCGTATGTGTTTCCCATCTATAGCCCCAATGCAATTCGGAAAATTAGCTCTTTTAAAGAAACCCTTTGCAATATCTAGCCATTCTTGTTGAGATGGCTTCGGTAAACAAGATTCTTTTAACAGTAACCATATTGCCGAACATACTTCACGAACAAATTCAGCTATTGTACTCGCACCAATTCGAAATGTGTAATGTAGTTCAGCGAATGTACATCCGGTTGCCAAATATCTAAAAACATAATTATTTATTATTAATTTAAATGGTTATTGTTACAGGTAAAGTACTTATGAAAAAATGGCGGAATATTAAAGATAGTTTTGTAAAAGCTTCGAAAAATATGAAAAACATGAAAAGCGGTTCAGGTGCCAAACATAAAAGCCATATACCTATTATAATATTTTATTATTCTTAAAGGACTCTACTATGGTAAATGAGACAGAGTCAGACATTGCCAACAATCTTTCCCAAGACCATGATGGCCCATATGAAACATCACAGAATGTAGCTAATCAGAAAAAAAAGAAAAAAAGTAATAATGAAGACGTTATTGGACAACAATTGGTATCAGTATTGAACAAAAACTTGGAGTATAAAAAAGAAATGGAAAATGACGAAGACAAGTTGTTTTTGTTATCCCTTTTAAGGGAGTTCAAAAAAATTCCAGAATCCAATAAATTGGAAGCGAGATGTGAAATCATAAGAGCTATTAGAAATGCTCAACAACCATCATTTCATTATAGTTATCCTAATACGCAATTTGATCGAGGGTATCGAAACCATATGTATGAAAGTGAATATGCTGGAAGAGGATATCAAACACTTGATAGTGACTACACTGACCGAGGGTATGAGAGTAGACTCAATAATAGAGAACCCACAACTACAGGTTACCAAAACCGTCAAAATCTACCAGGTACATCCACGCACTCAATGGATACAACTGAAGAGGCAACTCAGGAATCTGCTAGCCAAGACGACGCTTCGTTGATGTAATTGTTTAATTCACCGTAGTTTTTTTGTTAATGTGATTCTATTTCTATGTGCCTTAAATAAATGTGATTCAATCTAAATCAAATGTAAATGTTGCCTACAATGACACAATAATCAATGAAGTTGAATCCACAAAATTTCTCGGTATAATAATTGACAAGAAATTGAATTGGAAACATCACATTGAGAATTTAAGCAAGAGACTAAACTCATCTGCGTATGCACTATACAAACTTGCACCAATGCTTAATCCAGACGCTCTAGTGACAGCGTATTATGGATTGGCTGCATCAGTGTTGCGTTACGGTGTAATTTTCTGGGGTAATTCTACAGACAAAGAAATTGCATTCAAGTCCCAAGATGCCTTAGGGCCATGTTTAACCTAAAGTCAACAGAGAGCTGTATGCCTATCTTTAAAAAATATAAAATACTAACTCTACCATCTCTTTATATTCTTGAAACTGCGACTTTCGTAAAAACGAATCCTGATCTTTTCCCACGTCTGTCTGACACTGTGCCTCGGAATAGACGGGATAACAGCAGACTTCGCCTGAAACCCGCTAGGACTACTCTTATGCACAAAAACGTTTTTTGTATGGCGCCAATAATTTATAATAAAATTCCACGGGATTATAAATGTGTAAACACCAATATGTTTAAGATAAAAATGAGACGCTTACTAGCAGAAAAGTGCTACTACTGTTTGAATGACTTTCTGGCTGACACTACTTTTTGACAGTGTATTAATAAATGTAGACCGTAATAATACTTAATAATACTTTTTTGACATTTTAATATGAATTGTAATTATTATAAATTGAATTTGTACGCCCCTAAGGGCAAAACGTGTATCGGACACTGATTTTAAACAATTAACATCTTGCATGCTTTTGTATGAATAAAACATGTGGTTTATGCAAATAAATTATCTTTATCTTTATCTTTATCAACTTAATATATTGTTTTCTTACCTGATGGTTATAATGAGCTTTTCTTCCGGGGATATAGACATCCGAAATCGTGTATCCTGGCCACGAATATTTAAATATAGTTTTGTTAATAATTCTTCATACGATTTTACTGACATCCTAGTGTATCCAAAGAACTTATCTTCAAATTTCTTTAGGTTTGAAATAAAAATATTAAACTCTTTGCCGTCATGTCGTGTCACCAATAGAGGATGTATCCAAAATCTATGTTTATTTTTTGACGATATTTTCTACGATGATATAAATAAATGACTGCCGCAACTTCCTCAACGTCCATCATGTGCAATATTTCTAGAAGCACTGACGATTGCGGCAGACCGCAGTCAGCCAAGACCATACGGTTAGCCGGAATACGGCGTGCCGTTACGGCTGACCGTATATACTGCGGCCTGCCGCATCGGCATACCGCATCGCGGCAGGCCGCTAGTGCGTTATAGGCCTAAAACCCTCTAGACCCAAATATAATGGGGCAGACAGAACCCACATAATAGATCCATCTGTTGTCCTGAAGTATATTCAAGATTGGTCACCAAAAGCCTTCCAATCTAGAAAAATTAACCAAGAAATTGGTTATTTTGCTAGCTCTTACAACTGTACGACGTATTCAAACATTATCAGTTATTTAGATTGAGCAACATAGAGTTTACGGATAATGGTGTAAAAATAGCAATTACTGACCTTTTAAAAACAACAACCCCTGGTAAGAACCAACTGGTAATAAGGCTTCCTTCCTTGGATACCCATCTTGAAATATGCCTTGTATCGGCACTTAGACAGTATATAGACCAGACTAAGGCACTCAAAAAAGTTGACACAATTAATACAGACAAGCTACTAGCAAAAAACCATATAACTGTGCCAGGCAACTTTGAAAGAAAAAAAAAGGCCTCATGGTCTTCTGGTTGTGGTGAAGAAGATGTATACCGTCCCATTTGGGCATTTTATAATGCCATGGAGTCATTTCTGGGAGATGTATATGAGAGTGATAGTAAAATAAATACTTTAGTAAGTATTAAAATAAATTTAATTCGCAATGTTAAACCTGAACGACATAGTAAGCATAAAAATATTCACTGTTGTTCAATATTCACTTTCTGCTGATTTGTTCTTGTTTTCTTTTTAATCAATAGTTAGCAAAAACGAAACGTAACTTAAAAAAAATTTAACTGTCAATTTGCGGGAATGTTTTCTCTCTTTCTGACAAGATTGCGTCGAGAACACGCATGGCTGTAAGGTAAATAATTTTCGATTATGACTATTTTAATTGAGTTTATGGACGCTATGCATGACAATATTCCTAACAAATATCCCCTTAATTGATTTGTGTAAAAATCATCACGTTTGAACAACGAATATTCAATTTACGAGCATTCGAAATAATATTTACGTTGTTTGTGATCAACATTGCGAAGTACTCAGAAAAATACCAAGTATTCTGAATGTCGTTCACAATCAACACTGCTCTTATGCTCACCAAGTACTTCATATATTTATGTCGTTTCTAAAAAACACTGCACTGTAACTAAATAAGCTAAAGCTAAAGAATCAAGAGGTTCCTCGAAATTGCTGATATTATGATTCTAAAGAAATATGGAAAAATAAGAAAATTCCTTCACTTCGTAGATAACACTGAAACAAATGACGACCGCTATTTCAAAGTGCGACCTGTACTTGAGAGTATCCGTAAGAATTGTTTGCTGCTCGTGCTAGAAGGGTGCTGCTACAGTGTGGATGAAATGATGGTCCCTTATAAGGGAACCTAAGCAGGGAGTAGACGTCAGTATTGACTAAAGAAGCCCAAGAAATGGGGATTTAAGATATTTGTGCGTGCAGCAGTCTCCGGATTAATATATGACTTCATTCCATATGGTGGTGAAGATACATTTAGAGACCGACACCTTACTGACTACGAAAATAGCTTAGGTCTAGGACTAAGAGGCTGTCAAGCAATGTTACTCTCTGACAAAGCGCTTGCAAAGACGGACAGGGGTTCCAGCCAACAGATTGTTTGCAATGAGAAGATTGCTGTGGTCAAGTGGTATGATAATAAAGTGGTCACTTCAGTCAGTTCCTTTGTTCACTCACATCCAATAGAAAAAATTAAGCGATAATGAAAAGAAACCAAATCGAGGGTTGATGTAGATTGCCCATAAATTGTTAAGCAGTATAATGCTTCCATGGGTGGGGTTGATTTGGCTGACATGTTGGTGTCATTATATCGCTCTAACTTTAAACTAAAAGATGGTATATGGCTTTATTTGCTCAAGCACTTTACATTTGCGTCAATAACGCCTGGCTGATGTATAGGAGGGATTGCCATAATAACAAGAAACCATTAACATTACACATTAACCACTTTAAAATAAATAAAATTCAGCTGGTAACGGAACTTTTCCAAAAATAGAATTCGGCAGAAAAAGTCAAAAAAAAAATGACAGACACTGTCAAGATCAAGACTCCTGTTGCTCCAAGACCGCCAGATTCTGTTCGATATGATAATATGGGCCACTTACCAACATTTGTGTCCCAAGGCACCTGTAAAATAGTCTTTACTTTTTTTATGGTTGCGTTTAACCCTTTAATTCGCAACGTTGCACCGATGCAACTATACAAACAAAAAAATATATTGCAAGAACCACCATTATTTTTTCTTATTTACATAAATTTTAATAATGGGTATATCCATTATGAAGAAAATATTGAACCAACTCACGCGCATCATTACGTAGTTGTGACCAAAATGGCGTCCCGTCGACACTGCGCTCGTGGACGACCGGTAAATTTTAATAAATATAAATTGTTTTTATGCATTTATTAACAACTATTACTTGAAATATTATTGTTTAGGAGTGTTTACAATTGTCACATATAACGCCAATGTCAAATTCATATTCTACTATGAAATATAAGCACGTATTTACCGACGTTGCACATTTGCGACACTGCGAAGCTTTAGCATAAATACATTTAATTTCGTACGTTGCACGGGTGCCACGTCGCGCTTTTACTAACACTGAATAATTATTATTTTCTATGTATGGTTTTGTGTTTTTTTTTACATTTATGGGTGACTGTTCTGAAAGTTTGCTAATGTACGAGTAAGCTAGATTACTAGATAATGAATGAATATCGCTATTACTAATATGGTAGTTTTTTACTAAAACTTGTGTTAACTTATGTTTGGTGTTGGTGATTGCTGCATGTTTGTTTTTTTTTTGCTTATTACCAGGGAGGCTTAAAATGGCAGAGAGCAAGACAAATTTTAGCTTGGTTTCACCAGAAGCGGCCTCGTCTACCGATACCTCTTCGTCTGAAGATGAAGTTATTATTCAAAATATCACCGAACGTCAAGACGATGTATCTTCAGACTTCAGCTCAGAACCAAGGTCCCATCGTTCATCTTTAGAAAACTTGGATCTTATTCTTGATAGTTCAGTGCAAGAAGAAACCTTTTCGACATCATCTGATGAAGATACGGTTCCACTGACTCCAGTAATACGTAGTATTTTTTCTTCGGACATAGGTACCACCCAATCCGCTCCCAAATTGAAATTCAGTTTCGTCAATTTTATCACCACTTAATACTCCATTAAGCCAAAGAGTTCGCTCAAACAGAAGTGCTAACTGTGAACCAAGAGTTGTAGCTAAAAGAGTAAAAAAGTACAAGAGACCTCTTCTTTGTTTTAAGTGGCAGCGTGGGAAATTCAAATACCCCGCAGAGTTTGATATGCCTGATCTTAACACTAGTAGTACCGCAACAGAATCTCCGTTAGACTATTTTCTTAATTTTTTTTCTGAAGATATATTAATAGATTATATTACGGAGCATACCAATTTATATTCTGTGCAAAGCAAAGAAGGTAAATCTATAAACGTTACCAGAGATGATATGCGTGATTTTCTAGCTATCACAATTATGATGGGTATTGTAAGAATGCCGTCATATCGAGACTACTGGAGTAATGATTTCAGATACCCTCCTGTCGCTGATGTGATTTATCTGTGAACAGCGCCTGGTTACTATGTATATAGGAGGAACCTCTCACCAAATCAAAAACAAGGCATGACGCTGAAAAAGTTTCGATTCCAAATTTTTCGGAATTATACAAAAAAATCGAGTGCAGGGTTGTGTGCAAGAGAAAGACATTCCTTTAAAGAAAAAAATTACTGCGCCTACTGTGTCTAGACCTACAGATGCTGTAAGATTTGATAAAATTGGCCATTTTCCAGTTTTTGTACAGCGAGGTAGGTGCAAATACTGCAAAACTGGATATTCAAATATCCACTGTTCAAAATGTGAACAACATTTGTGTTTAGTTCCCAAAAGAAACTTTTTTTAACTTCCATAATGTAGAATAAATATGTTTTTTTTAATATTTTGTTTTTCATTTATGTCTACATTTTATTCTGTAACGTGGGCACTGTTGTAAATATGCAACATTGATTTCAACCTGTACATGTTCTTGTGTTTCGCAATGTAGCACATTTACAACATACTATATTTGGATATACAGTACGTTAATTTAAACGAGGGACTTATTGAAGGAGGGTATTCAGTATTCGATTCTCGTCTCAAAAATGTATAAAACTTATAACCTTAATTATTAATTTGTTTAATTAATTTGTACCGGGAGATGTTTCCCAACCGCCAAATTCCGTCATACAATCTGATGCTTTTTTTTTTTTTTTTTTTTTTTTAAGGGGGGAAAATCATCGAATGACTTCTCCCGCCTGGGTGAGGCGGGAGGGAGTGTCAGACTCTTACTGACTAAAAACCACCCCGTTCCTTCTCCTGCACGTCGAGCCGGAGCCCCGGTTACCCGTTAGGTTCTCCGCGACTCCGAATCGGCATCGGCCGTATTGGGCCCCATCTGTGGTGGTCTGATGGCTCTTTGAGGCGCGCGCGGAACGCGACGCGCCGTACGCTCGGGTCTGTTTCTGGTCGGACGGGGAGCCACCCATGCTCGCCGTCCGCAGGCCCGCGCTTACGGTGGCCGGAGATCGTCTCGCGATCCCCGACGCCCGGTGTGTCCTTCGCGATGGCTGGGTTGCGAGGAGGCAGCGCTTCGCTGCCTCACGCGTCCCGCCTCCTCCTTAGCTAGCATCACTGCTTCGCAAAAGGAGGAGACGGCATCCCAGTCCCCCTCGCTCCGCATCATGGCCTGCACTAGGCCCGGACGCGAGAGGTCACCATCGCCGATCACTTCCCTGAGGACACGGCGGTGCTCAGCCCACGAAGGGCATTCTCCCACCGTGTGTTCCACCGTGTCCTCAGGGCGGTCCTCGCAGTGATGACACCCGGGCGTTTCCTCCCGCCCCATCAGACACAGGTACCTCCCGAAACTTCCATGTCCGGTGAGGACCTGCGTCAGGCGGTAGGTGAGGACGCCGTAGCGTCTCTCAAGCCACTCCTCAAAGAGGGGACTTACCGCTGCGATGGCAGCGAGCCCAGCCCTCGGTTGCGACAGTCGTTGCTGCCATTCCGCCATGAGATCGCGCCGGAGCTCATCCCGCCACGCACCTATTTGGCGCGGCAGCGGGGTTTCGCCCCGGCGACGTGCCTCCGCGCGCATGCCGTACACGCGCGCGAGCACCTTCGCCTCCAGATCCCACGGCGGTAATCCGGCAAGGAGGTTCGCCGACTCCCCAGAGATCGTGCGGTATCCGCGGATCATTCGGATCGCCATGACCCTCTGTGCCATGAGTAGCGTCCGAGCGGGACGCCGCAACAGGTTTGGCGCCCAAACAGGGGCGCCGTAGAGGGCCATGGACCGCACGACCCCGGCGTATAACCTCCGGCAGGAGGCGTTTGGCCCCCCGAGGTTGGGGAGGATGCGTTTAAACGCAGCACAATCTGATGCTAGGTGTCAACCAACAATTGCGAACATACGGTCAGTTCACCGTACCAGTGCATGCCCAAGGACGAGGAAGGCAGCCATACCCCGTGCACCTTACAAGAAGCGATTTTGGAATACTTCGAGCACCACCCTCAAGAAAGCACTCGAAATGCTGGAAGACGGTTCGGAGTATCGCATGTTACTGTGTGGAAGCTGCTTCATCAAGAAGGAATGCACCCATATCATTTCAGATCCGTGCAAGAACTTGGGGTCAACGACCACGAACCACGGGTGAATTTTTGCCGCTGGTTTTTATCTAATTTAGATAAAAACATTTTATTTACCGATGAAGCTACATTTACATATTTAATGTCCATAATGATCATTGGTGGAGTAACGAAAATCCCTATGTTACGCGACAGGACGCTTATCAACACCGGTTTAGCGTAAATGTGTGGGCAGGTATTTTAAATAACTGTTTAATAGGACTTTATTTTATTGACGGAAGACTTGACAGTGTATCCTATCTTGACATTTTAAATAGTGTGGTGGATGAAATGTTGGACGAAGTGCCTCTAAGTGATTATCGAAGCGTGTTTTACCAACATGACAGCGCCCGCGCACTATCAGGTGCGAGTACGTGAGTTTTTGAATAATCATTTTGGTGACAGGTGGATAGGTCATGGTGGGCCAGTGCCATGGCCTGCACGCTCTCCAGATCTCACTCTCTCAAAAATACTAAGTGCATAATTTATTAACTTTGTCTAATCGTATTTATCGTTGTCTTAAATTATCGTAGATCACAATTCACATTTTTAATATTTTTTCTTTTCATTTGCTTTGAAGATTTTTAATGTTGTTTAGTACTTAGATATTTTTGCCAGTCCTAAGCCAGATTTAAAGTATGAAGGGAAAATGAATTCAAACCAAAAGTCATGCCATCTCCCGCGGACATCGTCTCCTGATAACGTTATCGGTAGCGCAAGGATGTACACACGTTGCGAGACTTGCGAAAACTTTGGTATGGTTCTGTCTGTTATTTATCAGTGATACCACTGATAAATTATCAGATTACCAAAACACTGATACATTATCAGTGTTTTTTTTTGCTCATGTCTTTATTAGTATCATATAAGTATACACTATTAAGGGTTTGAATATGTCCCTCGTTTAAATTAACACACTGTATATGTATACCAGATTTTTATTTTTTTGAGCACTTGTAAGATCTAAATAAATAATAAATGAAAAAATAATAATAAATAACTGCAATATTTTTGTTTTGAGCTTTAAAGGGTTATAACATCCAAGCCACATGCCATCGGTGTTGCAAGTAGTGCAAAATGCAGTTCGACAACAAGAAGTGCCACTACGTCAGAATGTCCAACCGGAAAGCTTACAAGACCCGCACAAGGGAAAATTATTTAATGTAATATGTAACTGTAGCCACACTAGCCATAGCACAAGCTACAAGGATTTAGACCATCGTTTAATAGAAACCAAGAAGCAGACAGCTCTGAAAAGAGCTATTTTATTCAACGTTTTTGACATGCTCTGTTAACACAGACAGCTCTGTAAAGAGCTATTTTGTTCAACGTTTTTGACCCTCTGCTTACAAGAGACGAACTAACTGGCCGACGCCGCTGCCAGTATCACGCCCCGATCAACGCACGTAGGTATCGCAGCGCGGCACGGTGCACGGCGTTAACATCTTCACGGTTCGACGGTCGCAGGAGGAAAAGACAGAGGCACGCGTTACGTAATATTTATAGTGGCGCGAAAACTCAACGCGCGGCGCTGCGGAGGCGCGTCCTCTTTGCACAGACCTCTCACTCATTGGTTATCTCGCTCTTTTATTGGCTATCCTTTTCTATCCATTGTTCACATTGTAAATAAAGTTCTGTTCCAAATAGCTATTGGCTATAATTTAGGCTATGTTATTGGTGTATAAATTACTAAATATTATTTATTTTTAATTTAATAGTTTTTATTGGTTGATGTACATTATTAGTTGTAAGTAGCACACGTACCAATTTTTGTACAAAAGGAACCATCTCCGGCTAATAAATTCATTCGTTCTACGACAACAAGTTGTTTTACTAATAACAACCAGATCTCCAAATAACTATCCGGTTGTGATTTTTATCTTTTCATTTATTTTGTAAAATTATTATGTTAAATAATGATATTGTCTATTTGTGGCTTGATCGTCCGCGAGTCACTTAACACGTTCAATGCCGCCGACACGCCAAGCGTGTTCTTACGAATTTCTATAACTACGCCTCGAACACGCCAGGCGTGTCCTAAATGTTTCAGTGATATTTCGAAAATTAGCCAAAATTGCCTTTTGGAATTCTCAGTACATAATTCGCTAGCAATAACCTAATGATTTTTGAGGTGGCGCCCCCAGAAAAATCTCTTAAAAAATATATTTTTTTTTAAAGTGATTATGTAATGCCGACAACCCGCCAGGCGTGTCCATTTTAAGGAGTTGTCAACCTTTGAACAAAAATCAATAAAATATGAAGATAATTAATTGAATGTCAAGTAAGTAGAAGCCCAAGAAATAAAAAGGCGAGTAGGACTGAAAGATAACTACTGTGTGAACTCGCGTTGCCTCTGTCAGACCAATAATGTACAAAATAATTTACAGTAGGTACCTACGACCGGTAAACAAACAACTAGTATGATTAATAACCGTACTGTTAAAACCGTAGGTATTATACTGTTATTCGCTCGTTAATAATTTTAACTATTCTTCTATATGAAAAAAAAACAAAATACAGTGTAAATTCTCATCACAGTGTAATACCATTCTCTATTACGAACAAATGTGTTCATATTTGTAGACAGTAAATATTTATTATTGTTTAGGTTATGTTATCAGGTAACAAAAGACTTTGAAGCTCCGAAACATCCGAGGTCGGTCTAGCTTTTGTTATCCTTAATTGCCTTGAACACGTGCAGTATGACGCATTGTTTTCTCGGAAGTGATGGTCTTCGACCAAGCATACTGGGTACCTATCGTATTATCAGTCGTAAACCGTTGTTTTTTTGTTTGACTGGTAGTGATTTGAGCATTACATTATGTATCTTATTTTATTATACAGGGCGTCCCACAGCTATGCCTTGAATATTGTAGATAGAACATTTTACTAAAAGAATACATTATTTGAATTTTAAAAACAATTTAACTCGTCAAGTACCGGTTTTGTAGACACAATTATAGAACAATAGGTTGCGGTCACCGGTGACCGCAACCTATTGTTCTACGTCTATAATTGTGTCTAAATTGTGTCTACAAAACCGGTACTCGACGAGTACCGGTTTTGTGAGAAAAATAATTACCCTATACCGATCGAAAGTTTTCATCATAAGGATTAATTTATGAAATCGACACTGCGTGGGCGCGTGGCACGTCCAAGTTCTACCAAGTGTCCAGCCGGGCGGCGCGGCGGCGACGGCCAGGGCCTGCAGTCTCGACAATAGATAGCGACAAAAATCGGTCGTAAAGTGTAATCGATGTCACATTTCTTTAATAGATTTTCAACCTTATGCATTCGAAATAAAGTTGAAAATCTATTAAAGGAATTTTACAACGATACGACTTAGCGACTGATTTTTGTCGCTATCTAATGTCGAGACTGCAGGGCCAGGATAGCTTAGAGCGAGTACGCGAGATACGCTTGATAAGATCGTTAGAAAGAATAAAAAAATATTGAACAAAACGGCGGGATCGCTCACGTGTTGTTTGTTATTGTTAACTTAGCTTTGACTTGAGTTTTTGAATTTGAACTTTACAGTAAGGCACTTAAGTAATATTTTTGTAATTTGATTTATGTTAAAGTTTTTGTTGACAAATATTTTCTCACGCCGGCAGTTAAATTTGTTTAGTGCAATGTTTGAAGCTTTCGAATTAGCATGTGTGAGACGGTTCCTTCCGTAACTTACGTTTACTGGATATTGATTGATCGCTCTATCGACGACTTCGGTTCGTATTTGTGGACTGTTTTATTGCTCTCAGGAAGACATCGGCTAGTGTTTCTGGACTGTTTGATTGCTCTCACGAAGACATCGGCTAGTGTTTCTGGACTGTTTGATTGCTCTTACGAAGACATCGGTTAGTGTTTCTGGATGAATGCTCTTTCTAACCGTGAACTGTGTGTTTCGAGATTGCCGCCAACAACTATAACTTAGTCTACTTTCAGTGAACTGCTATACAAAATTGGTGAGTACAATTTATTTAAAACATTTTTAATCATGATTTACCTACAAGTGTTTCTTAGGTTTGCGCGAGCACTAGACATAATAAAACAACTTTTAAACGGTTTAACTCGCCTACCACGAACGCTGAAAAGTCGAAACGTCAGGAATGTATAAATGATTAATATAGGCGAGTTAAACCGTTTAAAAGTTGTTTTATTATGTATTTTTTACCTAACATTATTTCTTTACACATAAGACAACAAAATATTTCTATTCCAATGCGATCACATTTTTTTTTTCAAACATGAGCAACCCACCCTATTATAGAGGTAGTGTGTGTGTGTAAGTTGTTTTATTCTTGTTATTTTTTTTTAGGTTATGGATCCCTTCGGTAATCCACTACCATCCTGCTCTTGGCAAAGCCCTAATTGGGATTTCCCTGGGATCGAAGACACTTTAGCCGCCATGGAATCTTTGAATACAACTCCGCCTTTGAACCAGCCACCCTCAGTTTTAACTGACTCTGAGCTTTTAGGAATCCTCTCTGAAAATGTCTTAGACGAGATGGATACAGATGACGACGACTGCCAAATAGATTTAAATGAGCTAGAAGAACCGGTACCTCTCGATACATTTAATGATGAATGGCAACCAGGGAATCCTGGTCAATATAGCGAACTCCCTTTTACCAAGACAACCGGTCTTCAAGAATACATAGCTGATACACCAATAAGCTATTTTAACGCCATATGTAATGAATAACTGCTTAGTTTATTAACTCACTCTACGCAGCTCTTTCACAAATCAGAGCTAAGTTTTGGAAACCTATAAGTTGCAGCGATATAAAATTATTCTTTGGATTACTATTACACATGGGCTTCATAAAAATTAATAGACTATCAGATTATTGGAAAACTGATTCATATTTTAATCAACCAATATTTGCAAAAGCAATGTCGCGTAATACTTTTTTATTAATTTTAAGAATGTTGTGCGTGAATATAGGAGGAACTACAAGCCATTGTAAAATAAAGCCAATAATTGACTATTTCAATAGAAGAATGTTAGAAATTTATTACCCAACGAAAAATATAGTGATTGACGAATCAATGATGTTATGGAGAGGGAGATTAAGATTTCGACAATATATGAAAGGAAAGAAAAATAAGTATGGTCTGAAGTTTTATGCACTTGCCGATCAGCTAGGGGTTGTGCTAAAATTGCATTTGTATGGTGGTGCATCTGATACGCTTGTTGGTGGAACAAACCACGTTAAAAAAGTAGTATATCATTTAATGGATGCATATATAAATGCGGGACACCATTTGGTGATAGATAATTTTTATACAAGCGTGGGTCTGTTGGAGGAGTTATATAATAAACATACTTATTGTACAGGAACTTTAAGAAAAATGAGGAAAGGCAATCCCGAAACATTATTAAAAACTAAATTAAAAAAGGGTGAGTTATGCATACTACATAAAAATAACATTTGCCTAATTAAATGGATGGATCAAAGAGAGGTGTTGGCTATCTCAACAAAATACAATGACAATTTAGAGAGTACCAGAAATCGCAGAGGGCAAATGAAACTTAACCCCAAATAATTAAATATTATAATCAAAATATGAGTGCCATTGATCGACATGACCAAATGCTATCATATTACTCATGTGAACACAAGACCCTCAGATGGTATAAAAAAGTTATAAACCACATTATGCAAATAATAACAATAAATTCTTTCTTCCTGTACAATAAGTACTCGGCAAATAACAAAATGACTTTATATGATTTCAGATTAAATGTAATTAAATCTATTATAGAGCCTCATTTACCTCCGGATTTGCGAATTCCATTAGGGACAAATGTTCATTGCATCATGAAATTACAAAAAGACACAAAAGGCAAAACCAAGCGAAGAAGATGCGTCCACTGCTGGACAACCAAGAAAAAAAGGGTAGCAACATTGTTTGCTTGCGAGAAATGTCCCCAACAGCCAGGCTTGTGCATAGAATGCTTCAAAGCATATCACAAATATTAATAACTTAGGTTTAATTTAAAGAAAGACCATTTAGGGCCCCCGCGCACTAGGCAGCCTGGCTGCGGCAGCCAGGCTGCGGCAGCCAGTCAAACATATGACATTGTACGGGAGCCCACGCACTAGGCAGCCACGAAATCTCGGCTGCGGCAGCCAATGAAACGCGCCTATATGCACGGCAGCCAGCTGGCTGCGCGCAGCCAGAGCGTGTGTAGGCGAATGTATGTGGCTGCGGTCAGTCTCCGCGCACTAGTTGTAGCAGCCAGACGTATTTTGCGTTCTGAACTTTGATAAGATGACTTTCGATACAGAGAAATTTATTCGGGAAATTGAAAGCCGTAAAGCAATTTGGGATATAACATCGGAAGAATACAGTGATCGGGATTTAAAGAAAAGGAGATGGGAAGAAATCACGAACCAAATGTGCTCGGAAAGTTTATCAGAAAATGACAAAAAAGAATTTGGTAAGCATGTATTTTTATTATCTGGATTATACAGTATAATACAGGTGATTCTGCAACACCAATCAATATTTTTGTAAAGTATCGCAGAATAACTATGTATTCGTTATTGTTCTTTTTTGGTACTTAACTAGGTATTTTCACTTCAATGTTTTATTTAGATAAATAGGTAGGCACTATTCTAATGCATATCTGTTTTGCCATTCTAACGGATTTGCATTAATAAAATAATCCGCAAATAAATCCCTATAGGATGCTGATGATCGGCTTCCTCTATTTGCGGGTCCACCGGTTATTTCCAGTTCTGGTGGAACGTACAGTGTGTCTTGAAACCTATACCCGTCCCTTTCGCGCACGTAGTTATGTAAGACACAGCAAGCTTGTACTATGGCTATTGCAAGTTCCTGTCGGACATCTAGTGGGCGGTGAAAAATTCTCCATTTGTTGGCTAATATCCCAAACGTGCATTCTATGTACCGCCTTGCCCGAGACAGTCTATAGTTGAAGATTCTTTTCTCCGCTGTTAAACTCCTACCTCCATAAGGTCTCATTAAATTTTCACATAAGCCAAATGCCCCATCGCCCACTATGACGTATGGCATCGGTACTCCATTATTTGATATGGGGCGCTTCTCCGGAATTTGTAAATCTTTGTTGACAAGTTTTTGATACAAAATGGATTTTTTATATATCGATGAGTCACTACATTTTCCATAAGCCCCAACATCTATATATGTGAATTTGTAATCTGCATCGCATACAGCAAGTAAAACGATGGAAAAATAATTTTTATAATTATAGTACAGTGACCCTGAATCGCTGGGTTTTATCACTCTTATATGCTTGCCATCGATGGCACCAACGCAATTGGGATAATTTGCATTTTCATTGAAACCATTTGCTATTTCAAGCCACCTCTCTTCATTTAATTCTGGAAACGATGACTGTCTCATATTCTCCCAAATCGCCATACAAATATATCATGTATGATATCTCGGACAGTTGTATGTCCAATCCGATAATTATGACTCAATTCCATTAAAGAACATCCTGTAGCAAGATATCTGTAACAAAGAACAAATATAATTTTCAGGTAAATCTCTACAGAGCAAGTGGAAGAACATCAGGACTAGTTACAGCAGGGAGGTAAAACGCAGAGCTGGTATTAAAAGTGGATCAGCAGCTTCGCGTAAGAGCCCATACGTATATTTCGAACAACTTCATTTTCTTCGGCCTACCGTGGTAATTAATGAAACTCAAAATAGCATGGATGAAACACGCACTGCCGAAATCAACGCTAGCAGCGGTAGTACTCAAGGTGAACGACCTGTTTCCAAAAAGAAGAAGACAAGTGACGACGATAATTTGGTGCAGGTATTAAGGGAAAGTATTGTAATGAGAGAAGAGCGTGAAAGACAGCAAGAGTCTGATTCAGATAGACTGTTTATACTTTCACTTCTAGATGATTTTAAAAACATCCCGAGACATCGTAAGCTTTCTACAAAAATGGAGTTAATTGAAGTTATAAAAAGAGCTCAAATGCAAACTCACGATTCCGAATTTAGTCCGTTTCGCCAACGTAATGTTGATTATGAACCAGGGGCATCGGCCGCCAGATCATATAGACCACAAACATCGTTCAGTGGACAATATCGCCAAGGTCAAGGATACTCGACTGAATATGGACCGGAAACCACAAGCAGTGGGCAGTATCGCCAAGGTCAAGGATACTCTACTGAATATGGACCGGAAACCACAAGCAGTGGGCAGTATCGCTATGGATACTCGACACACTCGAATTATAGACAAGAAGCCTCGACCACTGAGGGCCGCCGTGGGTATTCTACGGCTGTTCCAGACAGGCAAGATAATACTGTTTATACTGATGCGTTATCACCAACTGACACAAATGCAACAGATGTGTCTCAGGGTTCTGAATTACTAGAATTATTTACTACACAGGACAACTTGAACTAGGTAATTCATTACCATACATGTAAGAAATAAATACCTAATAAATGTTAAGAGACTGATTAACAATATCTTTCATTTTCGTACTCACCTCAAAGTTATCACCAGTTTTTCTTCAGGTTTTATACAAGCTCGCATAGGAGTATCAATGCCATTGATTGAATTTCGTATTTTTTCCAAAAGGTTATCAAACGATTGCACTGACATCCTCGTGTAGTTCAAAAACCGGTCTGGGAATGCGCGAATATCTTTGAAATAGGTTTGGAATAAGCCTTTTGAGTGTCTTTCTAGAAAAAGAGGATGAATCCAGTATCTTTTCTTTATTTTGCGTTTTTTACGAGATAGGTAAGCAATAATTATAAGTTCTTCCACGTCCATATTGCTCGACGGAAGGATCTAGACTAGTCGTTGATTGGCTGTTATAACTGGCTGCGCAAATATTCTGGCTGCCGCAGCCTGGCTGCGCAGCCAGGCTGCCTAGTGCGCGGGGGCCCTTAAAGTATTAAAATTTTTTTATTACATAAATCAGTCTCATTATTATGTAGTGGACCACAATATGATTAATTAAGTATTAATGTTTTGAAAAACTGAAAAAACTGTATACATATATGACATAACATGTAATCACAGCCTAAATTATCGACACTGTGACATTGTTCGTCGTGAACCCGCGGTGCCGCACTGTATCACGCGCGCACTCCCCGCTTTGTAGCATGCGCAGCGCAATCAATGCCCTCACTCTGGAGCTACCCGATTGTGACGTATTAGCCGACAGGTTTAACCAAATTGTACTGTTGACCATACAATTTTGTGAAAATGTTGTACTAAATTGTAAATAACATGTAGGTATATTGTGACTTAATTCTTACGAACAGTTAAGTACCTACTATAATATAATATTTATTACGGTTTTTTTTTCCAAATGTTTTGTGGGTACTTTGAGTCTGACAAGTTTGACATAATGATATTTTCTGATTAATCTTGACATTTCATATGGTTTAGGTTCTGACATGAAGTTGAATTTTATTTTATTTTATTATATTTCTTTAATGTTGACATGGATTTGAATGTGTATTTGTAATATTGATATAATGGTCTTTTAACAAATTAATTAATTGCTGTCATTGGTATAACCGTTGTAATTAATATAAATAAATAAATAAATAAATTGTTGATAAAAACTGGCTGCCCAGATTGTCCTGATTTTCATAGTTTAAGTATCTAGATTGCTTTATATACCAAAGTTATTAAAAAAAGATGGTTATTTAATCCCTAAATTAAAGATTAGGTACTTAATATATAATTATTATAATCTTAATCACAGCCTATATTCCCGAGTCTAATTGTCTGATTGTCAGATCTCCTTTTTTGTAATCAATAAAAATGATTTTGTGTTAATCATTGTCTTTTATTTCAATCTTCATACTGTCGTATTGTGCGAATTAATTCTTCATAGTATTCCAATCGCCTGTTTGCGGGCACATTTCTAAGTCTAAAAGCAAGCATTATACCCAAATCGTGCTCGAACTGGGCGTAAATTGGAGGTAGTTTGTTTTCTGTATTCAGTTCGGCTTTTAAATCTTTTGCAAACAATGCGCTAAAATATTTTTTGGCGGCACAACATGCAGGACTCGTTTTGGTTTCACTTAAAGAATCATTATTTTGTGGCATTGGCAATTTGTCTATTTTCAATTCTTTTGCAACACGTTCATCAGAATCAGTAATCTTATCAAAGCTATTGTCTGTTGATTTTGTGTCTAGACAAGTACGTGAACCTTCAAATTTCCTTTTCTATGGAAAGTTTTGTAATATTTATTTATTTATTTATTAACACTTCTGTATAACAAGCATACGATGGCGGACTTAATGCCGGGTGGCATTCTCTAACAGTCAACCATGGGGTGATGCAGAGATGTGCAACAGTAGGTGTAATAGGTATAATGGTTTATGTGATGCATAACTGTAAATACATACATATATCCGTATATATAGGTATAATGTAAATTACATAAGATACATTATCAATATTACTAAATAACAATACTATAAAAATGAATAAATAAATTGGGAATAAAAATACATATAATATATATATATATTTATACATATATATTAAATACAATCGCCAAAATGATAAATTAAGTACGTGATGCGTCTGTCTGTTCCCTCTGCAATAGTTCACGAACCTTAACTTTAAAACTAAGCCGGCTGGTTGCCGTCCTGACATCCGTGGGCAGCGCATTCCACAGCAGAATGGATTGGACAAAGAATGAAGAGTGAAGGAAGTCGGTCCGGTGCGTGGGACATTGTAGAAGAAGATTACAAGTGGAACGAAGATACTTGCTGTGATTTGCACTTATGAACTGAAAATAGGAGGATAGATAGCTAGGAGAAGTGGGGGAATTAAGAAGAGAGAATAAAGTGGTTAACGCCCGTTGTTTCCTGCGTTGACGTATGGGCAACCACTTTAGTTGCAACCGATATGCAGAGACATGGTCGTATTTACGCAGATTAAAGACGAATCGAATGCAGTTATTTAGAAGGCGGTCAAGTTTATTGAGGAGATCTGCATTCAGGTCGTAGTAACACACATCAGCGTAATCAATTATGGGGAAAACCAAGGACTGAACAAGCATTGCCTTGGTCGACGACGGAAGGAAGTTTTTTAACCGATAGAGGGCTCGCAACGTCCCCGTGACTCGCTGACAGACACTAGTAACATGAGCACGCCAGGTTAAGTTGCCGTCGATGTGCAACCCAAGATTTTTGACATCACTACTAAATGGAATGACCGCACCGTCAAATCGGACTGGCGGTACCGTTGCACTGTTAACCTTGCACAAAGTGCGGGAGCTACCTACTATTATCGCCTGACACTTGCTCGGGTTGACATTAATGCCAAATTTCCCAGACCAGTTAGATATGGCAGTCAAGTCCGCGTTCACCTTCGCAACTGCATCAGGTAAGTCCTCAATCTTGACTTGACAGTACAATTGCAGGTCGTCGGCATACAGATGGTACGCACACTGAAGTTCGGAAGTGATAAGGTTTACGAAGATGGAGAATAGAAGAGGAGAGAGAATTCCGCCTTGAGGAACCCCAGCCTCTAAATGGCACCAGTTCGACGAAGCCTCACCAACCTGGACCAATTGCTGACGTTCCTGAAGATAAGATGAAAACCAATCCAGTGCACCATCAGAGACCGAAAGATGGGATAGGATAGCTAGCAAAATGTCGTGATTGACCATGTTGAAGGCATTCGAAAAGTCCACCAAAACCAATACTTTTTTTTTTTTTTTAAATAATTTATTCAGTGAACTTATTACAAATTGTGTCCTTAAAAACTAAACTCGCCAAACTGTAACGTTTGATGGCGAGAGGCGCTCTTTGTACAGTTTAATACAGAACAGTGAATTTAGTAATTCTTACATAGTTTTTTCTTTAGCATTTAAATATCCCATCACATATAATATCCCTTATTACTTACTTCGACATAGTTTATACCTAATATAAAACAATCTTTATGAAAATAATAATAAACAAACAAACAAATCTTTATGAAAATAATAATAAAAAAAAAGCAAACAAAACATAACAATGTTATTTCTTATTAATACTCTAATATAAATCTTTTTAATTTTAACTTTAGAGATCCTTTCGTAAACTTTTTTCCTTCTTCTCTCAGTAAATCTATTCTATTAAATACATTAGGAACTAAGTATTCAGATGTTCTTTTGCCATAATAGTTTTTTATTTCTGGTAATATTAGTTTATTCTCTCTAACCCTACGTGTGTTGTATTTGTTCTTTACATTAATTTTAAACTCGTCACTATAATAATATTGCAAACCAACTAAATAATCTACTTTTTTATCTATGGGTATAATTTTACAAATAGGAAATAACTTATCATACTCTTTCTTGCAACTATCTTTAACATTTTTACTTACTAGGAACTTTATCAGTCTTTAATATCTTTTATATATGATATGAATGTTCGACCATACACAAGTAGTCCATAACTTATTAGCGAGTCTGCAAGTGCAAAGTAAACTAATCTGAGAGTCTTTTTGTTCAGTACATTTTTTAATTGATACAACTTACTTAATACAGATCTTAGTCTATTACAAATGTCGTTAACATGCAATTTCCAGTTGAAATTTGTATCTATTGTTAGGCCTAGGTATTTGAATTTGTGTACATAGTCTAATTTATTACAACTGCAGTTATGTTTATTTCTATGTAGACATTCATATGTGTGTCCTATTACTGTGATATGTTCCTTATCTACTGATTTAGCAATATGATTGTACGGGGAGTGTATATGCATAACTTTTGTTTTTGTTGTGTTCAAGATAATTCCGTTATCGTGTGCCCATTTGCTAATATTTTCAAAATCCTCCTGTATAAATTTTTGGGCTTCCATTATATTTTTGGATGCATAAATAAGGCACATATCATCAGCGTACATGAACACCTTACATTTTTCGATGACATTTGACACACTATTCACATGCATTATATATCCTACTGGCCCGAATACAGATCCAGTCGGCACACCTAAGTCGACATCCACCTCTTTCCCTGTCTTACCAGCTATCATTGTACTTATTTTCCTATTGGTTAGATAATCTTTAAACCATTCATTTGTGGGCCCGCGTATTCCACAATCATCCATTGCCTGTAGTAATATGTCATGGTCTAATGTGTCAAATGCCTTTTTGTAATCGATAAAAAGAGCTATAACCTGTTTCCCAGAGTCTAGCGACTTATTTATGTAATCTGAAAAGCCCAACAAAGCAGAAACAGTGTTTCTTCCTCTGCGGAAACCATGTTGTGTGTCACATATTATTTTATGTTGTTCTAAGAACCCGCTAATCTGACCTACAATAATTTTTTCTGTGATTTTATCAATAACAGACAGTATTGCAATAGGTCTGTAGTTTACATATTCAAGATGACTACCTGATTTGTAAATAGGACGGATAATTGCATTTTTTAACATGTCAGGATAGGTGCCAGTAGTTAGTGTTTTGTTTATAAATAAAGCTATAACCGGACTTATTCGCTTTTTTATACATATAATATCCTGCGCTCTAATTGTGTCTGGACCGGGTGCTTTTTCAGAAGACAAATTCTCTATGACCTTTTCTACATCTCTCGGAGTGACTTTTTTATATCTGTAACTCACCTCACTCGGTTGTACATATGTATTTCTGTCTAAGAATTTTGAGTTACAGTTATGTTTAATTGCTTTTATTTCTTCCGTAAATGTTTTAGAAAACTGTGTACAAATATGTTGTATACTATCTGTCCTTCCTAAATGATTTAATATAACCTCATCTAAGCTATTTTTATTTCGACCTAACCATGTATTTATATTCGCCCATATTTTCCTAAAATCTCCCTTACATTTTGTAATTTGTTCCTGTCTATATTTATTCTTTGCATCATTAATTTGTTTATTTACTCCATTCCTAAATTTTGTGAACTGTGATCCTGGTGTCCTCCATCCCTGCCTTCACATCGCCAATCACTTTAAGGAGAGCGGTTACAGTACTGTGCCCGGGCCTGAATCCGGATTGCAATGGACTTATAAGCGAGTTACTGTATATGTAGTCAGCAAGTTGCTTATGGACACAGGCCTCGAGCACCTTTGACAGGAAGGGAAGAATTGATATAGGACGGAAGTGTGTGGGAAGAGTAGGATTGGTTATCTTAGGAAGAGGACGGACATAGGCTTTACGCCACAAGGATGGGAAGACTTTGGAGTACAGGGAATAGTTAACCATGTGAGTTATGGTTGGGAGGAGAAGATCGAGTATGGTTGTGACCATATACCGCGATATACCGTCACAACCCACCGCCCTGGATTTAATGGAGAGGATGATCTTTCGAATCTCTTCAGGCTGCACCGGTGTGAATCTGAAAGAAGCTAAAGAAGACGAACGCATCAGAGCAGAAATAAAAGATAAAGTTTGCTGTTTAGCAAGAGGATCCAATTTGGACACAGTGGAGAAATGTCGGTTCAGATCATTTAAACCAACAGAATTTGGGAGGTCAGTGTGTTGTGATTTGCCGATACCTAGAGTCCCGAGGAATTTCCAGATATCGGCAGGAGATGAAGAAGAGATGTTATCTAGAATATGTCGGCGTTTAGCGTTACGTACCATCTGGTTACACCTATTTCTAGCGTTTTTATAGGCCGCCCAATTCTCAACAGTGCGATCATTTTTGTGCTTTCGGAACGGGCGGTCTCTGCGCCGCATTGCCATCTGTATGTGTCTGGTCATCCAAGGTGCGGGAGGCCGTTTTAATTTAATTTTCTTCACGGGAGCATGGCGGTCATAGAGCTCAGTCAAAGTTTTGTTAAAAACAGCGACCATGGTATCGACATCTGCAGCCTCCATCAGAGGCCCCCAATCAATACTCGATGCATCCTCTCTAAGTTTTTCACTATCCATCCGTGTAAAACAACGCCTGAACAGAACCCTAGGCCTCACCCTGGGTGGTTTCAGGATATAGGACAGGAAGATCAGGTCATGGTGAGAGAATCCGGGAGCCTCATGTTGACCATGAGAAGAAACTAGTGAGGGATTGGACGTGACTATCAGATCGAGCCATGAGTCCTCACCGACAGTGTTGTGATGAGTGGGTTGGAGAGGTAGTAGATGAAGACAGGCTGACTCGATCAGATGCCGAAGCCTACAGGAACGAAAGGAGTTGTGGACAAGGAGATTGGTGTTGAAATCACCCATGATCACGTGATGTGCATACTCTGAACCCAGAGATTCTAGTACTGATTCGAATTCAGTGAAATAGTCGACTGAGGGCGGACAGTAAAATACACCAATAACGATTTTCACCCCCTGGACACAAACCTCAAGTAGCAAATACTCCGCAGGACAGTTTTGGGGAGATGATGAAATAACTCTGTAAGCTAATTCACCGCGGAGATAAATGGCCACGCCCCCCCCTCTACCGTTAATGCGGTCATTCCGGATGAGCACATATCCAGCTAAGGGGTAGGTGGTAGATAAGAGATGAGGCTTGAGCCAGGTTTCGGATATCAGGACGGCATGCACATTGCTATTATTAAACGCTTCGTAGAGGTCGCTGTAGTGACTGGGTACACTCTGAGCATTAATATGACAAACATTTAACAGACGGTTGTTCTTGGCAGAAAACTGGTTTTGAAGGAAGTCACCCAGAGTGTCACCAAAAGAGCAAAAACTACAAATAGAGGAACCATCATCAGACGCAGACGCAAAAGAATCAATATCAGACATGAATATATATAAAATAATAAATTACAAAAATATATAGATATAATAATTATGTATGTAAATTTTATGATAAATACCACAGCAGATGCCAGTTACTACTCACGTGCAGCTCTGCACCACCCGCCAGGCAACATCAAAACAATACAAAATTCAGGGTACATGAAAACAAAACAAAGTACATGTATAAAAAAAAATCAAACAAACGTAATCTATGGTTAAAAGAAAATAAAAAATAATTATGAACAGAAAAAGATACAATTTTTGTTTCTGAACGCAGCCGTTCACTGTCGAGTTGACAGCGGACAGAGTGACAGTGACAGGACAGATTCGTTCAGATGAATTGACAGCTCAAAAGTCAAAATACAACAACCCACATTATTATAAAGTAAATTAATAGAAGTAATAAAGGTAATTAATAGAAGTAATAAAGTCATTAAAACGAAACAAAAGAACAAAGAACAAATAATTACGAGAGTTGTGGGTAGAGGAGGCTAACTGATATCCACAAGATTAAATAATAAAACATATGAAAAGAATATGGTAAGTTGAACACAGGATAGAAAGAACATTACATATTAATTATAATAGCATTGAGTAGGAGTGAGAAACCTTATTCATGTGCGACTTCCAGGTTCCCATCACTCGCCTCCCCACCGCGCCCGGCTGCAGGCTGTGCGACACTCGACTGACCCGCCGCCTTGGGATATTTGGCGAGGAGTGGACTCAGATCTTCCAAGCATGTTACCCTGTGCTTTCGTCCATCAGATGACTTCAGGAAGATGTTGCCATCTTGGGTCCAGCAGGCACGCATCCCAAAATGCTGGCGCGCCTTAGCAAATATTGCCTGTCTGGTCTTTGTCAGGAACTCCCTCATGGATATCTTCGAGCCCCGCAGACCAGTCTTAGCCCGCCACACTGAAGCCTTAGTGTCGACACTGGTGAACCGCACTAAAATAGGCCTATGATGGTCTTTATTATGAACCCCAAGTCTGTGGCATACCTTTATAGAAGAAGCTGAAAGTCCAAGGCCCAGCTTAGAATTGATGACATCCAAGGCAACCCTCTTGCAGTCCTCCTTCTCCACCTCTGGTATGCCTTGAAACACAATGACTCTCCGAGACCTGTTGCCGCAGCATCTTTAGTATACTAAGGACGAGCACCCGGAATATGCGGAACTCATCAGCAATCTTGGCCACGGTGTCCTTTGCAGAGCCAGCAGCCTGTATCTGATCCTCCACCTCACCTAGTTTCTCTAAGAGCCTGTCCCGCACCGTCAAATGTACATTTATGAGCTCTGTGTTTTCAGACATTGTGGCAGTGTAACAGTGCTTGTACCGTGTAATAATAAAGTTCTTCAAAATTTGATGTGCTGGCAGGTGGTGGCCAAAATTTGTTTTAATCACATAGAACTGGCAGACACTTGTGATTTGTGACGCTAATAAACTATATAATACTTGGTGCAATTGAAGCTACTAAAAAACTTTTTAAATAATTTATACTAATTTATTTGTCTCTAATAAACTTAAAACGCGTGTGTACTTATTGAGCACCTACCCTTCAGTCTATAATATATAATATTGACATAATATAATATTGACTGACTACATTCCGGAAAACTTTCATATTCTTTACGGTTATCTTCCAGGTGATCATATGCTTCCGTAAATAATGCTTGACTACATTCAGGATAGGTATCATAGCATTCTTCCTGATTATCTGCAGTAAAACAAATATTATATACTAGGTATTACGATTAAGTATATAAATTACCATAATAATGTCTTAGGTTTGCGCGAGCACTAGAAAAAATCGTTGCGAAATTTTTTCAGGGATCGTGGTCTGCTTGCGACCGCGAACACTGAAACGAAAGGAATATACGCGAGTTAATCCGTTTAAAAATCGTTTTATTAAATAAATTACCATTTAGGAGAGTAATGTTTTGTTTGCCAAAACATCATTTGTATTAATACTGTTTTCCATAATCGTCCCCGCTCATAATATTTATTTGCTATTTTCATTTATTCTGTTACTCGCAGCCATGCAGCCGGCTGCATGTATTTCGGTTTCGGCCTCCCTTACCCCCATTTTTTTTGTAGTTTTTGGCAATTCATATTTAATGAAATAAAAGTATAGGGGAGAAAATTATGGCAAACACAACAATAACAAAATGTTTCATAAAATATAAGTATTTTATGAAACATTTTGTTATTGTTGTTAAATAAGTATGCTATCTTCAACTAAAATAGGTATCGTTCCGTAAACTTGTATAATTGACTTATCTAAGTTAATATTATGAAATATTTCAAAACAATCACAAAATGTTTATGATCTCTTACAAAATTACGAAAATTACTTACCTAAACTTCTATTTTCAGCCATAATTCCAGGTAAATTCTCACTACCGTATTTCAAATCACCTGTATTCTTGCTCAGCGATTGACAAACTAACTAATACTCATCGCTAAACCGAAAAAAAACAGATTTAGAATTTAACTCATCGAGGTGCCACTGGACACGCCTAGCGTGTCCATGTTTAACAAGATGCAGTGCCGCCGACACGCCTGACGTGTCCACGTGGCTTTATAGGGTGGCATCGCTATGAACTTCAAAAAAATTGTGGTGGCAGTGAACGTGGGCCAGTAGAGTACCAGCGTAAGGCCCTGTCTTGTACATGCTGAATTGGTCCCATTTCACAGCAGATTTGGGACATGAACATGTTCCTGTTAATATCTAGAATGATTTACGTGTCACTGGTTTTTAGCGTGAAATATTTTTATTTTTCTTTCTTTTTTTCAAAGTCTTAGCTCCAAGATGTCAAAAACAAGTCGGGCAAATTGTATCAGCTGAAAGAGACAAGCTCGTAACTTTTGGTGGAATTATATTTGCCAGTGGAAATACCATTCCTCCACTTTTTGTGTTCCCACGCGTTTAATATAAAGATAATTTCCTCGAAGGAGCACCCGAAGAGTCTCGGCGCTGCAAATAAAAGTGGCTGGTTAAATAGACATATTCAGACGCATACACTGTACAAAGGATAACCCCATATTATTGTTGTGTGACAATCATAAAAGCCATGTTTCTCTCGAAGCTATCGACTAGGCCAAAGAAAATGGTATAATTTACCTATCCTTTCCACCGCACACATATCACTTTCCGCACACCACCGCACGAATCGTTAAAAATTGCTTTCATTGAACATTGGCATACAATGAACCCAGGCAAAGCGATGACTATTTACAATATACCAAAGCTTGTGAAAATTGCGTATTTCGAATCATTTAATAACACCTATAGGTAGCATGACTACTGAATTGTTTATTGATTTTATACTGCATCTTGGCAACTATAAGTCACCAGGAAAATGATTGCTAGTTTTCAATGGGGCTGCTTCGCATTTAGATGCCAGAATTTTATTGCGGCCGTCGCAGATGAGAAAAAATAGTGCTGTATTGTTCACACTCACGAACTAAGGTAAACGCACCAGTGATGGACAAGGAACCAATAATGGACGAAAAAAAAACAAAAACGGCTAGAATAAGGGCGGGAATCAATTTTATTATATTGGCAACACTTTACCATAAACAAAAGTCGTCGAGCTGCCAAAGTTTGACGTTTCATTCACTTTCGTTATAAAACAAAAAAATGGCGTGAGGTGAATTCGTGCTTGGTGTTAGAAAATATAAATTTGAAGCTTTTGTTACGTAAATGGTTAGTGAGGTAGGTATAAAGTTTACTTGTTAATTTATTATTGCTTTATTTGAATCAAATTCTATTTTGTTGGTTGGATTGACCATGAAATCAAGATGAAGACGTACTTACTGTGCTTTTACGCTTGAGGATATGTTTCACATTATTTTGTCGATGTTTATTAATGGTGCACTGAAGTTGAATAGTTGCAATAATGGACAAATGTCCAAACTTGTTTTTTTTATTGTTTGTTGGGATTTTGAATTAATTTTACTCCTTTTTAATTTCTTTATTTAAAGCTAGTTGAGAATTGCAAAAATATTGATGCCTACCAGTAATGGACGCCTGTGTCCATTATTGGGTATTATATAGAAATCCAGTTATGGACATTGAAGCAAAATAATACAGAAATTTTTTATTTTAGAAATGGCGCCTAAAAAAAATTATACACCTCAACAAATGGGCTGGGCTATCGAAGCTGTTAGAAAAGGCGCAAAAATATCTGAAGCAGCCAAAAAATTTAACGTGCCTAGAATAACATTACGCAACAAAATCACAGGAATAAGTCCCATAGAGTGTCCAATGGGACCCAGTACCATTTTGTCGAAGGAAGAAGAAAACATTCTAGAAGATTGGATAAAAGATATGGCAAATAAACATATTCCAATAACCAAAGAGGAATTATTAGATAGTGTTCAACGTGTAATAGTCGACAAAAACCAGGAGACTCCTTTTACTAATAATAGACCAGGCAAGAAATGGTATTCCTCGTTTATGAAACGACACCCTACGATTGCCGAACGTACTGCTCAAAATTTATGCACGGCAAGGGATAATGTTACTCAAAATGACGTTGAGAAATGGTTTTCGGAAGTTGAATCTGATTTGAAAGAAAGAGGACTTTTTGGAATACTAAAAAATCCTCAGAGGACTTTCAATACCGACGAGAGCGCGTTTTTTTTGAATCCAAAATTAGGACGTGTCCTTGCTAAAAAGGGCGATAAAAATGTATATGCTTCTTCAGGCGATGATAAAGAAAATTTAACAGTTCTGGTTACTGGCAATGCAGCAGGAGAGCTCGCACCTACCATGGTTGTTTTTAGTTATGCAAGGATACCGTCATCAATTTCAGACACTTTTCCAGATGACTGGGCTATTGGTCGTTCGGAAAGCGGGTGGATGTGCTCAGGCACATTCTTCGAATATATGACAAATCGTCGGTGATATTCTAAAACCGCGGAACCAACAGTGTTTAAAACCGCGTATCTACAAAAGTAGCAAAATCAAGATTTCGCGGGCTTAGCTTCGTTGTAGTGATTGGCTGCGTTCGGGAATGTTGGCCGGGCCGGTTATCCAATAGGAAGTCGTAAAATCGAATGTCTCTTAAACCGCGTAACGTCAGGTGATTGGTTATTGTGCCCAAACCGCGTATCTTCGCATCATAACAAGAAAAGTATGTTTGTTTAACGACGCGTGCGTGAAATAGTATAGTTTTAATTATAAATCCTGCAATAACTGGTAAGTAAATATAATAATTCCATACTATATTGGTTCAGTTACTTTTTAGGATAGTTTGTTATTTGAGTTATTAATATTTACACTAAGAAAGCGTCTTTAACATTTTGATGTTAGATACGCGGTTATTAAATTTCATATTGTTATTTGTTTTCTGTTACATACGCGGTTGCAAAATTATGTACCTACTCGGAACTCAAGTTAATTTGCTGTATTTATTATCATAAAATTAGATTGCAACTCGATGTCTTTGTACTAGGCTACTAGTAGGTATTAGTACAAAGATAGACTAGTAGCCTAGTAGGTAATAATAATAGGAGGTAAAGGTTATCTGTTTATAGAAAGTTATTTCTTATATCTTTTAAACTGGTCTTTGGGAATTCAATTATTAAAGAACAATAGGTGTGAGGACACTGGTGTCCTCGCGGTGTTTGATAGTTCAATTACCTATAGTTTTGGTAGCTGACCCTATCTTTATTTTGTTTTAGTTTACGTCATGGAGCAAGAAAATGAATGTGCGGATGTGTCTGTTGTCACTTTAAGAGACCTAGCAAAACGTCGCGCCGAACTTGTGCGAAAAAAGCAGCTCATCTTGGATAAACTTAATAACACTAACTTACACATCCCGCAAACATTAATTGAACCATCCCCAGCGACGCAAGTACCAATATGTTTCCCAAATGCCTCTACATCTGAAAATGTTAACGATAGCATTGCACATTGTGAAACTCTGACAACAGTTTTTGAGTCTTCTCCTGGCCTTAGCGCATCATCTATGATGATTTCAAATATTCCAAAAGCATTCGATTTTTCTTCAGATGATGTAGATAATGATCCCGATTACGTTCCATTGTCCGAAATAACTAATTTACAGCCTATTGCTACTTCGTCTGAGTCTATTTCTAATGAAAACGTTGAATGGTATGTGGAGAGAGAAATTGAGCCTGAAGTGGCCAAAGAGTCACGTACAAGAAAAAGAAAGGCTGATCGAAGTTCATGGGCAGTATCAATTAATAAGAAAAATAGAATGTTAGGCAAAGAGTACATAGGCTTAAACAAAATTGACAACCTTATTCAGAAACAAAAACGACCTAAAAGAGCGATAGGTACTAAATGTAATTCAGCGTTTTGTAATAAAAGCAAAGTAATGTTTTGCTCAAAATTAACGGAAGATTTACAAAAACCCATTTTTGAAGATTTTTGGAGTAAGTCGTGGGAAGAAAAGAAAATGATTGTAAGTTCAATGATTGACAAAGTACCTGTTCAAAGAGGGAAGAAAGGATATAACTCTAGACGTTCTAATACTAAATTTTACTATCTACAAGTCAAAGGTAAGAAAGAGAGAGTTTGCATGAAAACGTTTCTAGCTACTTTTGGTATAAAGGAATGGACAGTGCGCTATTGGTTAGGCGAAGGGAGAGGTGATGCTCGCTCTAATACAGAACTTAGCCCAACTTTAAATACTACCGCTACTCAAGATAACAGCACAAGCAAAAAATCGTCTGTTAAGGATTACCTCAATTCATTACCAAAGCTACCATCTCATTACTGCCGTAAAACCACCACCAAACAATATCTGGAACCTTTATTTCAATCAAAATCTCAGCTTTATAAGACGTACGTAGAATTTGCATCGTCAATGTCTAGGCCAGTGGCTTCCAGAAAGTTATTTTGTGACATCTTAGATGAACAAAACATTGCACTATTTCAACCCAAGAAAGATGCATGTGATTATTGTTGTTCATATAAGGTAGGCAACGTTTCTGAAGAAGACTACCAATACCACACCCAACTGAAAGAATTGGCTCGAGCTGAAAAACTTAGCGACAAGCAAAGCGCTTAAAGAGAACTTCTTCATGCTGTGACCGCCGATTTGCAGGCTGTTAAGTTGTGCCCTTCGCTAGCAGCTAGTGCTTTATACTTTAAGACCAAATTAGCTGTGCACAACTTTACTTTATACAATATTGCAACGGGTCATGTAACTTGCTACTGGTTCGACGAAACCGCCTGTGATTTGAGAGCTACCACTTACGCATCTTTTTTCATTGATTATTTGACTAACTTATTAGAAGAAGATCGCAGAGATGTTGTCATCTGGACGGATGGCTGCACTGCTCAGAATAGAAACTCAATAGTTTCTAATGCCCTTCTAAGATTAGCAATAGACAAAAATATAACAATTACACAAAAGTATTTGGAAAAAGGTCACACTCAAATGGAGGTTGACTCTGTACACTCAGTGGTGGAAAGAAAGCTGAAAAATGCTGAAATTTTTCTCCCATCTCAGTATGCCTCAATTACAAAAGAAGCCAGGAAGCATCCTTCTCCATACCAAGTGTTTCAACCAGATTATACCTTTTTTAAAGACTACAGTCTAAAAGAATACCAAATTTATGATTCCATTCGTCCTGGGCGTTCTGTTGGAGATGATTGCGTAGTGGATCTGAGGGTTTTAAAGTATAATCCTAACGGCACAATAGATTTTAAAAAACATTTTAAAGATGATTTCAGCCCACTTCCTCGGAGGCCTAAACCTATTTCAGCTGTAGTAAATAATGTACCTCCCTTGTATTCATCTAGACTGCCTATATTAGAAAGTAAGTATCAGCACTTACAGCAATTAAAGAGTGTGATACCTGCCGACTGTCACTTATTTTACGATAATTTGCCATTTAAGAAAAAGTAAAGTTTTATTGATCTCATTGTTTAACAAAGATCTTAAAGTGCAATTGTTATTCTACTAAAAAATAATCTTTTTTTATACATTTTGTTTATTCGTTTTTAGTTTTAACTGTTAATTAGTAAGTACCCTACAAAAAGGTATTTTTAACATCCTTAGCTATAAAGAGTTATTTTTTTTAACATTATAGGGATTTATGATGTTATTTTCCTGTATATTGTTGATTGCCCAATGTGCCGATGATAATTATTAATTACCTATGTGCCAAAAATTAAACTAAGAAGTTGACTGAATAAATAATAAGATTTTGATTGTATTATTTGGTTTTATTTAGAGGACAACTCCGCGTAAGTGACATAAAAAAACTTATATTGATTTTATTTGTGATAATAAAACCGCGAAAGTAAATTTTCTAATTCATTAATAGATATTTTACATAAATTATGCCTACAATATTAAGAGGAATATTATAATTTGACATTTTAAAGGTTTAAACAATAGAAAGTCAAGTGGTATAGTAAACATTACGTTTTTCCTCGTTCCTGTAAAATTCACTGCACCTACCTTACGCGGTTTTATGCACTGTTAGTTCCGCGGTTTCAGAATATCACCGACGAAATGTGTTTATATCCTTGGCTGATTAAGAAAAATATTGAAAAGCCAATTTTATTTTTTTTGGATGGACACAGGTCATCATTTGACTTTGCACCTGTCTAATTTCTGCTCTGAAAATGGTATTGAGGTCATAGCACTCAATCCAAATTCAACACACATATTACAACCTATGGATTTGGCTGTTTTCAGGCCTTTGAAGTCGTCATGGCGAGAAGGGGTTACATAACATAACATAACATCACGCCTTTTTATCCCCGAAGGGGTAGGCAGAGGTGCACATTACGGCACTTAATGCCACTGTACAATGTAACACCCACTTTTCACTATTTATGTTACGAGTCCCATGTAATAGGGGGTGAGCCTATTGCCATATACCGGGCACATTTCCAGACTCCGTGCTACTACTGAGAATGTTTTAAAAACCCAGTAATACTTTGCCCGACCCGGGAATCGAACCCGAGACCCCTTGCCCGGCAGTCGCACTTGCGACCACTCGGCCAACGAGGCAGGCCAACGAGAAGGGGTTAAAAACTGGAAAACGCAAAATTTAGGACAAGTTCTTAAAAAAACATCACTTTGCTCCAGTTTTGCAGACAGCAATCGAAAAACTTACTGTTGAGACAATCAAAAATGGATTTCGAGCTGGAGGATTGTACCCATTTGGTCCAGAATTTGTAGACATGAGTAAAATTAAATCTCAAAACAGGCAAAATGTTGATTCTACTCGCCAGAGAGAATTTTTGAGAACATTAGAGAACAAGATTGAAACTACTTTGTCTTGTGCCAAACTGAAGCTTTTCAAGGATCTTTATTACAAAAGTCGCCTCGAGCTGGAAAATCTTCTGCCAAATGAAGATGAATCTCTGTACTTGATTTGGGCCAGTACTAAGCAAATTCTCGATCATGATGTAAGTAATGAAGTATTGGCACCCACTAACTCCGTTGAAACATTAAATCTCGTATCAGAAAATGATGATCAAAATAAAAACGGATCTCCAAAAGAAAATGATTCAATTGGTATCTAATCTCACGACACAAACGATTCCGAACCAAGGGCTTCCTCACAAAATATTTGCTTAGCCAAAAAACCATCAGATATTGATACCTCAAATGCAGGCCATGAAGACTTACCAGTCATTGATGATACATTATCAAGAGAAATCGAATCTATTGCTGTCTTATCTCATAATAATAACGATTCTGAACCAGGCACTTCTCTACAAAACACTTGTTTATCTAAAGAAATTTCGGATCTTGATACTTCAAATGCAGGTCAGCAAGACTTGGCAACCACTAATAATTCTTCACCAAATAAAAACGAAGCGATTGCGGTCTTGTCTCAGAAGACGAACAATTTTGAATCAAGCACTTCAACGCTTAATACCTCAAATGAGCCAAATGCAAAACAGAGAAATTTAGAAGTCATTGACAAATCTTTGCAAAAACGTATTGCCAAAACACCTATGAAGATTAATAGCCCTAGCACTTCAAATTATGTTATACCATCGCCTTTCAAACGAAGCTTATTTTGGCCAGAAACGGATGAAATCACAAAAAATAAGAAACGCAAATTAAAAGAGAAAATTCCATTTTCGATTACAAGCCCTGCATGGAAAGCATACAATACCAAGAAGGAAGAAGAGAAAAGAAAAGAAATAGAAGAGAAGGCATTGCGAGCCAAAAAACGAGAAGAAAATAAAATGAAGAAACTTAATGAGAAGAAAAAAGTTTCAAATAAACGAAAAATCAGAGTTGAATCATCTGAAACTGAGGATGAAGTCATTTACGCTGAAAGTGACGACAGTGTCTTGACTGAAGGATCGGAATCGAACGATGCACCATTAGGTACAATTTTTTCGTCCCAGAAAAAACTATCAAAGGGAAACTACGTGATAGTTTTATATGAAGGACAACATTTTCCTGGAGTTATTGAAAATTCAAATAAAAATGAGTTCGAAGTAAGCACGATGACCTTTTCAACAGGAAACACCTATAAATGGCCAGATAAACCTGATAAGATGTGGTACCAAAAAAAAGATATCGTGGAGCAGATTTGTCCGCCAAGTTTGATTAACAAAAGAGGTTTTTATGCTGTTAAGGAAATGAAAAAATACTCTGTTTTTACTTCTTAATTGTTAAATTTCTTTAAAGATGTTAATTATTTTGTTTTTTTTTAGTTTGTGAAGGAGAAGATAATTTATGTTGATTTTGAAAATATATTTTATTTCCAAAGTAACTTTTAGTTCTTAAGTAAATGACTGATAAATACAATATGAAAGATATAAATATGTATAGCATATACATAGTAAACCAATTAATATTAGTACATGAAAGGCTGATTAAGAGTAGTTTTTGAACTTTTCAAAGTGATTATTTAGGTATAGCAATAATGTTTAAGTTGTTTAATGCTGATCTCATTGTCCATTTTCGGGACTTCTAAGTACATAATATGAATGTTGTTACGACTACAGTTACATTAAAAGCTGATCAAATAAAAGTTAGTCTCATTTTATATTCCAAATTTACTATTCCACAGTTAATTTAACATAGTCTTCTCATGATTCATGTTCATTACTAGGTGTCCATATGTGGTTCCTGTCCATAACTGGTTGTCCATTTTTGGTTCTTGTTTATTACTGGGTGTCCATAAGTAGATTTTTGCTGTCCATAACTGGTTAAAAAAATCTTAGTTTTTATTTGTTAATAATATTAAAACCAATTAAAGTGCTGCACATTAAATAAAGCAGAAACAGAATAAATATAGGACTTCCAATTTCCAGTACGTTTTGTGTTAAAACTTTCACGGATATAAGTGAATTTTCTGAAAAACCAAATTTTTTTTCTTAAGTGTCCATGATTGGGGTATTACCTTATAACCCTTAGACAAATCAGTGAACAAATCATACGAACATGTACACATATTGTTGTATGCCTATCGTCATCCTGACCGCAAACTCACAAAGGCAAGGTTTAACAATCATTTTTCTAAGGTATGGCCTTAATGCGTAACTCAAGATAATATAAAGAACAGCTTTAGAGCTACTAGACTTCATCTCTAGAGGTACAATTCAAATGTAATTCCTGAGGAGGCCTTTGCCCCTTCTATACTCAGCTACATGCCCTGCATGAAACTGCTTTTCACTTAGTTGCTTCGGCAGATTCTAGAGTCAGCTGTTATTCATAATTATGACTCTGAAACAGATTGTGAAGAGAGTTCTCGCATATTGCCATCATTATTATCTCAGCATTATGACGTGACTGCTTGTAGCCCTGATTCAGAAAGATTGCATGCTCTGCTTCAAATTCCCCCTCCACAGTCACAGCAACCTCCGTCATCTGTCATGTCATGTTTGAAATTGGTTGACTACAGTTCCTTTATTGAACCTGCTAGTGAAGAAGATATATATAGAAGATAGATGCAAACCTATCTACGACGGTAGATTTGAGTGAAAGTTTTCATAAAAAGTAAATATTTCATAAGCAAGTGCACACAAACAGTATAAAAATCCCAGAGCATTGCAACTTCTCCGACCAAAAATGGACAAAATTTCTTTTTCTTGCTGTGGCAACACTAGGGTAAACAGCTGCTTTGTTGTTATCCTTGTTATTTTGTAAAATAATAATTGTTTTTTATTATATTCTGCCCTAAAATCTGTCTTAAAACTGAAGAAATATTAATTGTATAGTGGAAACTATAGTTTTTTTAATTGTTGTAAAATTGGTGAAGTTGAAAAATTTACGGTTATCAGCGTTAAGGATATGCGTGATCATATTCGTGTTTACTACGTTGTCAGTTACTAAAATTCAGTTATTAGACCAAATAAAGTTCAAAATATTAATAAACATAACCTCTTTGAGGTTGATGATACAACTCCTTTGTCTTTTTATTTACTTAACTTATTTAGCAGTTTCCTTGACTAAATTACTTTTCATTTTCATATTATAAAAATTTCTTTTTTACTGTTTCTTCCTCTTAACTTCTGCAATGATTCTCACTCGGAAAGCCCATGCTCGCCAAGAGGAGTCAACCTGGCTTTGAGCGAATTAAAGGCATCAAAGGAGTTGTGTAATCAGTTGAAGGAGACAGATGAGAATGAGAGGGAATTCTTAGATTTTAAATAATAATAAGAAGCTGAAATCAGAAAGATTCTAGTGTTTGTTTGTAGAAGTGCTAATATTCGGTGGTCTATGTCTGGTGGCGAATAAATAATTTTTCTTTCTTTCTTTCTTTCTTTCAAATGACTCAATTACATATTCAACACACTGAAGCCATTGAGACCCGGGATAGGATCCAATTTTTTGTGGACGGATTCAGTCAATGTAGCAATGAGTATGAACAGACATTACATGACAAAGGTCTATTAGAACAACAGCTACATGAGGCCAACAGTCAAATTAGTCATGTAGAAACATTAAACCTTAATATCACGGCCCGTGCTTCTCAATCACAACATGTAGACTTGAATTCAGTAACTATAGATTTAACTTGTGATAGTGTTTCTTGTCATTCTATAAAAACTCTTTGTTGTAGTAATAAAAAAATTAAAAAATACATTATAATTAAATACAAAACTAAAACTAACATGCTTTTTTTAAGCGGCGCGGCGAAAAATCGAATGACTTCTCCCGCCTGGGTGAGGTGGGAGGGAGTGTCAGACTCTTACTAAACACCACCGCGTTCTTCTCCTGCACGTCCGGTTACCCGTTAGGTTCTCCGCGACTCCGAATCGGCATCGGCCCTGTTGGGCCCAGTCTGTGGTGGTGTTAGGAATGGGTCTCTTCAATAATAAGTAGTGGACTGTATGTAAAAAACTGGTATAATAATATAATGTAAATAAAACGGTAAGAGCTCGTTCCCACTTGTCGGGTGTCGGATCCGTATATTAAACGGAGGTTATAGTGGCAGAACAATACATATGAAGCTATTCACACTTATCGGAAACCGATTGTGTGTCGGCTCCGACAAGAAATGTCGGGTGTTTTGCCAGCCCTCTACGCCCGGAAAAAAATCGTGTGGGATCTCGCTTGCCTATGATGAAGAATGGCGCTGTTCACATTCGTCGGATGTCGGGCCCGATAGCCCTCTCTCCCCGCTGCCCCTCATTCCGTTCGTCTGCGATCGCGGACACACACATCGCGACGCGCGAGAAAAGTTGTTGTGTTTTTATTGTACGCACGTTTGGTGATTCGTAGTAATGGAAAGAAATATCGACCCCGATCAATTGATCACACTAGTTCAGGACAGAGGTGTCCTTTGGGACAAAACTCTAAATGATTATAAAAATAAGCAACTGAAAATAGCTGCTTGGCGGGAAGTTTGCTGCATACTCATACCTAATTTTGACAATTTGGACGAAAAAGAAAGACAATCATGTGGTAAGTGTTTGGAGTTATTTATTTAATAATATACTTACGTAAAATTAAAGACATAAATATTAACCATGCGCTTCTGGTTGCCAAGGCACCGAGCCTATTGTTGAAATGAAGTAGTTTGCAAATTCCAACCGTATATTATTTGCAATAGGACCACCACGTGGATTACAGTTTTGCAGTTGTACTTGTTCTTGCATCGGATTTTCTGCCGCATACTGAATATCTTCAAAGTTCAGACCGTCCTTTTCTCTTACAAAATTGTGTAATACTGTACACGCTTTTACAATTTCGATAGCCGTATCTGGGTGGACATCCAGTGGCCGATGAAATATTCTCCATTTATTTGCTAAAATGCCGAATGCGCATTCAACGTACCTTCTTGCCCGACTTAAGCGATAGTTAAATATTTTTTTCATGTGGTCCAAATGAGTGCCTCCAAAAGGTCTTAACAAATTTGTTGACAGAGGGAAAGCCTCATCGCCCACGAGAACATAAGGCATATCATTTTGAAGTGTTGCATGTAGAGGCCTTGGTTTTGGTATATTTAAACTACCATCATTTAGTTTCTTCCACATGGTCGACTCCTTGAATATTGAAGAATCGCATTCTTTTCCATACGAGCCATCACTCATAAAAATAAAACGATATTCTGCATCAACAACGGCTAGTAAAACAAACGAAAAATAATCTTTGTAATTAAAATACATCGAGCCACTATTATTTGGTTTCACCACTCTTATGTGCTTGCCATCAACAGCTCCAAGACAGTGCGGAAAGTAGGCTTTCGTATCAAAACTTTTTGCAATTTCCAACCATTTGCTCTCATTATCAGGAATTTTCATGAACTCGTCTCTTAATACATCCCAGATAGTGGAACTAATTTCTTTGCAGATTTTACTGATAGTTGTATTACAGATATTGCGCATCGGGTTGTTCTTTGAAGGAACAACCCGATGCGCAATATCTGTAATATAATGAATTAGGTAAGATAACTTTTCTATATGTACTTATTGTATTTGCAGGTAAACTAGTATCTACAAAGTGGTCGAATCTACGAGATGCCTGGATGCGAGCAAATAAAAATGAAGTCAAAAAATCCGGAGCAGGGGCTAAGTTTTAAAAGCCATATATATATAAAGAACAGATGAGTTTTTTGCAAAAAGTGGCTGAGCCTAATCGCACTCATGATTCTGTCAAGAAGCGTCCACCAGATAAATCTCCAGAGCCATCAGCGGCCAATACAACAGATATGTATTCAGAGCTGCCATTACCAAGTACTTCCAAAAAGCCCAAGACCCTTGATGATAAAATGAGCCAGTTTTTAGATAGCAGGCTACAGCCAGACAGAAGTAACAAACATCCAATGCTCTCTTTTTTCAAAGGAATTCTGCCGAGTGTTACGTCTTTTGACGATAGTGAAACTTTAGAGTTTCAATCAGGCGTGCTGTCACTGATTCAAAACATTAAAAAGCAGCGTGAAAGTCGTTTATACTCATCAAATTATGGTTGGCATTCACAGTCAAGAGGTCACGAGCAACAATCTGTATATTCGTCACAAAACCAGAATGTGCACCCACCATTAAACCACAATATCTTACCTTCAATTGGATATGGATATTCGACACGCCAACTCGTTGAACCAGCATCACCTACTTTGTCACAACATTCAAGTATTACTCAAGATTCGGACTTAGATTTTAGCAATCTTTAACTTCACTAATTTGTTTTCGAAATTATAAAAAAAAATAAAGTTTTTTCTTTCAATAAATATATGTGAACTAAAAGTGACTGTTTTATCTTTTCTTTTATACAAATTAATATGTATAATTATATTACCTTAGAAATATCGCCAACCTTTCTTCAGTACAAATGCAGTCTCTAAATCTTGTATTTTGGTAGTTTATGCTCACTGATATTTGAGCCAATAGATGGTTGAATGTAGTTATCGACATTCTAAAATAATTGAAAAACTTAATTTCGTCACTCCTCAATTCTGTTATTAAATTCTGAAATGTTCCCAAACTAAATCTTTCTCTTTTTTTTTTTTTTTAATACTTTATAGGTCGACGTTTAACCACCATCTCGCCTGATGGTAAGCGATGATGTGGCCGACGATGGAGCACGCCTACCCATGAGCAACCTGTTCACTCGGGACTTGAAGACACCCAAGTCATATTTGACGGGAAACACAGCCTCTGGCAAGGAATTCCATTCCTTAGCGGTACGCATGATGGGTGGAATGTCCACCATATAAGGGTGGCGTCCCGCCGTTCGTCTGGTGGTACGGTGGTGAAATGGACTAGGGGGAATAAGTTTGTGCAATTCCCACGCACACTCACCGAAATGTATCCGATAGAAGACCGAAAGGCTTGCGATTTTGCGCCTATGTTCGAGGCTTTGTAGCCGAGCCTCCACAAGCGAATCGTCATTGATGAGCTTCTTGGCACGCCTCTCGATGGATTCGAGGGCTTTTAACTGGTATTTCGCTGAGCCATCCCAAAGATGAGAGCAGTACTCCATACAAGACCGAACTTGTGTTTGGTAAAGAGTGAGCAACTGCTCCGGCGTGATACTTCACGCCGGAGCAGTTGCTCACCGTCTCACCCTCGACAGGACACCCAACTTTCTACCAGCCAGTTGCGCCTTTGTCTCGATATACGAGCCAAAATTGAGAGTGGGCGACAGAGTTACGCCGAGAAGCTCGAGACGGTCACCCATCGGAACGGACACACCCCGGAAAGTAGGAGTCAGTGGGAACCGACTCCGTTTAGCGGAAAACAGACACGCCTGGGTTTTGCTGGCATTGAACCTGACCAGATTGGCGTCACCCCAATCGGAGACCGCCTGCAAGGACAGGTTCAGACGATTTACCATAGATTCTCTTAGAGACTGGATTTGAGTTGCACTGGTTCGCGCATCGGACACATACCTCTCAACAACGGTGCTGTCATCTGCGTACCCAAAGATACCGGGCTGGAGCAGGTCATTAATAAAAGGTCTCAGGATTGGGTGCACCCAATATTTTCTTTCCTTGACTCTCTTTCGTGGTTTTCTTCTTAAATAATAATACATCACAACAAGGAATTCGTCGACGTCCATCGTGCACAATCGCTTCGCGCAGAATACTTAAAATTGACACTAGGTTCGACCGTGTCCGACGACCGATTATTAATCGTGTGTGTGAACAAAAGCGACGACATCCGATTAATATACGGATCCAACACCCGACAAGTGGGAACGAGCTCTAAGCTTGTGTCCGCGTCGTCCGCGCACGATCCCAAAACCGCTTCCGCTCGCGTCTCTCCTCCCCCGCGCGCCCCGCCTCTCTTCCGGGAGCGTCCGGCTGCGTTCACACGCAGACAGGTGGTCGCGACGAACGCGACGTGCCGCACGCTCGGGTCTGTTTTTGGTCGGACGGGGAGCCACCCATGCTCACCATCCGCAGGCCCACGCTTATGGTGGCCGGAGATCGTCCCGCGATCCCCGACGCCCGGTGTGTCCTTCGCGATGGCTGGGTTGCGAGGAGGCAGCACTTTGCTGCCTCACGCGTCCCGCCTCCTCCTTACTGCTTCGCAAAAGGAGGAGACGGCATCCCAGTCCCCCTCGCTGCGCATCATGGCCTGCACTAGGCCCGGACGCGAGAGGTCGCCATCGCCGATCACTTCCCTGAAGGCACGGCGGTGCTCAGCCCACGCAGGGCATTCCGCTACAGTGTGTTCCACCGTGTCCTCAGGGCGGTCCTCGCAGTGATGACACCCTTCAATACCTAAATTTAGTTCCATTAAAGACACGTTATATAGAACACGTAATTCAGCGGCTCAAGTACAAAAACTACAACATAAAAATGTGCTGGAAGTCGAAGTCCCACCTCGTTATCAAGATTTTTTGTTAGCGGAGTACACATGTGATGATACACGAATACTAGTATTTTCTTCTTCCGAAGCAAGGCAAACTTTGTGCGAGCTAACAGACTTTTATGGCGATGGAACTTTCAAAAGTTGTCATATTCCATTTACGCAACTATATTCAATCCATGGCGATATCGGCAGCACGATCAATCACACTAATATACCTCTAATACCTCTAGTCTACGCTTTGATGAGTCACCGAAACACAGAAGCCTACGTGATTCTGTTCTCTATAATAAAGTCGCAGTTACCCAATTGGAATCCAATAATATTTAAAGTAGACTACGAAAAGGCCGCCATGCGAGCAATTGCTAAGTTTTTCCTTCAATTGCAGTCAAGGGCTGCTATTACCACTATAATAAGGCAATTTTTAAGAAAGGCCGTGAATTGCATATAACAAATACTCAAGACCCAAAGAAGAAACGCATGGTAAGCCTAAGCGCAGTTCTACCACTGTTACCTCAAGAAGAAATCATGAACGGATGGGAGTATATTATTTCGCAATATGATGATAATGACCCACAAATCCAAAAATTTGTGAATTATATAAAAAAGCAATGGCTCCACGAAGATTTTTTAAAAGTCTGGGGGCTTACTCTTGAATCCAATTCCGATTGATCGACATTGGTATTGTGAAATTTCGTACTCTTGAGTTGCAACACTAGCGCCCAGTGGTTGTATAGTTTTGACATTGTATGATTATTGAGATTTTATTGGATTGAAATTGCATTGACATTGAAATTGGTTTCAAGAGTAAGCCCCCTGGTGTGCTTTTGGGGAGACTCATCGAACCACAAACTTCATTGAAGGCTGGCACCATAAATTGAACAAAGCCGTCGGTAAGAAGAACCCAAATTTGATGCAGTTGTTGCTCATACTTAAAGAAGATTCCCAATTATACACCGTTCGCAACTTTCAACATCAAAACAATACACAACCATCCAGAAAACGATTATCAAAGTCAATACTTAATGATAATTTTATACAAGATGCTCAGATGGATTTCGTAAATGGTACTATTACGATTGGGACCCTCCTGGAGATTTTACGACACTAAACTTACGAATGGTCAAAAAGCGAATATTTCTGAATAACTGTTGATTATATTGTGATAAAAGAGAGACTTATTTTAAAGAGAAATTATTAATGTGATATTAGTTGGTAACTAATCTTAATATATAAATGTGATTATTTTGTGTCAAAAAGAAGGCTGATTTTATAGGAAAAATTATATAATAGGTAGTAGGTAAAAAAGAATTATTTACATTTTGTACTGTAACCAGGTTGTACATCGAAGTACAATTAGACAAAAACACTTTGTTTTAGATTAAGAAATGATTTAAACTAATCTTAATAAATAAGTAGAAAACCTGATCAGTTTTTTTCTGTTACGTCCCTACCTACTAATATGTTAGAAATTTAAACATTATTTTATAATTTTTATTTAACTTTATCGTTGTCAAATAGACATTCTGAAAAATGTTACTAGTTGAGAATAAAAATTCGCATCGAATGACGCTGCTACTCCATGCGATTTGGTTTTCCGAACGAGTAACACTACTCGTGTACTAGTGTTACTAGATGAGAATAAAAATTCGCATTGAGTCACACTGTTACTCCATGCGAATATTTTTCTCAACCAGTCACACGGTGACACGATTTAGTGTGACTCGTTGCGAACAAAGGCGCAGCTGCATCTAACAACAATAAAATTGGCCGATGCGGATATTGCGGATCAAAGAAAAATAGAAAAACGCGGTACAACTGCGCTGCTTGTGCCAAATATTTTTGTTTAGAGCATGCCACTATGGTATGTTCTGACTGCTTTGAAAACTTTAATATTTAAGTAAATTTATATTACAATGGTCTCAAGATATGTTGTATGTATTTTTAAGAATTAAAAGAAATTTTATGATTGTTTTGAGAATAAAAAGTTTTATGTTTGTTTTTCTCCTAGACTATAAGAAAAATTGTGACTTTTATAGGCTGTTTTTCATTAAAGTAATAAATAATTTGTACTAACAATTGATATTTTTTGTTTTATAACATCCTTTTATTCCTATAAAATAAAAAAAATATAAACTGTAGAGGTAGAAAAATAACCAGGTAAGAGGAGTCAAAGTCACGGTCTGTCACACCGTGCGCGGGTATAGGTGTTAAAATTTTTTGCGCGGGTATAGGAAGGTTAAGAAATAATGCATTGTTTTTTTATTTTATAATATCCTAGATATCCAATTTAGAAAAAAGACAGTATTATCCTATTGATTATAAACAAGTACAAAAGACAGTTATAACTGTTACTAGGAAAGTTAAGATGCAAGACCGAGCGTAGCGAGCTCAAGACTTGGGGGCACTCCGACTCGGACAGGTTAGGTTAGAAGGAGGCCACCTCCTTCGAGGTTAATTTTTTTGAAACCACCCAGAAGTAGGAGCCCCGCGCAGCGGGGCTCCGTCGACTACGATTTTTGAGTAATTTTTGAGTGTTTTGAGGTTAGGTTACAAAAGGTAACTTTCTTGGAAACGGTGAGTTACCTTTTCATGAGAGTGGTACTAGGGGGGAGGGGTCAACCCCCCCCCTCCCCTCTTGCGGCACTATTCTAAAATTTTACCATTGAAATTTTAGAATTGAATTCCAGCACTAAAGGTGATATCAGACGGGTCATTTTTTGATCATTTTATTCTTTCATTTTGCTTTTTTCACTGCAAGTGACACATCTAAACACAAAATGAAACATTAGTGCCGAATGAATTCATTAGTGAATCGTTCCAACAGTGTTGGATATTGGCATCTGTTATCTTTCACTCCCACTCTGAATGAACGAGAAATGAACGGTCTGAACACTGAGAGAACGTTCATTCGCGTTCGGCCATTTTGTGTCGAGTCCTGTAGCCGACGGACGTTTCGTTGTTATTTTTTCTGCATTCCGGCACATGCGGCAAAATGGTGTTCAAGTGGAACGATCAAAATACATTGCTTTTTTTGGAGAACTTTAAAACTATCAATGCCTTTGGAACCACAAAATTGATGAATACAAAGACCGAACAGTGCGGGCAAACTCTATAAAATCTCTAATTAGTGATTTGAACTTAGATGTTACTGAAGAAGATATAAAACATAAAATAAAGACGATAAGGACCCGCTATACAACAGAATTAACCAAAATAAAGCAGTCTACTAAAAGCGGCTGCTCTTCTGACGATGTCTATGTACCGACCCTGTACTGGTTAAGCACGCAGAATTTCTAAGCAGCGTATGCGTCCCACGGCAGAGTACATCAAGTCTCGTAAGTAAGATACTTAATACTTAAACTCAAATAAAAACAAAGTAGACGAACAGTAAGTATAGGTTTATTCAGTATTATTAGTGGCAGTAGTGTTATTATATCCTCTTCTTATCATGTTCCATTGCCATGATACAGTGCATGAAGTGACAAACTTTTCCGCATATAAGTCACGCACGCGGCAGGCATTTTCACTGTGATTTCTTGCATTGGTTGGCGGTAAATCGCTTATTGCTAAAGACGGTACTTCTCGCCATTCTCCAGGTACAATGGATCCTGTGACCCAATCCTCAGTTTCCAATGATCGTTGTTGCACGTAATCCACTGTAGTTTCTCTGAGCCAATTATGTAGTGCACACGTCGTTTTAACAAGTTGTTCAACTTTTTGCACTGACAGTGGAATTGCCTTTTCATAGATTAGGAATTTTGATACCAATATTCCGAAAGTGTTTTCGACCACGCGTCGAGCTCTTGACAGTCGATAGTTAAATATTTTTTGTTTATCACCAAACTCGGTCTAGTATTATATGGTTTCAAAACATCCGTTCGCAAAGGAAAGGCATCATCTGCCACGATTACGCCTTCCTTTGGGAAATTTAGAAGATTCGATGACAAAGCTTCATTCAATGTTGATTTATTAAAGACGGATGCATCGTTTGCCCTTTCGTTTGTCCCAACATCGATATAAATAAAATTATATTTCGCATCCACTACTGCCAATAGATGAATACTAAAATTCTTTTTATAGTCGAAATAGTGAGAACCTGAATTTCCTGGGCATCTTATATTCACCAATTTTCCATCAATTGCACCACAACAGTTTGGAAAGTCCTATAATCTATAGTAGTCTTCCATTATATTATTCCATTCATGTTGACTTCCAGGAACCTGTAATAATAACAGTGTCAACATTTTAATTACAGGATACACTGACTCAAAATGAAGACTCTGCTGAATCTGAGCAGACTCAAGGTGGTAGTGAGGAACAGAAGACACCAAATTCTGAGATCAGTAGGAACAGAAGTAGTGGATTAAAGACACCATCTTATTCTCAAAAGCCAATTCTCTCCAAAAGGAAGATTGATATGCCGATTGATAGAGCAATCAAAGAATTAAAAACTATAAACGAGCAAGCCAAAGTCCAAACTGAAGATGAGTTTGATTTATTTTGCAAAAGTTTGGCAGTACAACTCAAAAAAATGCCCCTGAACAGGGCACTGATATGTCAGGAAAAACTTCAGTCTGTGATGACTCAGGAACGATTAGCACAAATGTCACAATCATTGCCTGAACTAATATACTCGGACTCCAGCTCTCAATCCCCATTTACTATCAACCAGTCATCTCTATATCAAAATATGACACCGGATAACTACCTTGTCACCCAGCAACATGTTTATCTGCAACCTGAGTCTTTACCCATGAGTTCACCACAAGAGACCAATCAAATAACAATTTCTGAAACATCCACCCAAGAGAAAGAAAACATACTCTCACTAGCTCTGAGCTAGTGAGAGTATATGAGCTAGTAAGACTTAATGCTAGTAGCATTAAGTCTTACTAGCTACTCAGATAGTGATTTCGCAGAGCTAGTAGCTCTGCGAAATCACTATCTGAGTGATGATTCCGTAAAGGATCCCAATTATCAAGAGGAGAAGTCAAAAAGTAATAATATACATAGTTCAGACTCTGAAGAAGAAGGTGCCAGCACTAACTACAACTTCTCAAAAGACCAAGACTTGTTTAATTTAAATAATAATATTGCTTCAGTTGACACCATAGAGCAAGTTGACATGTTATTGGTAAGTAATTCAGCAGAAAATCGAGACATAATAGTTAACCATACAAATCAGATAGATCTGGTCGCAACAGAGAATAATTGTAACGTTTGTAGTTGGGAATGATACCACTATGCCAATAGAGCCAACCACTTCCAACATCACCCCAACTAAAGTAGGAAAAAAAAACCAAGGCAAGAGTTAAATTGGAAGAAGAACATCGCTAAGCGATTAAGAAATAGTGGACTATCATATATTTCAACAAAAACTAATAAGCCCTTTCCAAAACGCCAGCTTAAACCACCTTGCAGAGAAAATTGTAAATTTAAATGTAGCTCTAACTTCTCAGAGCTTGAACGTGAGAAAATCTTAAACGAATATTGGGGTTTAGGACAAATTGAGAAACAATGGACGTTTATAGCTAATAATGTCGATTTAGTTATTCCAAAACAGCGATATGTGAAAGTGGACTCAGACGGAAATATTGCTGCAAAGCGTGAAAACAACAACGCTTTCTTTTTGACTATTTCTGGTGCAAAGATCAGAGTATGTAAATTGTTTTTCAAAAACACTTTGGCTATCAATAACCGCCCTATAGAGACCGCGTTGAAAAAGAAAAATAATGACACTAATATCTCGTCAATGAAAGATTACCGTGGCACTCATCTAAATCACAGTAAAGTTGATGAAAACATTAAAGAAAGCATAAGAAAATTTATAGAAGCGATACCAAAAATAGAATCGCACTATATTCGAGCAAACTCGAAAAGACATTACATTGACGGCAGCAAAGCAATTACAGACCTGCATAGAGACTACGTTGAACAATGTAAATCTAAAAATATACCCTATGCAAGTTATTTAATGTTTTATCGTATATTTACACAAGAATTTAATATATCGTTTTTTGTGCCGAAGAAAGATTTGTGCGATACATGCGAAGTTTATAAAAATAGTACGACCGAAGAAAAAGAATTGAAAAAAGAAGACTACGAAAAACATATCAGAGAAAAAGAATTATCACGCATTGAAAAGACAAATGACAAGAACAATAAAAATATTTTAGTTGCTGTTTACGATCTCCAAGCTGTATTCCAGTGCCCTAAGGGCGATATTTCTGTATTTTACTACAAATGCAAACTTAATGTTCTTAATCTAACAATTTATAATATTCAGAATAATGTTGTTGAAAGTTACGTATGGGACGAGTCACATGCAAATAGAGGCATAAATGAAATAGGTACTTGTGTATTTAATTACCTTACCAAAATGTCAAATTCAGCTGAAGATTTAGAGGTTGTCTTCTATTCAGACAACTGCGCAGGGCAAAATAAAAACAAATTCATGATTGCCCTGTATTTATATGCCGTACAGACCTTGCCTAACCTGAAATCCATAACACACAAATATCTTGTAAAAGGCCATACCCAGAACGAAGGCGACTCTGCCCATTCCCAGATTGAGAGACAAGTAAAGAGGCTATTAAGATCCGGTCCTATATACACTCCTGACGGATTTATCGGTGCTATAAAAACAGCCAGGAAAAAGAGTGAGCCAATACACGTCAATAAAATGTGTTTCGAAGATTTTTATGATTGGAAAAGTGTGTGTAATCAAATTAATTTTAACTTAACAAAAGATGAAGATAACCATGTAGTTAAACTATCAGAAGTAAGAGTAATAAGAGTTAGTAAAGATGATACAAATGCTATATTTTATAAAAATTCTTATGCTGAAACGGACTTTAAAAAAGCCGTCGTTTTGAGAAAAAAGAGAAACAACAATATAGAAATAAAAAATCTCTATAATAATAAACCCGGGTTAGCTGAACGAAAAAAATTGGACCTAATGGATTTGATTAATAAGAAATTAATTCCCGGAGTTCATAGGAGCTTTTACGAATCGCTCTAAGAATGTTTTTATTTTATTTTTTATACTATTTTTGTAATTTTTATAACAATTATTTTTTATTACTTTATGTGAGATAAGTGAAACGTCGGTTCCTTTAAGTACAATACCTATGTGATATTTTATAATGAAAAGTTCCTAAGTCGTAATTTTATAGTACTTAATGATAAATACTCAAGTTTTTAATACATTTTGCAAGTATATAATACTTATAATTTTAGATACTTATTTTTAAAACCTATCTCAATATGAATAAAAATATTTTTAGTATGTATTATTATTCTTATTGAGATGGTTTTGTTTTAGTTAAAATATAGATTATGGTCCACCTAAAGTAGGTTTAGAATAAACCTAGTGATTATTTACAAAGACTAATGTTACGAAGAGACTGATTGGTTAGCTAGATCTAAAATAATAATAACAAATTTAGTAATAACAGTATACTTTTAATTAAGAACTGATAGCTATAGTTTCATTTTGTTAACTTTGTTGATTGTTAACTGTTGAATTACTGTATTTAAGTAGGTAACTGTATATCCTACCTACGTTATAATGACTAATGTTTATGCTTGATTTTCTTTTCCTACAAATTTTTCATTGATTTAATAAACATTTTTATTTCTAAAATGTGTTTTTATCATATAACCTAACACAACACAAAAAATATATTATCAACAATGTGACAAGTTCATATGTCACATCGATCCTTGAAAACTTTTTCAGTAATAGTGTGACAAAATATCCCTTTTTTTTAATCCTGTTAATTTATACCGAAAAATAGCCAATAGCGCAACAATTACTATAGTTTTAGATGAATTAATAGTTAAATTATAAATCACTAGAAGGTTTTGTTGCTTTAGCTCTATTATTTTAGATTTTATAACATTTCGAAAGTTTAAAATACGCGTCCTGTAAAATTGCCTTTTTTGAGATGTTACAGTATTCTCGCAAAGAGGCGATATCATCACCTTAATGAACCGATTTCAGAAAAAGAAATATTGGTTGAAGATTCTGGACTTGACACTAAAGAACCACAAAACAAACCCAAGCGTAGAAAAAATGCTACTTCTTCAGAATGGCAAAGAAATATAACAAAAGAGAAGAGAATTCGAGGAAAAAGTTATTCAGGATATTCAAGGAAGGATAAAAAGGTTACGACAGGAATAAAATGCAGATGGGCCCAACTTGTAACTCCAAGTTCTGCGAAAAGAGCGCCAACCGGTTTTGTTCCGAGTTTCAAGAACATGATAGACAAATTATTTTTGATAACTTTTGGAAGAAGCTCAATTGGTCAGAGTAAAAGTTTCTTTTTTTTTAAATATATCAAAGAAGGTATACCAAAGGTACCCTCACGTTACTGTAGGAGTATATCAACAAAATTTAGAGCCAGTATTCGAAAGTAAGAGCCATGTACAGCCATAATTTCATACATCGTGGTACAAATAATTTTAAATTCAATTGTTATTATAGAATTTTTATTTTGTTTGTTACTTTTCATACTACAATTTCAATACTAAGTTATGTTTATTTGAGATAAATAAAACAATATTTGTATGAATGACTTTAATTTTTTATCTAAATAAACATTAATTGGACCCTGTTAAGCAGAAAAGATCCAACCAACACTTTTTCCAAAATCGAGTTATCTACATACTCATAAAGTACTTATCAAGTTTCATATACGCACAAAAGATCCAGGCATTTTGATCACATTAACCTAACAAAAGTTATATTGTGTCAAAGATACCATCTCCTAATCACCAATTTTGAAAAATGTAGAAAAGTATCATGTTGCGTGGACACAGACATTAATAAGATTTATAGTTTTAAAAAGATTCATGTTGCGTGGATCTTTTTAAAACTTTTAAGTCTCAATAATTGTTGCATAATATTTTCATACCATGCGGTTTGGATCTTTTTGCATAAAAGATACCTCATTTTATTTCAAAAACTTAAGAAACCAAGTGCTTTGGATCTATTTTGCATAAAATCAAATGTAAAATTTACCTTTGTTTCACACATTCATGATCTTTGGATGTATTCTGCTCAAAATATTTTTATTAAAATAATAGATTCAAAGTGAACTTTGAGGATACTTAAATATTTTGAAATTCGATATGGTACCTATTGTTTTTTGTTCAGTATAAAATTAATATAACTTTATTTTGGTAATATCCGTTTATCTGATTATGATATTTTTTTACTTGGTAACACTTAAAGAATTCCTTGCTCTATGGTCATTAACTACGTGACGTCTGAGTAGTGTAACGTTTGTTTAGCGCTCATAATAGCTCAGCCTTTTTAATATTCGAATATGGAACGTGCGAACAATGTTTTAAGAGGTGCCTACTTGGGATATAGTTCCGATGACGACGATCAAGATGAAAACAAAGACAGTAACTTCCTATATTTTATAACCTCAATAAGTCTTTCATTCTTTTTCAAATGCTGAACGGTCAAAGTGTGATGGCGATGATAATAAAAAGTACATCTATTACGTTAGTTAGTCCCAAAATGTCTAAAGTTGAGGCATGCTCAAAACTAAATGTGTATTTTTCACTTGATTGAGCCGAGCTACGTTTTATTTGTACCTAATTTTTGGTCGTAGTTATATTACACATTTCCAATCTGTTTATAAAGAATCTATTGTATTGAAACCGAGCTAGTGTCCGCAATTCCACGAATCGGCGCTTTTTTGACGTGCAGTATGAAGGATGTATGTATATGCTGTATTTAATTTACATAAAAAAAATCTTGTTTTGCACAGATAACTTGCCAGAAGATGTTATAGAAAACTCACCTGAAAGCAGCCCAATTGGATCCCAAAAGTCAGGTCTGTCTATTAAACTCTATTAAATTTGTTAGTGATATTGGAATACTGTCATTATTCTACTCATATTATAAATGTGAAAATTTGTCGGTTTGTATGTTTGTAACTCCTACACAAAGAAAGGCAACAATGAGTGCAGAGCATGAGTTTTACGCATGGCTAAATAATTCAATCTATTTTACTAAGTCTTGTTACTGCTTTGTTACATTTGTATTTTTAAACAAAATATTACATTTTTTACTACTAACGAGCTGCGTTTTGGTTAATAATTTGCTTACAAGCTTGTTTGTTTGCCTAGGTACTCACTTGGCTAAACGAAAAAATGCAACACCAAAAATTCCATCAAATCTGCTTTTTCGAAGTCAGCAATACAAAGAAAGCTATTCATTGATGCCTGTCGCTTACAAACCGCTTTCGGCTACAGATATGTCTAGTGTGGGCAGCTATGGAGTTGGTGACCAGAGCATAGAAGCTCCGCCGTATTCGCCCATAACACCGTGCATGAATACAATTAACTGTGGTGATGGTAATAATGCTGTGGTGGAGGTTCCTTCTACAACACCGCTTATGGCCGGGGAGATGAGCATTGAAGCCCCCGCTTTTTCTCCGTTAACTCCAATTGCTTTTCCATCATTACCTCTGCCGTCACCAATGCCTCAAATGTCTCCAAAAACTAGAGAACTATTAAATGTCTTAGAAGGATGTGAAGATTTTGACAGTGATGATTCCGTGCAAGACCCTAACTATGTAATTGATAGAGTAGATTTGGACCAGGTAACTGCTATTGGTGAAGAACCTATGCCACTGGAAAAAGAAATACCTATGAATGAAGGAATACAAGGCAGGCCTTCAAAAGGAAGGAAAAGAAAATTTGGCCAAATGACTAGAGAAGAAAGGAAACAAAGAAAGTATAAAAACTTATCTTACGTTAATTATAAGAAAAAAGAAGTAAGCCCTAAGATTTTTATTGATTTTAACTGTAACTGTGTAAAAAAATGTAGTGAAAAGATTTCATTTCAAGACCGGCAAACTGAATTTGAGAAATTCTATGAATTAGGCTCGTATCATGCTCAAAATATGTTCATAGTAGCTAATGTTAAAGAAATTCCAGTGAAACGACGATACGTATCACAATCACAAAACAGCTCCAAGAATAGGTCATTTTCACGACAGTATTTCCTGAAAGGTATTTTAGTATGCAGGGAGATGTTTGTAAAAACCATACACACAACTCCAAAAAGGATTGATACAGCACTTAAAAAGATGAGATCGGATTCCATTTCGGATAAACGTGGAATAAATGGAGGTCGCAATAAAATTAGTGAGGAAAGCGAACAATTTTTCATAAGTATTGTTAAAAAGCTCCCTACGTACATTTCGCATTACTGTCGTGAGAAAGTAGGAAACGCGAAATTCTTAAGATCAGATATGACATTTATGAAAATTTACCAGATCTACACTGAAGAAGCACATTCAGCTGGCATTAATGTCTTATCATATCCAAAAGTAAAACAAATTTTCTTAACCAAATTTAATCTTCGCACCAGACCCCTAAATAAGGATACTTGTAACAAATGTGACTTTTACGAAAATAAAAAGAATTTGATAACAGAGGAAGAAGCAAAGAAAAAGATTATAGAAGAACATAATGCCCATCTTAAAACTGCAGAAGATCTTAAAAAACGACTGAAAAATGACATGGCTCTCGCAAAAACTGATCCCTACACAGAAACAATTACATACGATTTAGAAAAAACGTTGCCACTTCCACGCATTCCTACGAATATTGTATTTTATAAGAGACAGTTATGGATGTACAATATGGGCATACATACGGGTTCAGATGATCAAGGGCACTGTAACATTTGGGTAGAAGGTGAAGCTGGGAGAGGCTCCCAAGAAGTAGGTTCTTGTCTTATTAAGCACCTGTCGGAAAGATTGAAAGAAGGAGTGACTAATCTTATTTTGTGGAGCGATTCTTGTGGCGGGCAAAATAGAAATATTAAGCTCACACTTATGCTTAAAGCTTTTTTGAACGATCACCCAACAATACAGCAAATTTTTATTAGATTTTTAGAGTCTGGACACAGTTTCTTGCCCAATGACACTGATTTCGGGAAAATAGAATGTGCTCTGAAATACCAACAAAGAGTTTACCTACCTGAAGATTATATGAACACAATGAGAACTTGCAAAAAAAATAAACCTCTTCAAGTGCACAGAATGGAAGTCAAAGATTTTCTTGGATCAGCTAATCTTGAAAAAGCAATCACTAATAGAAAAACATCTATTACTGGCGAAAAAATTTCTTGGCTTAAAACCAAAGAAATTTTATTAAAAAAAGAAGCAATGTTTTCGTTATTTATGCGAAAAAATTTAGAGGATGATTATGAAGAAGTTGATCTGAAAAAACGGCAACGTGGAAGACAACCCTTCATTTCCAGAGATATGATGAATTTGCTTTGGCCAAATGGTAAACCTATAGCAGCTGCGAAATTGAGCGATATTAAAAGCCTTATGCATTTGATTCCACGTGATGCTCACACATTCTATAAAAATCTGAGAGGTGACAATAATGTAGAAGACGATATTGATGGGTTTGGTGCTGAACCTGATTTTGAGATAGAGTATGAAGCTGAGGAAAGCGATGCTACTTAAATAAGTTGGAATACCAACCAGTGATTGTCGATTCGTTGTTTTATTATATTTAAATTACCTCAAATTTAATGTCAATTTGTATTATTTTTAGTCATTAAACTGTTATTATATTAGTACATATATTAATTTCAGTCTCCTTCTAAAATGAACCACACATTAAACTGATACTTAATTTGTAATATTGTATTTTGCGTAAAAGATCCACGCATAGTTTTTCAGGAATAATAAATACTCTTCGTATAAAAATACACTATACATTGCTTTCAAAATAATGTATATGTCATGGCCTATTACACTACTAAATTTCAAAGAGGTACTGTATCATACGATTTTTTTATTATCTGCCTAACTTTAAACTGCATTTACTCAAAAGTAATAAAATGTTGGCTGGATCTTTTCTGCTTAACAGGGTCCAATTATAGAACAATAGGTTGCGGTCACCGGTGACCGCTTGGTGTTTGACAGTTTAATCCTGCTAATAAAGCGTAACTCAGGAATTGTATTACACCTTGAAAATAAAATACACAATTTATATTTTGGTGGATGATTTAGAACATCACTTTAAATGTTTTCATTGAAGTAATATTAAAAAAACAGTTTTTTGAACCTCCGGAACAGTTGTCATTTCTGAGATAAGCTTTATTAGAATTAAGGCGACGATATACAGATATATCCATAGTCGGCATTCAATGTGTTAAGCATGGGACTCCAATATTAATATTTGGACAAAGTCATGTCTCAGCAATGCCACTATTTGATGGGTTACATTTGGTAATTAAGTGAGTCACTCTTCTTGGTAAGAGTACTCCTCATGTTCCACTAAAGAAGTGTCAGAGGAGGGCATTTTATATAAAAAAATATAATCTAGGATTGTAGCATGTCTACATGCAACATGGTCAAGTACAGTTTGGGCAGGATTTTATAATGCTGCCATGAGCATGCTGGGAATTATATTTAAAATGTTTTTGGAGCTACAAATGCTATTTCCAGATTCCACTGGGGAATTGCAACCATTCTTGTATGGGGAAAAAGAGTAATTGTGGACAAGGGCCTGATCGTCAAAATTACAAGAAAGAAGGGCAAGGGATTTGAGTTTCAGGAAAACAGTTTTTTTATATGATACTTCTTGTGGGGATAATTTTTTTGTTGTTGGTGTTGACTCAATGTAGTTGGTTGATTTAGACACCTCAGCATATGATTCTTTTACCACGGAAAATATCTGGCTTGTTCCAACATAGCAGATCAACTTTTCCGCCATCAAAGCTTTAATGTTCCCCTGGAGACTCAATGCAGAACAAGCACTGTCATTGGCAAAGTGGTTGCCACTGCAGTTAATGCAATAAGCAACTGCATCTGAAATTTGACATCCACCGCCAGTATGATCCTGACCACGTTTAAAGCAATGCAGTTTTGATGGACATAGAGTGCGAGTATGTCCAAAGCGACAATATTGGTAACAGTGTATGGTTGGGTATGAAAGGTAGTTAAGAGAAGTCATCTTACAGTTCATTCTCCTAGCCTTAATCACAACCCCACACCCAGCGGGGATGATATTCTGAATAATTTCTTCCATTATCCACATACTGGGAAAATCTCTTAGAATTCTTATTCTTGTAACCTTGTATTAAAGGATCAAGGTACTTAATATAATTTTGAGACACCACACAATTTACCAAGAAACTATTTGCATCTTGGTGAGACACAGATGCTTTCGAAGTTTCAATTTATGATACTATATAAATAACACAACAATTGACAACAATAATTGTAAAACATAAGTACCTACTGTTAAAAGCGCGTGCGTACCCTACACAAAGACGAAAGGAACAAAACCAAATTGCTTATTACGTCTGTTATCCATCCATCGATGAATTCATAAACCATCTGACAACATGTAGGACACAAGTACCCACTAACAAATAATAACCTAACACGAACAAACAATCCGGTTATTGCGCGAATAGCGGTAAATACTTTTCCAACGATCCACTTTTAATACAATCTCCAATTTTCTATATTGTTTTCTTCATTTGACTAATGATTTAGTAACACAAAACAACAGCACAAGACGAGATCTCAATCTCAACCAATTTCGATACTAAGTCAAAAAAACATATAGTGATAAATTTTAAAATATTATATCTTCGATTATGACTATCAATAACCGAAAATCTACAAAACACATTAGCAAGAACAATAATTGAATTGAATTCAATGAAATGATTGGCGTGGACAAGCGTGGTGCTTATTGACAGACAAATGAGACAAAGCAGCTGAACTGGTGAAGTGAATGAAATCATGAAATGCGAGTGTCGAGTGATGTCACATGTCAGTTTGGTTTGACAGTTGACTTTGACGGAACGGCGTCAAACGAAGTTGTCAGTCATAGACAGACGGCAGAAGACAATGATAATGAGAGGACTGGTCGGAACCACAGAGCACGATAGAAGAATGTAAAAAATATCGTTTCGTAATCATTAAGGATAATGACAGGGTATGAAATTAAAAATTTTTGTTCGTAAGTTAGGTAATGAAAAAACATTAGTCGAAAATATTCGTTTTTGAAAGAAAAAAAAACGTGTCTAATGATTTAAAACAATCTATCAGACGGACATTAAAATAAAAATTAGGCATCTACCCTATTCATAATCGATAATAGTAAATCTGTTTTTAGTCATCATCATCGATAGTACATAGATCCAATAATATCGATAGTAGGTAGGATTTTTATAGCAGGTTTTTTTAAAAGGATATTGACACCATCGAGAGTTTTATACTATCGGTGGTACAAACTAAAACAATATGGAACAAAAGCAATCGGCGAAGCGTCACCGATTCATGGTGGATGTTCCACCCACACGCACGAACCGCTTCACATCAAGCATCCTTGTGCGTACTGCTAAGGATTTGAATTCTTTACCAGAGTCTATATGCATATGCATCCCCATCATATAGATGGTTGGCAGGCCACAACTGTGCGCTTCTCATGTAGCTTTCTGCCCTGCACAGCATGTTGTCAGCGGTATTTCCGAACCGATACGACCTTTAAGAAAAGAGCGTATTCCTTTTTAAAAGGCTGGCAATGCACCTGTGACTCCTCTGGTGTGTTGCGGGTGTCCATAGGCGGCGCTGATTGCTTACCATTAGGTGATCTCAGGTCTGCTCGTTTGCCTCCTATTCCATAAAATAAGTCTAGTTTCCTGAAGGGAACCTGGGATGTCTTTAAGGCCCGAGTTAATAGGTTGCTTATAGGACGACGTGCTCCATCGTAGACCGCATCGCTTACCATCAGGCAAGATATTGGCCAATCAGCAGATCATATATAAAAAAAAAGTATCGAAGAATAAAACAATAACGAACAAAAATTACTTATTATAAATCAAGATAAACCTGCATTTTGAGAGATTCGGTGATGTTTTACGCCTGTGCATCTGAAAACACGTAGCTAAGTCGTTAGTCCTGCGCCTGACCTCTACGAAAGTGGTCCATGATTAGACTACTGATGATTTTTTTAACTAGGTACTACCTATATAGTTCTTTAGGGAGTTAGCACTATAGTGTCCACCAATGCGGCGGAAAATAAATAATATTTAAGGTGTAAAATAAACGGTTATAAAATATTATATAAAATGAAGACATTTTTTCCATGGAAAAATTATGACAAGAAGAACAAAAGAATTTGACAGATTATATTAAAAGAAGAAAATACTAAAGAAAAGAGGTGAGCTAACTAATAGTAAAAAGTATGAATTTGAGGAAGGTATAGAATAATGAAATGTAGGTGAGTAGCCTACATCACCCCCCTCCAGAGACCGCCAAGGGCGACAAATAATAATAATAATAATACTCCGGCAGAGGTCCGATCAGATCAATATGGATCTGTTTGAAGCGGGTACGAGGAAGAGTAAACGTACCTAGAGGTGAAGAGACATGTCGGTTAACCTTAGCTTTTTGGCAAGCTAAGCAAGCCTGTGCCCATTCCCTGCAGTTTTTACGTATCCCTGGCCAGACAAATCGCTCTGCTACAAGTTTAGCAGAAGCATTAGGACCAGGGTGGCTTACAGAATGCAAACTTTCAAATACTTGTTTGCGATAGAATTTCGGGACAAAAGGCCTGGAAGTCGGTATACTGACGTCGCAATACAGAGGTATACGGCTTCCAGGAAGATTCAACTTCTCTAAACGAAGTGATGAACCATTGTCCAGTAAATGTTTAAGTTCAAGGTCGGTAGGTTGACCTTTGGCTAAAGTCTCGAGGCTGACTGGAACTCCTAGTTCTTCGATCCGTGACAAGGTATCTGCCACTATATTATCCTTGCCTGATATGTGGCGGATATCGGTAGTGAACTGAGAAATAAAATCGAGATATCTATACTGCCTTGGCGAACAATTTTTTTTCCTCTCATGGAATGCAAAACTGATCGGCTTATGGTCAGTATAGATGATAAAGTGTCGGGCCTCAAGCATATGCCTAAAATATTTTATCCCTTCATATATGGCAAGTAGCTCACGATCATAAGGCGAGTATTTTGCCTGTGACGGGAAGTTTCCTTGAAAAGAAGGATAAAGGTTGCCAAGCACCATCTTTATGTTGTTGAAGGACTGCACCGATTGCCTTATCGGAGGCATCTGTCACCAAGGCAAGTTGAGCGGAACAGTCAGGATGTGCCAATAAAGCAGCATTGGCTAGACTGTCTTTACATGCATTAAAGGCTGATAAGGCATCTCCAGTTAAATTAACTGGCTGGGATCCTTTAACTGAGCCTGTCAACAAAGCATGCAACGGGGCTTGAATTTCTGCAGCTCGGGGAAGGAATCTCCTATAAAAGTTGAGCATGCCTAAGAATTTGATTGATTTGATTAACGCTCTAACCTTCTCCGTGTGAGAAGAGGCTTTGCTCAGCAGTGGGCATTTATAGGCTGTTGATGATGATGATGCCTAAGAATGCTTTGAGCTAACGTACAGTTCTCGGCACTGGAAAGTCCGTAATGGCCTGCACTTGGAGTGCAACGGCTTTGTACCTTTCTCTGATATGGAGTAACCTAAAAAAGTTACCTCTGGCATACCGAGAACGTATTTCCCCGTGTTCACCGACATGCCGTAGTCTTTCAGCTTGGTGAAAATATGAAGGAGATGTTCTTCATGAGTTTGTTCATCTTTTGAAAACACTAAAATGTCATCAAGATAACAGAAGGTGAAATCGAGGCTCCTAGTGATTTCATCCATAAACCTCTGAAAGGTTTGGCCCGCATTCCGAAGTCCAAAGGTCATAAAAGGAAATTCATACAAACCAAATGGTGTTGTGATGGCAGTCTTCGGAATATCGTCCTCGTTGACAGGTACCTGATTGTATGCCTTCAATAAATCTAAGGTGCTGAAAACTTTGCAACCAATTAGATTGTGGGCAAAGTCGTGAATGTGTTTGATTGGGTACCTGTCAGGAACAGTGCGTGCGTTAAGCATGCGGTAATCACCGCAAGGACGCCAGCCGTTATCTTTCTTCGGAGCTAGGTGGAGAGGTGATGCCCAGGGACTTTTCGATGGCCTAGCTGTGCCGTTGGAAAGCATTGCATCGAACTCCTGTTTAGCTATTTTTAATTTGTCTGGCGCTAGTCTACGCGGGGTGCATGATACTGGAGGGCCTGGAGTTGTGCGGATGTAATGGACAGTTTGGTGCTTGATATGACGGTGAATGCCGGTTGGCCGGGTAATCTCGGGAAATTCTTGAAAAATTTTATGATATCGAGACTCCCCGGTCAAAACCTTGATAGACGTATGTTGCTACATTTAGCTACTATAGCTACGGAAGATAAAGAAGTAGTGTTATCTAACAGACGTTTGTTACGGCAGTCTACAATAAGGTTATAAAAATTCAAAAAATCTACACCAATGATAGGTTTTGTTACATCGGCTACGATGAAACGCCATTGAAAAATTCTGCGTAAACCTAAATCTAATGCTAAATTAATACAACCATATGTTTTTATGTTAGAACCATTAGCTGCACACAAATTATAGTCCGTAGAAGCGCGACGATCGCGAAGAGCTGACCGTGGGAACACGCAGAGGTCGCTCCCTGTGTCGACCAGGAACTGCGTCTTCGAAGATCGGTCAGTAACGAACAGGCGACCAGAAGCGAACAAAGGGCAATCGTCAGTCGCCATTATCGACCGCCCCTGGAGTTTTCCGCCTTGTAGTCGCAGGGCTGGATGCACTTGTTTCGTCGGTTCTTATGTTCGCCAACATAAACTGCGCCTCCATTTGGTTGAACCATAACTATGGTTTTTCGGGGTAGAATGGTGGAATTCAAACTCCGACACGGAAACTTTCCGTAGTCATACCGCCGGCCGCGGCGTGGCACGCCGCCGTTTTGTCTTCAGCCATAGTTTACGTGTTGTTCTCGGGGTCACCACTTTAGGGAGTTAGCACTATAGTGTCCACCAATGCGGCGGAAAGTAAATAATATTTAAGGTGTAAAATAAACGGTTATAAAATATTATATAAAATGAAGACATTTTTTCCATGGAAAAATTATGACAAGAAGAACAAAAGAATTTGACAGATTGTATTAAAAGAAGAAAATACTAAAGAAAAGAGGTGAGCTAACTAATAGTAAAAAGTATGAATTTGAGGAAGGTATAAATAAGGTATATATTTTAAATATGTAGAATAATGAAATGTAGGTGAGTAGCCTACAGTTCCATTCATTTGAACACCTAAGTTTTCTAAAGGTAAGGAAAACAATACATTTAAAATATTAATAATATAATAAATATTTAGTGAAATTAAAAAAAAACTCCAAAATTAGTTTTTGCTTGCGGCCAGCGGCACCATGACTAAAACGTGTCTGTGGCCCGTATATAAATAAAAAAGGTTGAGTACCAATGGTGTAAAGCAAGAGGTATGTAGAAATGGTATCAAATGGCGTTCCATAGTCTGTGCCTACCCGCGTGGGAGACAGGCGTGAAGTTATGTATGTAAAATCATTCGAAATAAAAACACTAGAACGAGCACACAGCTGATGTTAGGTACCGTAAAACGGGGTGAATAGAAACAGGAGTGGGGTAGGTAAATAAATATTAGAACATTTTCTCAATATTTATTCACGAATTCTATTCACCTCGTTTTTAGGTAATTGTCAATATTGTGGGTACTCATGTAAACCCTATGCTCGTTTTCACCAATCTCCCCTGAGTTTAAAGAAACTACTAAGCTAAAATAGAGGACATTTAACGTCATTTCTCTTCACCAACCAAAGAAACAGATAACACACAAGCAAGGTGTTAGTTTAGGTGCTACGTCCCCCTAAGTGACAGTATTGGGGTCAATGGTGAAAACGGCAGCGAATGTGGCATTTGGCAAACCTGACCAACTTCATTCACCAAAAATACTGGCTGTCTTCTGTGGCCTCCCTGGTATCATCAAAAATGATCAAATAAATGAAACAATTGATTACAATTCACAGTATAATTATAATAAAAAAATGACGCAGACAATTGTATCAAACTCACACTTTAATTCTTCTTTCGAATTTTTTTTACCATGTCTTGACACTGAAATAAAAAGCGTTGGTTAACGAATAATACGAGAGTCACGAAAAATTTGATAAGTTAGAGCACATCACATTTCACGTAGGCTTTTACTCTTTTTTTTTTGAGGGCGTATATAGTGTCCGTACTTGTCGAACATCGCGAGCTAGTTGTTGAGTAACATTTCCTCTAGGATTTCGTGCATTCAGTTTAGTGATCGCTTACTAAAGCCACGTAGGGCCACAGTTTTAATAACATTATAATCAGTCGATGCGCAGCCAGGGCACGGCACCAATTGGCGGACGACCAGATGTATAATGTTTCAAATCATTGGTGGCATTACGTCGGCAACAAGCGCCTTTGTTAGAAACGTTACTCAACAATGCTACAGCGGCGACGAGAGCAACTTGTCTCTTAAGACGATCGTACGGCGTCACGGAAATCGGTATCGCTTTATTTTCAGACATTTTTCGCTACACTGCCTGCGAATAAAAATGATTAAAATGTTGGTCTTACCGGCTACGTGGCGGGAAAAGTCAAACAATGTGTATGCGAAGTATTGCACAGATCAATTACGCTATTATTCAATTAGCAACTTCGAGTACCTAGGTTAAGTATCCTTAAGTAGATGCTGTCCAGTAAGTTTTTGCCAAGAATATTATAAACATGTGTTCATACGTCGCACGCACGATATCATTTGACATCTCAAAAATCTAAATTTGTTAAAGTCATATTTTCTACAATAATAACACATGCAACTGCTTTGTTCCGTAAGACCACACGTCATTCGCACGTTCCCGTCAATTGGGTACCTACTTGGCTTCATCAAAGATAAATTATTTCGACAGTTCAATACAATAGGATATTAAAAAATAGTCACACTTTCATTAATACATTTTATGACAACTTAATTTTAGTATTATTCCAGCAATTTTTTAAGAAATGTGAATGCTGTTTGACTCTAAAAAACGTGACGTCATTATACACAATATCGTACAAAATTCATAAGAAAACTGTCGTTTTTGACAGTTCGAAAAAAGTATTGAATTTGACTAGTTGGCAATTCCAATACTTGCATCTTGCGTCGAAATAATGAAAACTGTATCGACGGTGCGGCAACTTTGTGTCACCCACTCCTCATACAAATCCACCAAGGTCATTAGTAGGTTGCATGCTTTCGTCAAATGACGTGTCATGGACACTAGGCCTTAAGTACAAAGCCATTGCGATTCATATCGTTTGTAAACTGTGACAAACGTACAAGCGCGCGCGTATGTGTGCGTGTGTACTTACTTAGTAAGACAAGGGCCCGCTTTTTTAGCCTCCTCAGCAGCTGTGGGGTAGACGCAGAGGGTCCCGGGGAAGCCGAGCAGCTCCGCCAGCAAGTTGATGTCGTGATACGTCGGCTTCGCGCGAAGTAACTATCACAAACATTCATTAACTTAAAACGAAAAAAAAACACGAGGGAAGTGGAAACAGCTGCTTTCTTCTCATCTAGTGAATGGTATCATTATTTCGTCGCGGGATCTAAGACAGTTGTTTATGACTTCATTGGTTCATTGTTTAGGTTGTACCTACTGTAGGTCCTGGCTAACAAAAGTTGCAGCGGTTTTTGCCCACCAATTATTTCATAGATTGAAATTATTTATTGTCTTTATTTTGTAAACACTTTACATGTGTTAATACAACAAATGTAAAATTGCCACTTTAGACATTATTAAGCCATTGAAAAAGAGTAAACATGGAGTTTCTTCTTCAACATTAATTCATTTAATGGTCTTAGCCCAGTGGTTGGCAATAGTTATCGGAACAAAATCGTTACTAACGAATAGTTTTAGTTTTTATTTTGTCTCTAAAGTAGTGCAGTAGGAGGTACGGAGTATAAAGATAAATGGACTAAGATAAGGGGCCTTACCTCTGTGGCGACGGCCTTGCGATCCTCAATGGGCGGCATGTTCCAGAATGTGAACCCGACCACGGTCTCATCCCGCAGGTAGAACAACAACCCGCGCTTGTATCTGTTGAAGTACTCCGCGTTCCTGGAACACGTCACCAAACATATTTCACTAAAACAACTGCTTCGACACATCATACCGTATAAAGCTTTACTTTGCATGTTTCTAAGGCAGCTATTTTCTTCTATTTTTTAAATAAACTTTGCCCACACTGGGACTTTCTCCTTTGTCATGGTTGCGATTAGAAACATACAAGTTCAATACACATCACATCCAGACCCGAAACAACTATATGTAGATCACACAAAGAGATGTTTCGCGCAGGAATCGAACCCGGTAAATGTGACGCAGGAGCTGGTACCCCAGCCACCGAGCCAACCGTGCAGTCAAGCCGTTAGTGACTGCTCCCGCCTGGGTGAGGCGGGAGGGAGTGTCAGACTCTTACTGACTAAAAACCACCCCGTTCCTTCTCCTGCACGTCGAGCCGGAGCCCCGGTTACCCGTTAGGTTCTCCGCGACAGTGACAGAAGGATAGAATACATTTGTCACCTATCGCCACTTCTACACCTCCCGTAAGTGTCGTGTGAGACTGTGTAGCAGAGTATATTCACGTGAATTTAATTAATTGTGTAGCAAAGTTCTCTGGTAACCCTTATCATTTTAACTCTGCGTTCGTTGCGGTTGCCGGTGTCCTCGCGGTGTTTGACAGTTTAAACTGCAATCTACAACTGCTTGCCAGGCGTGGAGATTATGGCAAACTCCTCTTTTGTAGAGGAGAGCCATGGTCCAGCAATGGAGGGAGTTAAGTAATATTGTACATTAGTTGACATTCATTTGTAAACTGACTTGTTAATGAAGCACTTCCTCTTCTCATCTGGACCCAATATTTTATCTGCTTCCTTTACCGACTCCTCGTCGCTGCAGTCCTTGAACAGACCCACGATGGGCAAACAGGCTCCGGCTTCACCAACCACCTGTAATTAAGCGAACAGGCTTCATCTATTCTATAATTGAAATGAGACAATTATGCTTTAAAACGAATGGGCCGGCTCGATCGAAGTGATATAGTCTCATAAAAAGCAACAGTTGCGTTGTGCTTCGCCGTGTGACTGAGTTTACCAGAAGCCCACTTTCTCCCCCCATCCCCATCCCAATCCTCAAACTCCAAATCCCCAATACTGGCGTCGATTATGGGTAGCACCGATTGCTAACCATCAAGTGATCGGCCAGCTCGGTTTTCGCTTTATATTGTGAATGAATATCATCACACAAAGATACTGCATATCGCAGCCATTAGGTATCAATAGAACCGCTAAGGAGAGGAATTCTTTGACAGTTCCCTTTTCCCAAAGAGTATAAACCTGCGTGTTTTCAAGGCTCGAGTGAAGAGGTTGCTATACCAACCCATTTAGATAGAATATAAAGTTTTGTTGTTTTTTAAGAGATAGCTATCTCTGCTGGTGACACAAACCTCCATCTGCAGCGACTCTCCGAGTTTGACCCAGAAGTTGGGCTCCATGTTGCAGGGGATCCAGTAGCCGGTCATGTTGGCGCCGGCGATGTGTCCCTGCTCCTCCGCGTTGATGTAGTGGTCGGCGCGCAGCCGCGTGTCCTTCCACTGCGAGTAGTAGCTCGCCGCGTCGCCCGCCTACATATATTATAATGCACTGTTAAACTGTACGCCAACCAATCTGACAAACTATCACGAATATACCAGAGGTACCACAGCCTCAACCAACCAACCGGCGAGAAACATTCAAGCGTTGTGTTTAGCTGTGTGGGGGAGGTGAGGAAACATCGACATTGCACTTGTAACGCCACTAGTGTAAGTAAGTGTTGCAGGTGTCGATTGGGAGGCGCTGACTGCTGGCCACGAGGCGAGTGAGCGTGTAGTGCGATGTACTCACGATGTAGAGATGCGTGCGCGCCTCGAGCTCCGTGTTGACGAGGTAGCCGCCGTTGACTTCGTCCCGCTCTAGAAACGATTCTTCCGCCAAATCTATGCGCGGCTCCGCACCTATCGCCACGAACGCCTGCGCACATCACACAAATATAACTACTTACCTATGTGCTTTTTGTACAGCCGTATCAAACTTGTATAATACCAGTACGATAAATATTTCGCATCGATCTTTGGAAAGAGACAATCGGCCAATACGCCGCTTATACCGCTCGTGATTATGAGTCGCTGAAACTGGTCAATCACTCATAAAAAGATTTGACGTTGATCGAGTAAAATACATAGGTATACAGAAACTCACAAACAAACTTTCGCACTTATAATATAATCAGGATGAATACTAGACTTTACACTACGCGAGCACAATAAGCAATCCTTAATCTGAAATTATGTGACTGACAAAAGTTACAATAAAGTCGAATATCATCTGAATCGCTAGAAAATTGTAATCTATATTTGAAATACTCATCGTCAAGAATCTTATTACATCTGTGAACACTTACATAGTCTGTGATAATGGACGAGCCATTTGATAGCGTTAGTTCAAGTCGTCCGTCCTCTGACTCGAATACATCGTACACTTGAGCTGAAATATATAGCAAATAATCTTAACTACTACTTTTTATGGTATAAGCCGGCAAATGAGCAGACGGACCACCTGATGGTAAGCTATATTGGCACCGTCTATGGATACTGGTAACACCGGAGAAGTTACATGTGTGTTTACTGGTCTTTTGGGGATTAGGGATTCGAGGATTGATGATTAGGGGATCGCCGATTACACGCTGATTAGACGACCATACATATAAACCTTCCTTAAGCATCACTTTATCTACCAAAAAAACCACATCAAAATCCGTTGCGTAGTTTTAAAGATCTAAGCATACATAGAGGCAGACAGACGGCGATAGCGACATTGTTTTATACTATGTAGTGATAAAGTGCCGAATAAATGTTTTTCTCTCTTTCTTCGTTATACGTTCATATGATTTAAAAGCGCGTTTTTCAGCTTGTTATAAGTGTACGTACCGTTGGGTACAAGTTTGACGCCCTCGCACTTGATGTGCTCTGCAGCCCAGACGCCGAGGTACTCCGGCAGGATACCTGACAGGATGCCCTTGTCCTTATACACGTGCACCAATTCCAGTGGAGGAGTGTCTTCCCGAGGAAATTTCTTGTCTGAAACACAAACGTTGTATAATGAAATGTTATGTTTCATACATTTTGTTTGTCATCTACTTACTTCTATTGTAACTATGTTTTTCTAAGTTTTTTAATTCTGCCTCGCACAGCAAAACTGTGGAATGGTCTGTCGTCCGATACGACCTTCAAACCTTCAAAAAAAGAGCGTATTCCTTTTTAAAAGGCCGGCAACGCACTTGTGACTCGTCTGGTGTTGCGGGTGCCCACGGGCGGCGCTGATCGCTTACCATCAGGTGCTCCGTCAGCTCGTTTGCATCCTATTCCATAAAAAAGGTGTATTTATAATGTTATAATAATAGCCTATGACTGCCTCGATGGCCGAGTGGATGTAAGTGCGACTGCCGGGCAAGGGGTCTCGGGTTCGATTCCCGGGTTGGGCACAGTACTACTGGGTTTAAAAAATCTCAATATTCTGGAATTGTGCCTGATATGTGGCAATAGGCTAGACATACAACATAAAAAGTGAAAGGTGACAACAGGGCATTAAGTGCCGTATTGTGCACCTCTGCCAACACCTTCGGGGATAAAAAACCGTGATGTTATGTTATATAGCCTATGTCGTTTAATAAAGATGTAGCTTTCTAATGGAGACTTTTGAAACTTTTGAAATCGGTCTATTGTGTAAAACCATTACAAACCAAAGACACACACACAAATAACACAAATGTTTCTTCTTCATAATATTAGTACAGAAAAAGTATTTAAATTGGACTTACTCATCCTGCCGAGATGCCACGCCAGTTCACAGCCCAGTGGACCAGCGCCAATGACTGTGACATGTTGAGCCTCTTTTACTTTTCTGTAAGATAGAAAGAAACGTTTTCTTCTGTGTTATCTATCTATTCTGTAGCTGTAGCTAAATACCATTTTTTTTGTAAGGGGGGAAATCATCGAATTTGATCGAATGACTGCTCCCGTCTGGGTGAGGCGGGAGGGAGTGTCAAACTCTTACTGACTAAAAACCACCCCGCTCCTTCTCCTGCACGCCGAGTCGGAGCCCCGGTTACTCGTTAGGTTCTCCGCGACAGCCAAATACCATTTAGCTTGTCTACATGTAGAATAGAAAACCAAATTATATGGAATTGACGTAAATTTTGACACTTGTCAGTGTCATCCCCATACATTTTGATTTCTACTCTCTCTGTAGACAAGCGCTAAAGGTGTTTGGCTAAAGGCACTGATTCCTATTTCATTTCAGATAGTTGAATGGGCCGACTCGACTATCTCAAATGAAACTCGAGGTAACTGGAGGCCCAATCCAGCCTTGGAAGACCTCTTTGACCCTTAAAGCGTCTTATGCACTGCATTATTACGTTGTGAGTTAGCAGAAGTTTTGTCTTGTGACTGGGGATGTACAACAAAGAGGGCTGAGTCTAATATAAACTTAATAAAAAAAAAATATTTCAACCGGATCAAGATTTTACCAGGCAACCCAAAATCGTTGCACCACACTAGCGTTTTCTGCTGTGTCGTGGGTGCGTTTACAAACAACTTGCGTTGTGTTTCGTCGTGTGAGTGAGGTTACCGGAGGCGCAATTACCGTCCCCTTCCCCAATTCCTGAATCCCCAACGATCCTCAAACTCCTAATCCCCAAAAGGCCGGTAACGCACTTGTAACGCCGCTGGTGTTCCAGGTGTCCATGGGCGACGCCGATTGCTTACCATCAGGTGATCCGTATGGACATTTACCGGCTTAAGCTATAAAAAATAATACAATATCACGTACACATGACACCCAGACCCGGAACTACAATCTGTGGATCACACAGAGTTGTTCCGTGTGGGAATCGAACCCGCGACACGTTGCGACACGTTGCGACAGTTTCCCAGCCACCGCGCCAACCAGTGCAGTCATTTGTTATTACTATGTTTAATGAAATAACCTATCCACTAATTTTCATCCATGAAACAGTAAGGTCGATGACATATTGCATCTTATACTATGCCATATATGTCAAGGAAAGACAGAAATAATGATGAAGGTACTTATGATACCTCTACATACATACCTGTACGCTATCTCGAAGTCTCTGACGGTTCTCAATGTGCACACTTTTTCTCTTACTTGCTTCGGCGCAGATTTGACAATGGATAGATTTTTAGCCTTAACACCTGTACACAATACGGAACTGATTTACCTGATAGTTATTGGTCGAAACATTGCATCGCAAACAAAGTATAGTAACGTTTTTGTGTCAACTGTGAGATCAATGTGTAAAATAGTTTGCTTATGGGACGGACGTGCTCCATCGTAGACCGCATCGCTTATCACCAGGCGAGATAGTGAACGTTGGCCCATATAATATAAAAAAGGTTCAAGTTTATCAGAGTGTGCTGCTGTCTAGGTTGTCTAATGTGGAAATCGGCTCTTATGAAGATCAGGGTATGTGACAAATGTGTAGGTACTCTGTCTGTCATCACACGGTACTATAATATCATAGTATGTGTTTCACCCATAAAGTGAACAGACGACTTAGCATCACTTCTAACCAGCCTATCTGCAAGTCATTGGAGAGGCCCATGTAAGCTAGTTTTGTGTCTGATATGGTGACGACGAGTGTCGTGGCGTCGAGGTTAAGACGGGTGCGGGTTCGGATCTACCAACGGAAAGTACCAATGTCACTTTTTCTGAGATACTTTCTAAGATTATTTGGACACCACTGACAAATGGTGAAGAAAAACATCGTGAGGACCTGGACTTCGTTTCTAATTGTAAGTTAGAAATCGCCAACCCGCAATGCTCAAACGTTCTCAGTGTGAAAAGAGGCTTTGCTCAGCAGGGCACTTATAGACTGTTGATGATGATGATGATGATGACGATGATGTGTTTCTGACCTGGTGCGAGGAGACAACGCTCGTAGTATATAGGACGTTCGCCGCTCAATGTCTTGACGTACGCCACGTGGTCATCCGCATCGATCCTCGTCACACACCATCCTGACGCAATGGACACAGCTGGACCTCTTTTCTTCCGATAAAATTGTACTGCGTCCAAAAAATCTCTGCACTCTGCGTTCAACATTCTAAACGAAATGATTAAAACTATCTTTAAACAAATATCTTAATGTGTTACGATTGCTACTTAACGCAAGATTTTGTATAAGACTTTGGTGTTGCGGGTGTCCATGAGCGGCACTGATTGCTACCATCTGCAGCTGTAAAATGTAAAACAAATGCCAAGCGCTTGTCTAGAGGTACATGTAGAATAGAAAACCAAATTATATGGAATTGACGTAAATTTTGACATTTGTCAGTGTCATCCCCATACATTTAGTTTTCTACTCTCTCTCTGTAGACAAGCACTAAAGTGACTTTTGGCTAAAGGCACCCGTTTGTCACCCTACTCGGTAAAGACTACGTAGTTAAAGTAAATAAAAATACTCAACGTTTTCCGCTTTTCATCTTGGATGTAAGTCAGAACTTTCGGGTCAGGCGGGTCCGGATTCAGCCACATCTCTTTACTGAGGGGCGGCCTCTGGTACGGTACCGAGTCTTCTTTCGTGACAAAGAACACCTGAAAAATTTACGTTCTCAGAAATTTATTTAAGAGAAAGAAACGAGATATTAAAAGTAGTGTGGTCATGGCATTATTTACATTTGTCATCGCCTCTATTCTTCAGCCAGCCTTAAAGATTTTCACCTAAATAAACTTTTTCTGTAACATAACATGTGATGTTATCACGCCTTTTATCCCCAAAGGGGTAGGCAGAGGTGCACATTACGGCGCTTAATGCCACAACGTAACACCCACTTTTTAACCGACTTCATCACTATTTATGTTGAGTCTCATGTATAGGGGGTGACCCTATTGCCATATACCGAGCACAATTCCAGAATCCGTGCTACTGCTGAGATTTTTTTTAAAAAACCAGCTGTACTTTTTCTGTACTAAGTACCAATAATTATATGAACTTTATGATTAAATGCCCTCACTACACTATCGCTGATATTTGGTGAACGCGTGTTCGTCTATATTCATCTACGATCCGTGAGTATTGATGAGATCGTAGGTGTAACATTGGCGGATTAGGCCGATGTGCCGTACACGATCGTGTTCGCGCGTATTCGTCCGAGTACACCGAATATGTAGAGAAGCCATTATGTTATATACCTTGGCTCGTTTGTCGTGCTGCATGATAGCTCTGTATGCGGCCCAGCCGGCGGCACCGGTGCCTATAATAAGATACTGCACACAAGGCGGTAGATCCCTGTCGTGGTATGGCCGCTTAATCTTTCGACGCGGCCGCCCTATGCAACAAATATATCAGTTACAGCCTTTACACGAAATATTAACACCGAATGGACATTACAGAGGCCTTAGTATGAGTTTGTTTTACGTTTAAAGTAATCGTAACGAGTACGCGTTCGGCGCTGTGATTGGTTGCTTCATTGGCGCCGGCCAATCAGAGTGCCGAACGCATACTCGTTTCGAATACTTTAAACGTAAATCAAACTCGTACTAAGGCCTCAGAATATTTAACGTACAAATGATACTTAAGTTACTACGACTAGTTACATCATGAAGGCGGCAAACACTACTTTCTTAAAATTGATCTTAAGATGATTTATGATAAAAAAAATAATAAATAAAAATTTCAACTTACATACAAATTTTTCACTCGCGACCTCCCGCATTTCTCTCCACAAATACAATTTATACGCCTGAAAGAAAAAGAAAATTAGAGATGCAACGGATTAAGTAAGAAAATAATAGTGACGAATATCCGACAGCCGGATATTAGGGGTATTTGTAATCTATGTTTATCATTCTAAACTTAATTATCCGCAAAGCTTCTCAAACAGGAATGCCAGAACATAGACGTAGAAAACAGTATGGCATTAACCAAATTGCACACTAATCCGTCTTTTTCCTACTCACACATGAAGAGGCAGAAGTTCAAAATAATTACAGTACATATGCCTGAAAGAACAAGTAAACAAAATAATTGTCGCATCACTTCACAAATTCATATCATTTTAATACCATTTTAACCAGCATACGACTATATTACATTATTTAACACTGATTTAATTATTCTGTGCACCTAGAAAAAAGACAATAAATATTATGTTATGTTTTTGCTGATAATCGGCGATTTACAAAACCGCTACTATCCGGCCAAATTATTATTCGGAGAATCGGATATAATCGGAATATCCGTTGCATCTCTAATGAAATTAATCTGGCCCCCAACTAGCAACTTTTAATTACTTTTACAATGTAGCAACATTAACTAGTTTTCAATAACTTTAATACACTTGGCGAGTAAATACAGAACAAGCAATACTTCGATATTAAACGGTAAACGATTTCCTAGTTCAACCACTCTTTAGAGGTCTAATACACTTTGATTTGTTAAAAGATAAAGTCCAAAATTTTGGATTATGTTGATGAGCTAATTTTGTAAGTTCTCTACATTTTACAGGTTTAAAAAATGCATGCCATTTTATTGCGGAAACAAGGAGCTCATTAGAAATCACAACGATTTCAACCTTTCGATCTAGAGAAGCATTACTTGTTTAACATTTAGCATTGTGTAACTAAGAATTATTGTTAGCTAAACGACAAATAAAAAAATAATATAGGTACAGTTGGCTAAATACATTGAACAAAGAACTATTATAAACAATATGCGCTATGTACCAACAATGTTGCTAGTTGGGGGTATCACTTTATTTGGCACATCTACCGCTGCTCCATTCTAAAGCGGATCTTCAGCTCCAGCCTATTATTAGTTGAAAGCCGCAACCGTATTTTATGCATGAGGAAATTAATCAACGTTATTTATTTACCTACATTATATTACCGCTAACTTTTAAATTATAATTTATAACATTCGGCCGGAGACGAAGATTCAGTTGAAAAAAAACACGATCCGCGTAATGGTGCGTCTACGCTCGTCTGCAGTAGGGCCTAATCCAATGCCAGTTTGTTTTACGTTAACGCGACTGTCTCGTTTTATGATGGTCGGCGCTCTAATTGGCTGCTACAAATAATTAACCAACCAATCAGAGGGCTAAACGTTTCGATAGCGTTAACGTAAAAAACAACTCGCACTAGTCCCTCACTTCGCAGTTCATGTACAAAGAAAATTGCGTTTCAGCTCGATGCGAATTTATCAAAATTTATCGTTTTGGTTATGTTTGTGCTTAGTAATGGAAAAGCGGTTTGTGCTATATTGTTGCGAGCCCTCACCACTCTCATTATACTTTTGTAGAACAGAACAGACGCGGATTTTAATATTGCTGTCAGCCGTCCAGCGGTTTGAGTGTGATGTGTCACGGACTGATGTATTTTAAACACTTCATTAATATCACTCATAATATTACTTACAACTTAATGAAACTATTTCATCATAACTAAAAGATCTATTTTCTTTTTTTAAGGGGGGAAAATCATCGAATGGCTGCTCCCGCCTGGGTGAGGCGGGAGGGAGTGTCAGACTCTTACTAAAAACCACCCCGTTCCTTCTCCTGAACGTCGAGCCGGAGCTCCGGTTACCCGTTAGGTTCTCCGCGACTCTTCTTTTTAGTCAAATTTATGTGCAATACTTTCCGCGTGCCTAAACGATTCTGCCTGGCCTTTCTCACCTGACCAAAACTCTGCCCTGATAACAAAGAATGCAGTTTTCGACATTTTTGAGATTTTCACTTTTTTCCAGAAATGGTATCCCAAGAGGTTGGTGTATATGAAAAAACAAATATTTTCATAAAAAATTCACTCGAAGTATGTTTTTATGTAATAATTTTCGCCGTATTTGCATAAAAACGGCTTTAATAAGAAAAAAAACGCAGTATTAAATTTTGCGATTACTGCATTCTTAGTTATGACGGCAGAACTGCTATCTGATAAAATTAGGTACTAATCATACTTAGGAGGTTAACCACAAAAACTTTTTACTTTAGTTCAGGACCTGGCATAAATGTAAACAATAAAATGAGATACTAACCAGACCGAACGCACCAAAAAACGATAACAGTGCCCACACATAAATCCATGGAAATGGCGGAGGAGGAGGCGGTGGTGGCGGCGGCGGCGGTAGTACCGGCTTCAATGAACAGGGGCCTCTCTGTCGCGCGCAGTCAAGCATAGGCTGCAAGCACCATCAACACAGATGTACAAACAAACAACAACTTTAATATGCAGACTTGCCACAAAATCTCTCACCTTTCACAGGGTTCTAAGTAGAACAGTTAAAAAAGCCGTTCAATCATCTCCCCAGTCCCTGCAAGGCCACCTTATTGTAGGTATTCATACAATAATCTTTCTCAACTAGTTCTTGAATAACCTTGATCAGTATTCAAGTAACTAGGTTCTAGCACTATGATGTTATTACCGTGGTACTAGGGAACTAAAAACTTAAAAAATTGACGTGCTAACATAATTACTTAGATTATCTTGGTATTAACAAACATAGGTATGTATGCCTCTCACTCTTTATCGAGAGCTATGCGATAGTAGTGTAATGCGTACGTATGCGTACGTATATTTATGTCTAGGTACAAAATCTAGTAAAAGCGTCAAAGATCGTACAAATAACACCATTTTATTTTGCGAAACTATGCGACATTTGACTAATAAACCAAGCTAAAGTTTTCAATTTTTTTCGAATCAGAAATCAGAGCCCCTGTTTATCACTTTTGATGTTCATATCCTCTGCCTGCTCTAGCTCTAATTTCTCAGCCTCCTCCAGCAAAGACATGCGGTCCAGCGGCTTCCAGGGCTCGTGGAACGCGTACTTGTATTTGTTCTTGCCATGGTACCCCAGTTTGGGCAAGACCTCCTTCACTGCCTCGGTCAGCCTCTTCGAAGGCTTATCTTTCCAATAATCTGGGTGCACAATAGGAGAGTTGTGAAACAAGTCTTGAACATTAGAACCCGATTTGAAATTAAATCCAGCATTTTTGTAGGGCTCCGGCGCATCTTCATTCGGAATTTCCTGTCAAAAAATGTTACTATTCACTTCAGGACTATCGGCAGGGAGGTGTTTTAGTGCGTTGGACGAAAACCAGTGCCCTCGTTAAAATTGTATAAAGCTAAAAATGAAACCATCTGATTGTATTGTAAAACGTCTATTTCAGAATGATCTTCAGTAAGAACATGATGCCAAATGCGGTCAGTACAGTGGTAGCCAGTTGACATCGCGGCCACCAATCATAGCGTCCCCTTCACCTTCCTTTCCTTTGCCTTTCAGTTTTCCAAAAAAACCTTTTAGACGTCCGAAGAAACCAGGTTCTTTAGCTTCTTCTTCCTCGATGACCTGCTGGTCGACGCCAGATTGGAATCCAGAATGAGCCGGGAACTGATGATGTTGGTGGTGGTAGTCAGGCTGGGGACGTTGGCCGTGCTGCTCAGTGGTCGTGAACACCACACCGGTCCGCTGATGAACAAAGCACAAGCTGGATTTCATTAGATACTTAATTACACGTCGCGGGGCTCTGTTTTCGTCAAACGCACTAAATAAACACAGTTATAATCATGTCGCAGAGGTTCAATTCATGTTTGTGTGCAAAAACACATCAACAGTGTAGTTACCTTAACATTGCTAGCCGGTAGAGGCGGCACGACAACGTCGGGGACTTTTATCCTGTAGGGGTCGTAGTTGGGAGGCTGGGGCTCCTGCGAGCACTCGGCCCGCCACGGCTGGGTCGGTGGGTCTGTCTTTGGCCATGGCTCTACTTTTTTCCCAGTAGTCTGCGCGATATCTTTACAACATCCCTTCTTGTCTTGTGAGTAGTTTAGACGATTTACTGTAACATAGCGACGGTGGTTAGCAGATTCACTCTGTGGAGTCTATTTTTATAGAGTCAGTTTAGTAAGGTTGCTAATATTTACATGCAATTCTGATTGTTAACAAAGAGTAGGTTACTAAGCAGTGACTAGGCCTACAAGCGCCACATTATATACCCTTTGTTTCAAATATTTAGAGGTAGTAGCTAACTAAAGTAGATAGCTCTCAACACTTTAGTTTAACTACAAATGTGTCCATCGAGGAAGACTTCTAGGGTTTTCGAAAAACTCAATAGTTAGTAGCAAGGTATCGGGAGAAGTGTTTAGCCAATGGCAAAAGGGTAATCCCATTTCAAAAGGAATTAGGTAACTGAAGAACCTAAACAATTTACCATGTCAACTGCTGTCTACCCCATGAGGGGGTAAAAGGCGTGACGTTTAGTTACTGTCGAAACGACGTCAAGAGTTTAGTATATGACTAGATCGTGCATAAAATAGTACAAGTAGCCGACTTACCCAGGCCATTGAATACGGTTCCAACATTCGGATTATTGAATACTATGGGGGTGTAGTTCATATGTTTTATGTGGGTACAATAGCGTAGCGGGCCTATCATATTGATCCCCAATACAATAATTTCCTACAGATTATTAAAATTATAACACCCGAATTTATATGTATATTGTTAAAAAAATTACATTGTTTTTGTTAATAACGGCATGGTATTTAGGTTTGAGAGAATTGATTTTCTGACAGAATTTGGAAAAAAGTGAATGAGATGAAAATTTCACTTTTTTATGGCTTTCGAAAAAAAAAATTAATTTGCAGGTTATCATCACCCACGAACTTCTTAGTGACCAAAGAAGTTCATTTACATAACTATATACGTTTTGTGTAGCAAAAACTAAATATTAAGAATTTTTGCGTTTTGTTTTTGCCATAACAAACTCAAAAGTTAAGAAACCTATACCACCATGTAAAAAATGTTCCTACAAAGTAAAATTACTTACGAAGATGAAATTCAGTATAACTATAGATAGACCAAGAACCAGATTATCAATAGTTATTCTTTATTATTTTGCAAAAAGTGAAACAGTTGTCTCCCTTTAATTCAACTCTTTAAACTTTAAACCATTTACTCTTCTCTGCATCACCCAAAGGTCAGACTGGTAGAAAATGCCTGCGGCATTAAGTCCACCTTTTTGTACATTTTGTGCATGAAGCATATTAAATATATAAATAAACTTCCTAAAAAAAACATATATATGATATGACACACGATTGACTGAACAGTCAAAACACGTAACTATCTATGTCTTAGTTAGGACGGAAAACTAAACGGATAACCTGATGATGAGCTATCGGCGCCACCACGGGCGCCTGCAAAACTAGAGGACTTACGTTGCCAGTCTTTCGGAAGTTCGAGATACACGTACGTTGCCAGTCTTTCGGGAGTTCGAGATACACGTACGTTGCCGGTCTTTCGGGAGTTCGAGATACACGTAACGTTGCCGGTCTTTCGGAAGTTCGAGATACACGTACGTTGCCGGTCTTTCGGGAGTTCGAGATACACGTTCGTTGCCGGTCTTTTGGGAGTTCGAGATACACGTACGTTGCCGGTCTTTCGGGAGTTCGAGATGTGAGGATTAAGAATTTAGTCAGGGATTTGGGGATAGAGGATCAAGGGTGGGGGGGTGAAAATTGGGCCTAAAAGAAAACAAGGTTACAATCCAAACAATTTATTTTTGTACAAAATAACATAAGATTATTTTAATAAATACATCACTTAATTGATCATTTAACCTTTTTTACAAAAATAATATTTTTAATAATTCACATACATACAACTACTAGTAGGTAGTACTTACAACATGGAATGACATAGCACAAACATAGGGTACCTAAAAACACCAGCAATGAAGGCTTACGTTTTGTGCTCACCACATAGCGCCACGTAGCACCTATGTATTGCGAGGTCCTAATTGTCCAATCACTGTAGCTGTCAAACATTATCCGTCAAATGATTTACCACTGACAAATTCTCTATTGGATAAACAGGACCGTGTGCTACAATAGCACCATTTGGTGAACACAAGAAGTTAGTCCTCATTCCCGACACAACAGAAATTGGTCGCTAAGTCAGAAATCTCATTTAGATTTTCCACTTTATCCATATAAAATAATATAGTTGAAAAATAACGAAATTCACGATTTCATTCTTCAACACATTTTGAACTTAATTACTATCTGTTTAAATCGAAAATCTATTAAAGTTCCATATAGCTTGAAGGTCTGGCATCTGTACATACAATTTATTCAAAAAAGCAAATAAAAAAATACTGCTAGAACATACAACATTAATTTGAAGACTCGTGAACTGCAATAAACTACTTTATTGCTTTAACTTAGGGCTTATAATACAAGTTATATGAAAATAACGGCTTGCTCTTTGCAAAAGCGACTTTATTTCACAATAAGAAGGTTGGTTTTGCAGTATGATCAAGTCTGATCAGAACTGATGACATAGAATTTTATATTGATGTTTCATAAAATTAAATAACTGGTGCGGGCAGATGTGCACATAATCAAAAGTAACACCTGTCGTGCTCTAAAAATATTATGAGATGAGTAAATAGTTGAGAAATAGTTATCTCAATAAGACAATAACTAGTTATCTCTTGGTCATCGCATCACACGTGAACGGACAGAAATTTTCTTTATTTGATAGTTTAAAAACTGACGTCCTTTTTTTCTAAGTGTAACAAATACTTTTCTGAACATCGCATCAAAATCGGTTTAGACAACCGTGATATAATCGCGCACAAATATACAACCAGGTCAAACGAGAAAAGTCTTTCCGAAAGTTTGTTAGGAAAGTCGGGAAATGCTAATAGCGCCCGTTCTTTGCCAGGACATGACATTTGAGCAGACGGATCACTTGATGGTAAGCAATCGACGCCGTCCATGGACACCCGAAGCACTAGAGGAGTTACAAGTACGTTGCCGACCTTTTAGGGATTAGGAATTTGAATATTGCAGATTAGGGGATTGAGGAGGGAAGGTCTCCGTTAACTTTGCTCACGCGGCGATACACAAATCAAGCGATGTTTCTCGCCTGTTTTCTGTAAGGCCGTGGTATCATTTCGGTGGAGTCTCATTCGTGCTGAAGCTTGACTCTCCTACACTTGCTTGAAATATCACAATCACAAAATAAATTAATAAATATAGTTCCTAAGTATCTCGTTTTAAATTTCAACAATGATAGATAACTAATGTGAATTTACTTTAAACTGATTGCAGACTCGAAGATCAGCAGTTTACAATCCATAGAAAACTTGACAAATAAAAACGAAATACATAATTAGGTAGTTATTATGAAAATTCGTGTTAATCCCTGGGTGACCACTAAATGCAAAAAATCAGTCGGTTAAATTAATTGAAATATGCGGATTTACACACGTAAAAGAACGAATGAAAGCTACTAGTATCGAGACACATTGGGACTCATATTTATGAGTGTCGCCATCTCTTACTTCTCTATAATTATGTTTCTTACACAAACCTTTAAACTTTTACCATAATCGTGGAACATGTATTATTATTGCTGCAAATTACACTTCAAAACACGAAAACTTTCCAACTCTAATTGAACTGAACTGAAAAGAAAAGTTTACTATTCTGTCAATCAAAACTGACTTTTAATACCTGAGAATAAGACAGACAGTAGCTGCAGAAAGTCAATGTACTTAATTAGCTACACATCAAATGATTGAATAATTAACTATAATATGTATGATTTGACAACAACATGAGATATACTCTAGGTCTCTGTTCTGTACATAACTTACCGTGATGTAACTTGTATATTTTCGCTAGTTTAAACAAATACTGGGGTCGTTGACACTCACTAATAAGTATTAACAGTCACTATCGAGGAACACACTGTTCATAATTACACTTCACATCACTTCACAAGGCCCATTTTGTCCTTCATATTGTCTGTGCGTAGATCCTGTGTGGATAATGTTGGCCTCATTCAAGTCCAAACAGCCAGTTGATGCCTTGTGCTAGGAAGAGAATGAGTGGCTGCCAGGCCACCAGCCAGCGGATCCAGTCCAATAGCTGACCATACAGAATGTGAGGTCGGTCCCATCTGATGACATGTTAAGGAAGTTACTGTGTACACATTTATATAGAAATATGATCTATAGTCAGAATTTTGATTCGATTCCAGATTTGACATTAGCTACTGTCATTTTGTGAAATAATGATACCACATATAATAGTGTAGTGATGAACACAAAAATTGATAACGTGTGTGTTTTTTAATAAATGCTACAGAAATTTGATTTGATGACAATGACAATTTATAAAATAAATTATTACCATAAGATGTATTATTAACTGTTTTATTTGTCATGTTCCTTCATGATCACAAATTTCATTTATTTCACACACAATTATAAAAGAAAAGTCTCAAATCGTTAATTAATCGTCAAAACTAAATTATCGGTTCAGAAATATTTAATTTCCTGATATACTTAGTTTACGAGAGTAAAATTATAAACGAGAAGAATCGATCCGGAAATATTCCATTTCCATATCGAATAATTTCGCAATGTCACTATTTAGGACTTTTCATAGCGTTGCAACACTGAAATTGTCAAATCTGGAATCGGATTAAAATTCCGAGTATAGTAATACTGGTTTAAAATAATTTTGTTTAACATAATAGCACTTCAGTCCAATACAAGTTGAGCTCTCACTTGCAAGAACAAAAGCTCAACTTATACTGGTCTTCATCTCTATCACATAGTATAGTGGAGTTTGTAAAAGGATACGGGTTGGTGAACATCCTCTTGAGGTCTACTTTCTCCTTGCAGTAGGGACAGGTCTGTTTCTTGCCGACGATGCACCACCCTCGGATGCAGAACTCGTGGAACACGTGGCCACAGGTCAATTTGTATGTGTTCTCTGCAACAAATGGACAAAGATGTATAGACGCCAGTTCGATTATTTACTTAATTGTTTTGTAATAAGGTCGCTGGCCACTCAGAACTTTTCGCGGCTTGTTTTTTTATATGGTGTTGGGCGGCCAACGACATATCATCTAATGGTAAGCAAACAGCGTCGCCCATTGAAATTTAACGACAAAGGAGGTACAAGTGCTGTGCTGGCTTTATGGACATTGGAGATTGAAACTGGAGGAAGAATAAGACTTCTATAACCTGACTCGCATAGGCAAACAACGGAAGTACTTGTAACGGAAGTAACTGTTCAATGTACAAATCTTGTTTATATATGCTTTATTGTAGACGACACAATCACATAATAGGACAATATGAACAATAATAGTGTACAATGGGCGGTCTTATCGCACAAGGCGATTTCTTACAGACAACCTTTGGAGGGAGCAGTAATAGGAACCGGAATTCAGTTAACGATTTTATCTGAAATCAAGTTTACCCATGAATTCCTAAACTATTAGATATAGTATACATACCTAGGACTCCCTCCTCATTCACGTTGACTAGTAATGGGTTCCCACAGACCGCGCACACGTTGCTGTCCAACTGACGCGTCGGCATGCCTTCCTTCGTGTAGTACTGGGACAAACAAACATACTAATTACTAAAACATAATATTTCACACAATGACTGCACGGTTGGTGCGGTGGCTGGGCAACGTGTAGCGGGTTCGATTCCTGCACGGAGCAACTGTGATCTACAAATTGTTGTTTCGGGTCTGGGTGTTATGTGTATGTGAACTTGTATGTTGAAAGACAGAAAAAACATTTATTTGGCATATGTTCGGTGTAACAAGTCAGCTCATTGCTATCTAATGTGTTTTTATTATCCACCTATATACCGGTAACCTAGCAGATGGATCACCTGATGGTAAGCAATCGGAGCCGCCCATGGACATCCGGAACACCAGAGGGGATTAGGAATTTAAAATTGTTGGGCATTCAGGAATAGGGGAGATTAGGGAAGAGGAGGGAGATAATTGGGCCTCCGGTAACCACGCAAGCGTTTAACAACATAAACAACGTAAACGTATCACCTATATCAAAAATACCTTAAAATTGAAGTGAGATTGGTGAAAGCGTTTTAGTGTAAAAAAAATAATTGTTCACCCCAATGGAAGCGGCCATTTTATCTGTACAGTACTCTGCAACGTCTCGGCCCAATACTCCGAAGTAGAGTCCGTAGAACAACAACATCAGGGCCACGTCCATCCACTGCTGGGGCTTCTGGCCAAACAGTAAATTCACTCCCAGGAATGTCAGCATCATCAGTATGTACCCCACCACACCGAGAAAGCAACTCACTTTGTATATTAAGTAGAACCATTTATACACCAACCTGGAACATATGATAAATTAAGTTTCTTTGTACTAGCTAGTTTAGCGGTAAACGAGCAGACTGATCACCTGATGGTAAGCAATCGGTGAGGCCTATGGACTACCGCAACATTTGAAGATTGTGTGTTGGAGTTGGGGGCCTTTTAGGGGATTAAGTATCTGGGTATTATAAATTAGCAATTTGGAATGGGGAGGAGGACTGGTATTACTCCGGTTGAGTCCATTCTTGTCAAAGCATGGCTCTCCCAAGAAGAATAGTTACTTATGACATAACATCATGACTTTAATTTCCGAAAGGGTGGGCAGCGGTGTACATTACGGCACTTAATGCCCTGTATAATGTAACACCCAGTTTTCACTGCTTATGTTATGAGTCCCATGTAATAGGGGGTCAGAGGTGAGCCTATTGCCATATAACGGGCACAATTCCAGACTCCATGCTACTTATAAGATATTACTTATTTTTTTTAAAACCTAGTAACTTTGCCTGACTTAGTAGCAGACCAGGACTTGAACCCGAGAGCCCTTGACCGGCAGTCGCACTTGCGACCACTCTGCCAACGAGGCAGTAATTGGTTACCTATTGTATTATTTATATAAAATCATGGTTTCACTAACCTCGGAGTGGTGACAGACATGGGCCTGTTGGTGGACTTCCTTATGACTACTGCAGTGAGCATGGTGAATATACTCCATATCGTGATGAACCTCCACCACTGGTTCTTGACGCTCATCAGCACTGGTATAGACCACATCGCCACCATAGTGAAAAACTGAAAGCAATTCATTTTATACATAATATAGTCCCTGCCACGACCATTGGACAGAATTTTCGTGTATCTTCTCATTAGTTTATTATTAATATTTTGAAGAAAGTTTCGAAACGGCATCCAGCCTTTATTTCTATTTTTGACATTTTCTAAAGTACCTCCACTGTCTTTAAGGATCTTAATGTTGTTACAAAAGTGCCTGTCGTTATATGGATTAATATACTTTTTAGATTTCACGAGTACTTACAGCGTATGACCTGTAATGTCTCTTCTTCCACTCCATGACGATGAGCTGTGCCACCACGAGGGTGACGATGAGGATCATCACCATCGTTGTGTGCATCGACTCATGCCCCTTGTGCATCTCATGCAGCTTCTGATGGTCATATCTGAAATCATTTACATACAAAGATGAAATAAACTGTATTTCTTTGTCCTTTAAGATATTAATTATTTAATACTACAATGTGCCTTGTCAGATAAGTCTAATTAATATGACAACTCGGGGTTCTGGGTTTGATTCCCGGGTAGTGCAAAGTATTATGGGGGTTTCGAGCAAAAAGTAAGTTTTATTGGTTGGAGTTGCACCACAGAGTCTGAAATAATACCTGGCATATATCAATAGGTTAAATTCTTATTACATAAGACTCATATTAAAACTGGTAAAACATACATATATGTGATCATGTGCACCTCTGCCTTTCCCATTAGGAGATAAATAAAAGGAGGAGAAGAGAAGAGGAGAGAGATGAGATAAAGAAGACATCTTATGTGATTCACAAACTGTTGTTCTAGCCATTCTGTGAAGATGGTTGGGGTGTAAGAATCCCACACTCTTTTCTTAGTCTTTCTCCCCAAAAAGCTAGGCGCAATAAGGTCTCCCCTTGTAATAAAAAAATAATAGTACCAAGTGATGTGTAGTTTGGCTGCATAGCCAGTCAACTACAATCATAAGGATTACAATAAGTTTATGTACCTTTTGAGGACATTTATCAGAAGTCCTTTATTTGAAAAATTCTTGAACAGTTTTCTATTATCAAGTCTTTGCTTGGATAACAATAATATCCATGCTTGAATGCGCATCTAGCACAAGGCCGAGATACAATTTCACATTTCATTATTGATTTTTATTTTATTTATTTAAATATACTGATCGATCCCTAAGCGCTCACCGGTGATTTACTCAATTATGAACCTCATTTCCGATGTTTAGAGACTACTTTTGTCTGAAGTAATTTTGGGAAATTTCGGTACAATATGTCAAGTAGTACTTGACAAGTACATATGAGGCAGTAACCGCAAAATCTATCTAGGTATGAATGGTAAGTGTAATAACAGGAAAAATGGCAAAAACAGGTAAATAGTTATTTGTAAGTAATTTCAAATATCAGGTGACAATGAAATTAAAATAAAGTAGACTATATGTAGCATAACTAGATGTTTATTCAAGTATATGAATTTCTTTGAAACACTTCCTTATCTTTGTATAAACAGGTGAAGAAATTGTATTAATAAAGTGTGAAGCCAAAACCTGCAGATAAAGACAAGGATACACTAGTGTTTATCCTTGTCTTTATCTGCAGGTAAGAGAGAGAGAGAGAGAAGCTTCTGTAGGGGGGTCCCTGGAAGAAAAAAAAACTGAGTAGTTTAGTAAAAAAAAACAATAAAGACGATTAATATTTATTTATTCAGTTAGACTGTAACTTTAAAATTACTCTTACTTAAAATTTTCTTACTATAAGAGAATTTTAATAAAAGGATAATTACTCATAAACAGTTTAATATGTTATAAACAAAAAATAAAATCCTAAGACGCGCGTTATTGCTCGTTCACTCTCAACAACTCGCAAGCTAGCCACCACACCACACTCGCCGGGCGGCAAGATTCATATCCTAATCATGAAAACCATAAATAAGTAGTATGAAATGAATATTAGTAATACTGTAATATACACATACATAAATGATAAAAAGCCTAGCTTCTCAGCTTCGCTAGCGCCTAGCTTCGCTGACGGACAGACTGACAGACTATTATTTATTTCATATTTGTTGACGTTTCAAAAGTACCAAATTATGGTTTAATTGAAATAAATGCTTTTGAGTTTGAGTTTCGAGTTTGAAAAACCGGAAGGGGCAAGGGGGTCGCGAAATATTTTTTTATACCATGGTCGCATCATAAAAAAGGTTGGAAAACACTGTACTAGGGGACAAAACGTGCCACGACATGTATCGGCGACATATCGTGCGACTTCGCGCAACTTCGCCTGACATATCTGGCGACCAGACACGTCTTATATCAGTAGCAACAGCAACGTCAGTAGTAGTTTGTTTTTTATTGAAAGTAGTCGTAACGAAACTGCCGGCCAATCAAAGCGCTGAATGCGTACTCGCCTCGATTACTTTAAACGTAAAATAAACTCATACTAAGGCGTGTATATCGTCGTGCTACTTCTCCCAACGTCGCTGGCGACACGTGTTGCGCAACATTAGTACCTTAGTGTACTAATGTTGCGCAACACTTGACTTTATACTACCTACCTACTTGGTATCATTTTTAAGCTGCATTATAAAATCAATATATATTACTAATTCAATTATTTTTCTTGCTATCAATGTGGTAAGATCAAGATTACAAGGTTAACATTTTAAATAAATTATTATCAAAGGTGAATAAATCTAATCTAAGATTTTTAATTTATTTTAGTGACTATTCATACTCTCTCTGTTAGCTTAGTACTTACAAACATGAGTATTCTAATTAGAATCAGGAAAAAATAATATGTATTTAGTTGGATCTGTGACTAATTAATGAATTAGTTTTCCTAGCTGACAACTGTCTCTCTCTCAAGCCAGCAGTGGACACTTATGGGCTGTTGATGTTGATATTATAACAAGTTTTTTAGCCTTAGTAGGATACAGTATGTAGCAATACCAGTTAACATTTTCAAGAAACTAATTCTTGTGTTGATATACTACAGTAGAATGCAATGTTTTGGTATGAGGTTAACTACAGTTTTAATATAGTCATTACATTACATTACCTTTGTGCATAATTAGAGACATAATACCCATTACATTAATTAATTACTCACAATACATACATCTGGGACTTACAAGTGACAGCAGTCCCTTATCAATTTATTATAGTTATGACTTATTTACTTAGTACTGCAGGACCATCAATGTGGCAAGGAAGTAAATCAATATCTCACCTCAACTTTTCCTCCGAGGTTAGCTCCTCGTAAGTCTAAACAGAAAAATATATAAAGATTAATACACTCTTTATGATTATATATAAAATTCTTTTATTAGATTCCAATTTAGTTTTACCTTATTAGGATCGACTGGCTTGTGGAGATCCATGACTATTCTTCGAGAAAACACTGTCGAAATATTAGTAACCTCAGTAGTATATAATCACATGTAAATTAATTTAATTATAATATTATATTACTATGAAAAGCTCGTGCAACGAAACCGATGCCGGACTCGAACAGGCAGCCAGACAGCAGGCAGGGTGTTCCAAATTTCCAATGTTAGTTTATAAGTTGGATTATTCAATCATTATTTTTATGCTATCTCTCTTTTACCTCACTGAAAGTTATAGTTTTATCTTTTTTTTATAATCATGCTTTTTTAAAACACAGCAAAAAATAAGACTGAACCGAACCAATAATTTAGGTCATGTCGTTGTGTCACTTTGACAGCTAAGCAAATGCCATCAGTTATCACTGCACAGATTACACATAGATGCGCTGAATTCGACAATTCATCATTGTGATAATCTTTTAATTTGTTTATTTTAATTGTATACGTATTACTTCACTTACGTAAATCAAGAGTTATTTTTTTTTTTTGAAATAAAAACCCAATTATAAAGACTAATCTATATCTAGTCTCAATCCCCGCTTTTTTTTTTTTCTTTTTCCTTGGCAACCGAGTCTCCAATACGATGTTGTCGACTATACTGCCAGTGTCGGGTGGTGACGGCAGATTAATGAGCCGTCGAAGTTAACTTTGCGGTAGTTTTTAGTAGTTAGTAGCTGAAAGGACAAAACAATTGGGTTAGTAAACATATAAACATTACCAACTATTTTACTGTATGAGTACAGGGGTGGAGAAAATAGTTGGGGGGACGTACACAATACAGACACACAGATATATACACCATTTACATAAATGTCACCGTCATAGTTTAATCTCATTATCATTAATGAATCTACATAAACAATGGATTAATTTAGGGGAAAAGTGAGTTAAAAGGAGGTGGAAATTAATTGGAAGTGGGATTTGAATACTGGGGAGTTTTTTATAAAGGTCAAAAGATTGGGAATTTAAAGGACACGAAAAAAATATATGGTCTACAGTTCCCTCGTCAAGGCCGCATTCACGAGCTATCGCGGACACGGATCTTGTTGAGGAAGACTGGGCTACTACAATGGCCGAGTCTGAGTCTGCACAAGGATGAAACAGTGTGGCGGGGGAGCTTAGGGTACTTGGAAAACCAAGGCCTCCGCCGGATGCCGGGCTGGACACTTGCATAGTAGGCTCCTTTACTTTTGGAAGTGTCTACCCACACTGCAGCCCATGACTCAAAAAGCTTGTGTTTGGTGTCGGCACGTACATCATACCCGTACACCACGTAGTGTTGACGTTCGACGTCGTTCGACGCCGCAAATTTGGCTAGGGAATCCGCACACTCGTTACCGCATATGCCAGAGTGGCCAGGAATCCAGGCGATCTCGATGTTTAGGCCATCATTGAAGCAGGAAAGAAGAAGTGCCTTTATCTCAACAACCAAACTGCTATGGGTTCTGGAATGGAGCTGATCTTGGTTGAGGGACTGTAGGCTACTTCGGGAATCAGAAAAAATTATGGAATTTTTGAGGTTGTGAGCTCTAATAAATTTGAGTGATTCCAGAATTGCCGCACATTCACCCGTGAAGACTGATGCCTCCGGGGGACACTTGGAGAGGAGAGCGATCCTCGAATTTTGGAAGTACGCTGCCACTCCTGTACATCCGATTCGGGATAATTTAGACGCGTCTGTGTAGAAAGTATTCCAGCCTCTCCAGTATTTGTCCAAGGCACGTTTGAACTCGTCTGCAGCATTCACGGTGGATTTCGAAATGCCAAGTCCTAAAATCAGCTTTGGTCTAAAGTGGATAACCTCATATACGGAAGAAAACACTGGGAGCACAGGATATTGACTTATGGGTGCAGAGAGGTTTTTAAGCTCCCTGTACCTAGCAATCACGGGAGGGACAGGTTTATTTTTCCAGTAAGAAGAGGAGCTGTAGGAACAGTGGATTTGATCTAGCATAGGGAGAAGGGGATGTGATGAGAGGGAGAGGACTTTTGAGATGAAGCGGTCTGCAAGGTATTGTCTTCGAAGGTTGAGAGGAGGCTCCGCACATTCAACCTGAAGAGCGTTTATGGGGGATGATTTCATAGCTCCAATAATTATTCTAAGGCATTTGGTCTGAATGGAGTCTAGTTTTTTTAATGCTTCCTTATTGCAAGGTACAATAAGGAAGCAACAATAGTCCATTACACTTCTGACCAATGCATTGTATATGAGCTTCAATGACGAGGGGTGAGCACCCCACCATACCCCAGCCAGAGCTCTGAGTATCGATACTGAGCGTTCACACCTACCAACTACGGTGTTTATGTGGTCCACCCCAGACATCTTTGAGTCGAGATGGACTCCCAAAAATCTAGCGCTGCTTTTAATCGGGATAGTCTGACCGTCCATCTCTATACGAAGATCCGGAGTGCGTCGTTTGCGTGTAAAAATGACAGCCGAGCTTTTTGGGGCACTTAAAGATAACCCGTGATTGAGAAGCCATTGGTTTAATGAGGACAAAGAGACATTGATGGAGTGAGCGGCCTCTGTTATAGAGTTGCTGGTGACCATTAATGCGATATCATCAGCGTACTGAAGGACATTACAGTTAAAATTTAAACAGGAGGGGAGGTCATAGGTATATATGTTATAAAGGATAGGACTAAGGACTGACCCCTGAGGTAAACCTTTCCAGGAGGACCTCTGTACTGGGTTATCCTCAGGAGTTCTCAATTGGAGGGTACGATTGGAGAGGATACAGCCTATAATTCGGCAAATCCCACTCGGGATTCTCAGCTCTTGCAGTTTCTGCCTGAGAAGGGGTAAGAGGACAGAATCATAGGCCGCTGAGATGTCCAGGAAGACCGCGACCAGCGACTCCTGCCTGCTAAGGGCCAGTCGGATGGCTGACGTGAGGACACCCACACTGTCAGCCGTACCCAGACCTTTCCTGAAGCCAAACTGAGTCGCCGGAAGCTGCCTCCGGCTTTCAACCAACCATTCAAGGCGGTTTTTAATGAGGTGTTCAAAAGTTTTAATAAGTACGGACGATAGGTCGGTAGGATTTATGATCACCAGGATCCTTGCCAGCTTTCAACAGCGGCATGATAACCTGAACCTTCCAAGTAGGAGGAATATAGCCTGAAGTAAAGCAAAAATTGACCAAGTCAAGGTAGTATTGTTTTGTTTTAGTTCCTGCCTTAGATAGGAAGGAGTAAGGGAACCCATCAATCCCTGGTGCCGAGTCCTTGACATGGTTGAGTACCGTTTGGAGCTCTTCATAAGAGAACTCCAAATCGAGCGGTTCATGTGTTTCGTCATAGGGTCTCTGGCAGCACTCGTCTGCACTGGGAACATATACTGGAGCAATACTATTTAAAAATCTGTTACTTAGAGATTCGGGTAAAATCGAGATAGTGGGAGGTTTGGTGGAGTTCCTGAAATTTTTCACTCTCTGCCAAACTGTAGATACTGGAGTGGATGGGCTCAGAGAACCACAAAATCTTTGCCACCCTTGTCTCTTCTTTTTTTTGAACAATTTCCTTGACTTAGCCAAAATTCGTTTGAAATTTATGAGGTTTTCCAGGTTCATATCTTGGTTATATGTCTTTTCAGCCTCATTCCTGGCCCTTATCATGGCAGTGCATTCACTATCCCACCATGGCGGAGAAGGGATTTTGCCTTTCGGTGCGTTTTTCACCGGAAAGCAATCTTCAGCAGTGGAGGCTATCAGGTCCGAAAATTTTGAGAAACACTCCAAAGCATTCTCAGGATTAATTGGTGAAAGGAAGGAGATACGGTGGTCTAATAATTTTGAATAAAGATCCCAATCAGCTGCATTCAAACGGTATTTTAATAGGGGGGGAAGGGGTTTATCTGGAATAGATTTTGACAGGTGTTTAATTATGATAGGATAGTGATCACTACCATAGGTCAAATTCAAACAACTCCAATTAAGCACGCCAGCCATAGCAGGCGAGCAGAAGGTCAAGTCCACACAGCTGTTTCTTTGACCAAATGCAGATCTACGAGTAGGGCTGCCATCATTGATGACACACAATTCGAGTTCGTCCAGCATCTCTACTAATTCAATACCTACATTATCGCATACATCTGATCCCCATCTATAGTGGTGGCAGTTGAAGTCACCCATTATAAGCAATGGGCCACTTACCAAGGTTAGTAAACTTTTAATTAACATAATGTGATCAACATGAGGGTGAGCAATATAAAATACAAAAACATTTATGTCCTCAGCCTTAACAGCGACAACATTTATGTCATCGCCAACGAAGGGTAGAGGGATCTGGGTGAAGGGCACTTTGTTATTAATTAACAAAGCACACCCTCCATAACCATCAGATCTGTCATGTCTGACAACGCTGAAACACGGGATCCCGAAATTAATATTCGGTTGAAGCCATGTCTCAGCAATGCCACAAATCGATGGTTTAAATTTATTTATCAAGTGGAGTAAGTCACTCTTCCTGGGAAGAGTACTCCTCACGTTCCACTGAAGCAGTGTTAGAGGATGGAATGTTACAGATATAATCTAGAATTGTAGAAAGTTTGTGTGCGACGTGGTCAGGTATATTTTGGGCAGGGTTTGCTAGTACTGCCATAAGCATATCAGAGACTATATTTAGGATGTACTTGGAGCTACGAGTATTGGTTCCGGATTCCACAGGGAAAGCGCAACCATTTTTAGATGGGGAGAAAGAGTGGTCTTGGATAAGGGCCCGATGGGCCTTCTTATCATAGCTAGGAGAGAGGGGCGCATGTGATTTAGGTTTGAGTTGGACTGTTTTTTTGTAGGACACTCTTTGTTGGGATGGAGTTTTGTTGGGAGATGAATCTATAAGGTTGGCTGATCTTGAGACCTCAGCATAAGACCTTTTAACGGTTGGGAAAACTTGGCTTGCTTCCGTATATGAGATTGATTTTTCCGCCATTAATGCTTTGATGCTCTTCTGGCGACCCAACTCAGGACAAGCTTTGTCGTTAGCAAAGTGATTGCCATTGCAGTTGATACAATGGGCAATCTCGGCTGAAATCTGACATCCATCGCCTGGATGATCCTGGCCACATCTGAAACAACGCGGCTTGGAGCGGCAAAGGGTGCGGGTGTGCCCAAAACGACAACAGTTATAACACTGTATGGTAGGGTATGAGTACAATTCCACCGGCAGTGCTGAATAAAAACAGAACACCTTTTTGGGTAGGGTTTGACCATCGAAAGTTAGCACTACAGTTTGCGTAGGCTTCCATTCAGTACCATTTGTAGATGTAACTCTTCGATTCATCCTCCTAGCTTTTATCACAGCCCCACACCCGGCGGGAACCCTGATATTACCAATTATTTCGTCCTCTGTCCACTCGACAGGGACGTCCCTTACAATGCCCATTCGAGTAATATTAAATTGTGGGATCGAGGTCACGTAGTTTTGAGCCACCATACCGTTCACTAAGAAACTGTTTGCATCCTGGTGAGACACAAACTCGACCGATACTCTATTCCTACCCAGCCGTTTGACACCACCAATTTTAACATTGTTAATGTTGTGTTTCATTAAAAACATCCCAAACTTAACAGGGTGTAGCGTGGTTCCAGACGTCTGGGAATCCTTAAGGGATACATAAACCATATATGGGGGGTTATCCCTGGCCGTGTAGCACTGTCTACCGTGAGTACTTTTAGCCAATTTTGGGGGATTATTCTGGGAGATAGGAGGGGAGCCGGCATGTCGTTTCCTGCTGTTCGCGGTTTCTAACTCCATTGTTTCAGATTCCGGGGTGTTGGGAGGAAGGATGATCGTGAGGATTGATTCGGTTTCATATTGGGGGGATTTATCAGGAGGGTCAGGTGGTTTCTCCTCGTCCATTTCGGAGCTTAACGAGGGAACAAGTGGTTACCTTCACTTACAACAACCAATACCTTATTAAAGATTACACACACACAGTTAAAAACACAACAACACAGAACTAAAAGGTTTTCAATTCAGTTCACTATGGATAAAAACACTAAAACTAACAGAAAAAACGTAGGAACGACAAAAGCACGTGCGTAACCTTCACCGCTACCAACAAGTTTCAATATTAGAATCCAATCCCCGCTTGTTACAGAATGAAGTCGGAAGCCTTATGACATTGACAGTGTCATTTGAGGTGAAAATGTATGACGTTTCTTTGTTATTATTTTCGTTAGGGGTTGAATTTCAGGCATGCATTTATAAATAATCCAAAGCGTTTCAGTGTTTTCTAAAATATGCCCACAGTGCAATGCCGAATAAAGGTAATAATTACTATCATTACCATTCCTAAGTTAAATTATGTAAAATATTTACCCAGTAATGTAATAAGTAAGAGTACCGATTTATAAATAAATCTTTTGGAGTTGTCTGTAGCCAAAAGTGCAAAATTATGATTTATTAGATATTTGTTTCGATATATTATCTAAAATAACGTGAACTCAAACGTCATCACTCTTGTTACTTACAGAAATGAGAGCCATTAAAAAAATTGTTATGTGGCTACGTTTTTATAAAAAAAATGAAAAAAACAAAGAATTTTGTTAATTTTAGGTATAGAACTGAATCGTAGTAGTCACTCAATGGATAATAAGGTGGTTGCACCTATACCCCAACATGGAGCTGCTAGCAAAGTGGTTCCTGGTGCTACAAAGGTGCCTGTTGTAAAGGTAAGTTATTTTTACTAGCTTTGAATGTATACTATGTATCTGTGTGAAGTGGAATCTCACACCTGAATTTTGAAATTGACTTCTTCAACTGATTGAGCTGTAATTTAGTACATGTATTTAGCTTACATGACCAAATATGCTTAGCTATTCAATTTAAATTATGTAAGATTTCCATGGTTATTGTAAAGTTATTTAAATTTCTGAGGCAAGTATGCATACTGTTGTATTACGATTTTAGTAGGTACACAATTATTGTCTACAGATACAGATGTACCTATGTACTGTGAAACAATATTAGCTTATTATTAAAAAGGTTACTTATAAAAAATTTATCCATATATCCCTTGGTTACGGCCCATCACACATGAGCGGCTGATTATGCTTTTTGTTGTGTTTGTTACTGTCAGGAGAAGGTTCTTACTTATGACAGAAGAAATTATCCTGAAAATTCTAACAGGGATGGGAGAAAACCGGATTGCATGTAAGAAGTTGCGGGCAGAAACTATATTTATAGTTTCAACACCCAACACATAACATGGCATAGCTAACAGTCTTTTTTAAATCTTTTATTTTTTAGGAACTTTTGAACCCGGTTCACTCCTTCCATCATAACTTAAACCTATTTAACAAATGGCAACAAACAAAATACATTAAACTGTCAAACACCAAGCGGTCACCGGTGACCGCAACCTATTGTTCTATAATTGTGTCTACAAAACCGGTACTCGACGAGTTAAGGACTAGAACTACAAATACAAATAAAAATATTCTCTGTAATACTAAAGATTAAAATTAGTGAATACAAACAAAAATATTCTCTGTATATAAGAGGCTAATGAATAATATAGTTAACAGTTATGTGTTATAACTTGCCAATATTTTGTCACGGTGGAGGTAAGTTTGCTCATTGTGTTACATACTCATTATTTCTCACTTCAACTTTAAATACTATATTGTTTTATTATTCCTAAGCTTAGTTTATCTTATGTAGTAAATTTCACCATGTCACAGACATGCCAGGATCTATTTCAGTTAGTCATCGCCAGATAAAAACTTACAAAATGTTAGGTACATGTGAAAATAGTATGTGTAAAAACTTCATACACCCATGTTTCTATTCTTCATAACCCATACAAATCTGAGATACAAAGTCAATAAAAACATAACTTCATGCTGTATTATATTTATTGTATAATTTATCTATTAACTTGACAAGTGGTTTGTTCAGTAGCTTGCCTACATCCTTAGCAAACATGAAGTCGAAGTGGTTGAACTTGGGCCACGAACAAGCCGGCCTTACTTCTTCTAGAACTCCAATAGATCTGAGCTCCTCTGCCAACTTCAATATTTGCTGTAAACAGACAGAATATTTTGTTATAAAAAAACTTTAAACTTTTTTTATGTATGTATGAAACAAAGTTTTCTTTTTGTTTTTTTTTTTGGGAGTGGACCATCATCCATGTCTTCTCCCGCCTTGGGTTAGGCGAAAGGGAGTGACAGATTCTTAGGCCGATTTCCGACAACGCGTTAGGCCTTCAGCAGCTCCGTATCGGCACCAGCCCTACTGGACCCCATCTGAGGTGGTCTGATGGGTCTTTGAGGCGCGCGTATGCGCGGGTCTGCTTCTGTTCGGACGGAGAGCAAGGGTAGACCCGCACTTACGGTGGCCGAAGATCGTCGCGCGATCTCCGATGCCGGAGTGACTCCCTCGACGGCTGGTGCCCTTTGTATGCCTAGGCACAGAATAATAACCTAGGTCTTTAAAACTACGCAAAAAGTACTTATGTATATTCAGTATATCCAACCCAGTATATTTTGATACAATGGAATGAATGGCTGGATAATACCTTCGGGCTATAGTCAAAATCAAAGTCACAATCATAATCATTTATTTCAACTAGACCAGGAAGCCACTTTTGATATCAAAAACTTTGTTTCTATATTGTACTTAACATTCTACTCTTCTTAGATTATCTACCTACCGATCTCAGTCGCTATAATTATCTAAAAAAACTGGTAGTGAAATAGCAGTACTTACAGATTTTTCAGTGAGCTTATCATTCTCTCCGTATACTAAAGTGACAGGAACTCTAACGTTAGTTAAGTTGTATGGCTTCACTGGGCCATTCACACCACCACTGAAAGTTGTAAATACTCCTGAAACAAATACATCGTCCTTTTTATAAATTTCATAGTTTTTATATCTTGGAACTATGTGAAACATAAAAACATCAATATTTAATCATTGTAATTTAATATAATAATACTTGTGAAACATTAATTTTTCCGACAATATAATTCATAGTTAAGTATTATAGACATTAGGATTTTTCGAAATTTCTTAATAATAGCACAGAGTCTGGAATTGTGCTCATTATAATGGCAATAGACTGAATAGACTCACTACTTTTACTTACTACTAACTTATTGTATAAACTTATAAAGTGTATGTTACATTGAACATGTGCAGTCAGTGCACACCTGACTATTGACTGTTACACCTTCAGAGCTTGTAATGCGGAAACTTTTTTTTTTCGAACAAACCACTACTGGCGCCACTCTAATTGGCCGGCGCCAATAAACCAACCAATCAGAGGGCTTAGTACGAGTTTATTTTTCGTTTAAAGTATTCGAAACGAGACGGCGTTCTGTGCTCCGATTGGTTTGTTCATTGGAGCCGACGTGTGTCGAACGCGTACTCGTTACGAATACTTTAAAGTTTAAAGTATTCGTAACGACTTGTACTAAGGCCTCAGTTCACTAGACCAATTATTCACTCAAGTAATTTTTTTTCACTAGAGTATATTCTAATTTTGAGTTTATTGTTTGTGCCTTCTCTTCAAGGTCTACTTTCGTATGAACTATGTACTTGTGCAAGAGTCACTTAAATGACAGCATGGGCGTAGCCACACTGGGGCAAGCTGGGGCACTTGCCCCACCCTGGGCCCTGGCTCTGACCCATAAGGAGTCTGATTAAACAATGTTTTTTTTACTAACTCTAACTAACAACATCAACAATCATACTATCCGTAAGTAATTGCACAAAAAAATTGTCGACTGTGAAAAGAGCGCGATCAAAACAAAATGCACGCTCGAGTTCCCGAAAGTGCGCAGTGCGCGCGTCATTTGAAAGAGAGCCGTATTCCCTAAAAGAAAAGGTACTATGTGGCGTAGTGAGCCGAGCCGTCCATCACCGCGCGGTCACTCATTCCCGCGCCCCGCGAAGCGCAGACTAAAATATTCTATGGCTCGTGGCGCGATTTGTATTGTTTGCTTGTTTTGTTTAATTTTAATTTTCTAGTTGATCTTAATTTTATTTTTTGTAAATTAAGTGATACTTTCCCAAGCGAGGCTGAGATGTGGTATAATTTGTGGTAAGAAAAAAATACGGACATTAATGCATTGAAGGAGATGGAACTGGTAGATGTGATCAAAATTTCGAAAATGCAATTTTATCCTAGTGTTCGCTATTTTGCTTGCCCAGCCATGTACGACCTGTACAATAGAACGATCGTTTAGCACATAACGGCGAGTCAAAATGTGGCTTCGCTTAACCATGAGCGAAAATCGTTAAAGTGGCCTGTGTACATGCTAAGTGTGCACAGAACAAGGGTCTCAGAATCGAAAAATAAATTTTTAGTAGAAGTGCTTAACAGGTTCTGCCAGAACAAACGCCGTCTTCTTTTGAAGTAATATTATTCATACATAATATACCTACTTAGTTAAAACTTTAATTTATAAACACCCAGTATTCATAAATAAAACTATGAAATCTGTCCTGTGTGTGATTGTTTATTTTCTGTACCTGAAAATATAAACCTCCCAAATTAAGAGATTTTTTTAATGGGACAAGCCCGCCATAATCTTCCAAAACCGCTGCAACTGCAGTGCACCAGTATCTACAGTAGATACAACCATGAAAACACCGGAACACTGAAGTCCGGCGCGTCCCAGGGACATCAGTAACTGTCTTGGTTCCGGCAACAAAGTGAATCAGAAGAATATCTTCTGAGCATATCTTATAAGAGGAGAAGAAGAAAAAAACTATAGTTTCTACTTCCCTCGGTGAATTACTGCAGGAGAATTACTGCAGATTGAATTAAGCCCAGTCGCCAAGCACCACGAAAATTTGACTAATAACTAAGTGGGCCCTATGTGTGAGCTGTTATACTTGCTTCCAATAATAGGTATGGCAAAAGTGCCTAAACGCACGGAAATTTGTTCTAGATTCCACAAGGTCCGTATAATAAGCTACACCTGACGAAACAATTAAATTATTTAACATAGTGTTACGTGCATATTGCCAGAGATCACACTCCCAGATTATGTGATGGGCTGACTGCTCGTATTGCAACTCCACTGTCGAACATTGGCACCATGGTGAATCAATAAGTTTAAATGAGAACAATTTGCTTTTAAAGTTGCCGTGGCCAGGAAGAAATTGGGCAACACAGTGATCCACCTCCAACCATGTCCTTTCAAGCCGCTCATGCTCCCCCGGGAGAGAGGTTGGCTGCTGCCCCACCCTGAGGCCAAAGCTGGCTACGCCCATGAATGACAGTAATGTTTGCAAAGATTAAAGTATAGAGTATATATCAATATGTTTAGCCGTTTGGCGGGATTTAAATGTTATTCATTATAGTACGAGAGATGACGACCAAAACCATGTCTCATAGCAATACGGCAAAAACCCTATCGTTAGATTATATGATTCTGAACCCGACTAGGTGTGTAGTAACGGTCGAAAGTGTAGCAACTGCGTGGGAGGCCATTTCTGCTGTGTCAAAAATATCTGAGTATCGAAAAGTTGTCTGATAGAGAAGGTGCTACACTTATTTTGTCTGATATACATTTTTTGCACATGTGGACAACTTATTTTATCATGTCCAACAATTTTCAGACATATTGCCATGATACCGATCGGTAAAATTTGTTAACATTTTCAAAACGGTCTCAATATTTAATGCGTTCACATTTCCGTCTGAAAATTGTTTTGTTCGCATCAAATAACCAAAATTTACAAATAAAAAAGGTTTTCAGACGTATTGCTATGAGACATTTTTTTTGTCTGGTGTTTTTGTGGTCAGATTAAACGCTACGCGGAAAATGTCTGATATTGGTATTTTCGAGTTCAGGATAATCGTATCTATCGATTTGAGGCGGTTTTGGCCGTATTGCTATGAGACAAAAATTTTGGTCCTCCTCTCTCTAACTATTAGAGGCTTACCTGTTAAGGCAATTTTTCCAAAATGCTCTAACGAACGGAACGGCTGCGTTTGAATCCTGTGCAAGTAGATAGGGAATATATCCTGCAAAAATATTTGTTATTTCTTATCATTCATGTAGTGTTAGTTATCAAATAAGGTCTACCATAGTCGCAAGTTTAAAGTCCGGTTGGCCTTTGCTTACAGTCATGTTGCTTCTTACCAAGTCATGTTGTTCCCGATCTTCGCCGATTATAGAAAATATGAAGTTGGTGCATAGGTCAAATTCGGGCTGATTCAGAGTACACAGGTTTTTCACCACGCCCTGTACCATCGACGGGTGGATACCCCAGACACCTCTCTCTCGCATCATGTTCTGTAAATTTGTAATGTGCACATCAATTTGGTACTTTCACCTAAGTTTTGTTTTTATGATTTGATAGGATTGGCTAAGTTTTCTTTTTTGATTCATTTGGCCACTATCTCGCCTAATGGTAAGCGATGATGCGGCCTACGATGGAGCTCGTCTGCCCACAAGAATCCTACTCACTCGCGCCTTGAAGACGCCCAAGTTCATACCCTTCAGGAAACACATTACTACAAATCATCTGATTTTTCCTTTGCTCTGTTTCGAAACAGTATGTTGACAACGGTATCAAATTATGTACTACGTTATGTCATTTCCCTAACGGTATTAAAGAATATTAATTACATTACATATCACATTTTTACACACGAACTCACCGTTATATTCAAATTCACTAGCGCTAATTTTGCAACCGGTTTCACATTTTCCAAATAGACAGCGGCTCCCATCGCCACACAGAAGGACACTTTGTCATTGTACTCCGGTTTCGTGGACATCATGGTGAAAAAGCTTGTGGTTCCCATAGAATGACCCAGATATATGATCTTCTCTTGCCCCGTCACGTTCAGGACGTGGTCAATCATTGCCGGCAGGTCATATTTGCCGTGTTCGTGGAAACTGTTTAACAAATCCATAATATCTTTTTCTTACTTCTCGTTTTAGGTTTAGTAACCTTATCATTAGATTAAGTAGAACTGGGCTTTTACCTGAATTCCCAGAATTTCTGTTCGTTTTTTGTAAGGTTCACGTGGCTGCTGTAGTCGGTACCCCGCAAATTAGCCAACCATACATCGTATCCAGCGTCAGCTAAAATGTAAGCTGCAAAAAATAACAATGAAACCATCAAATATTTATGTTTGAGGTTTTGAATTATTTGTTTTATAGCTTCTAAATCAAAATGACATTAAAACCATACAGAGGCTTTTCTCGGGTCCCATAATAACGAAGTCTCCGCTGCTGCCACCGAGGCCGTGTACGATGATGATGACCTTTTTTCCTTTAGCACTTGGCTCATCTATTCGTCTAACGATCCGTCTTCCAGCCGGAATTCTATGCATCTGCAGTATGTAGCCATCTCGAGTGTAGACACGGTGCTTTTCTACTGGGTAGCCTGCCGCTTTGATAAGGTTTGGCTGTGGACAAAGATGAAATTTAATATCATTTATGACATGAATATTCTGGAAGTAGATAGGATCTTTGTAATGGCTATTTCACTCAGACATTTTTAAATTAGAGTCAAGCCAGAAGATAATAATGTAGCCCTCCTTTTAAGTACAACCCAGGGATATGAACACTGCACAGTTAGTCCTAGACTCCATAACCATATTGATTAGAAGGAAGGAGAGGATTAAGAAATACTTCTTAGAAAGTACATAAACTCGGAAAAAGTCACATTGGTACTTGCCGTTGGTAGGTTTCGAATGCGTTCTCTCATGCATGAGAAGCCTTAAACCTTAGCCCCGAAGTCTTAAACCTCCTGGCCACCGCAACATTATGCAAACATCAGCTATATTTAAATCAGATTACTATTTCTTTAAATGGTTATATTTCCCATCTATGCAGTTCCCTTACTAATTATAACCCTGTTTTTGTGCAGACAATGTATTCCCTTGAATAATTAACGCAATAGATACGACAATTTATTTTCCTCGATAAATAGTTCTTCATTATATTTAATTGTTACTTGCACGTGATTTCACAGGATTATCTGTTCCTCTATAAGTGGACCTAGAAGTTTCTGTTTTCACAGAGATTATTTATAGCTTTCGATGCTAATTGGGAGTTGACGTGGTAACACATCTATTGTACTTTGTACTTAATCTACCTGGTTATTAACACTACACGTTTTACTAACATTTTCAGTACCCTAGATTTAATCTGATTAAAAATTACTGGCGTTTACTTTGTATCGATTAGGTCAGTCATTAAATTAGAAACGATCCACGTGTAGACGAATTACGCTCCGATTTATTGCATCACGCAAAGAATTATCGCTGTAAATGCACGTACTTTGAAAATGTTCTTGTCATTTGTCAATTAATAATATGAACTTTATCCACGTTGTAAAATGTCGATTAATTTTATTAGTATTTACATGACGAAGTGTACATTTATGGACAGTTTATGAGTCACTAAGTGCCAATAAGTATAATTGATGATCCTAATTCATAGAACTTTGTAAATGGGTCCTTACATTTTATGTTTATTTGTACGATTTATAGCATTACTGGTAGAGATGGTTTCCTTGCGGAGTCTCAACTTTAGAGTCCAATTAAATGCATGATTTTGTGCATGTTTTTTAAGGGGAGAAAATCATCGAATGGCTTCTCCCGCCTGGGTGAGGCGGGAGGAAGTGTCAGACTCTTACTGACAAAAAATAAAACCGTTTAAAAACCACCCCGTTCCTACTCCTGCCCTTCGAGCCGAGGCCGTTAAATCCGCCGCGGCTCAGTATCAGCATCAGCTCTATTGGGCCCCATCCGTGATGGTCTGATGGCTCTTTGAGGCGCGCGCGGAACGCGACGCGCCGTACGCTAGGGTCTGGTTCTGGTCGGGCGGCGATAGTTTTGTCCCCTAAATACCATTTTAAACGTCCAACATCATTAACTCATTGTCTTAGTCGCAAACTATCAAACTATCCAAGTCGCAAATATCGCAAACTATCGTTTTTTTTCTTCTCCTCTTATAATATCTTCTGATTCACTTCGTTGCGGGAACCAAGACAGTTACATATGTCCTTGAGACGCGCTGGACTTCAGTGTTCTCGTGATCTTGGCTTACAGGAGTTCCAGCGGTTTTGGGAGGTTGTGATTGGCTTGTCACAACAAAAAAAAAGTATCCAAGTAAAAGAGTAAATAGCAACGATTATAAGATTTTTACTATTTAAAAGGTGGCTAATCCAAAATCACAATTAGTTACGACACTGATATTGCTTACATTTCTTGATTAAGTATCTAAGTAATTATGACGACTTTAAAAATCTGGAGAAATTGAGCAATTCTTTAGCTACTAAATTATGTATGAAAGTATTTGATACTAGTAATCTGAATAAATTCTACAATGATTTCTTTGAGATGTTAAACAAGAAATTTAACAATATTTTGCCAATAAAAAATAAAGATATTCATACCAAATTTGTCATTAGCGATTGGGCAACTGTAGGTATTCGTAAGAGTAGGGACAGACTTTTTGAACTTTATGGAATGAAACCGTACAAAAATGACCCCCAATTTCACCAGTATGTAACATCTTATTCAAAATCCTTTAGAATAGTATGCAGAGTCGCGAAACGTCTTTATATTAGTAATAAAATAAAATCGTCTGATGATAAGATAAAAACTACTTGGAAAGTTATACACAACGAGACTGGTAGGAAAAGATTAAGAAACTCAAAATTTTATTTAAATACCGAAAGGGGACAGATTTCATCAAACGTAGATGTAGCCCAGGAGTTTGACATTTTTTTTACTAATATTCCTATTAAAACAACTGAACATTTAAAGTCATCAGCAAACCTCTCTGTAACTTTGCTTAAGAACAACATAGAATCATGTCAATACGACTTTAGTTTTCGATATACGAATCCTCTAGAAATTATAAAAGTTTTTAAAGAAATCAAGACTAAATCAACGGAGGATCTTTGGGGCTTATCGGTAATGGTTTGCAAGTCACTTATCCAAACTGTAGCGCCATATCTGGCTGTGATTTTCAATAAATGTATAGGTGACGGTGTTTTCCCTGACCTAATGAAATATAGAAAGAACCTAACAACTATAGGCCAGTGTCTGTTTTACCGGTTCTCAGCAAAGTCTTTGAAAAGTTGATGCTGTCTCGGATGCTTCATCATTTTAATAAACATTCCATCTTTCACCAACTACAATACGGTTTCACTAAAGGTCGTTGCACAACTGACGCCGGTGTCACTTTGATTAAGGAAATATTTGGTGCTTGGGAGGAAGCACAGGATGGTATTGGTGTATTTTGTGACCTCTCAAAAGCATTTGATTGCGTTGACCACGAAACACTTTTGCGGAAATTAGATCACTACGGGAAAAGAAACTCTGCGCTCCGTCTTATGAAATCTTATTTAGAAGAAAGACAGTTAAAGGTTCATGTTAACGGTATTAACTCACAGAGCTCTGGGATGAATATGGGCGTTCCTCAAGGTTCAATATTGGGTCCCTTTCTCTTTTTAGTCTATATAAATGATTTGCCATTTATATTTAAAAATGAACCACGAATGGTGCTTTTTGCAGATGATACATCATTAATTTTTAAAGTAGATCGACGTACAAATAATCTTGACGACGTAAACAGCTCCATTCTTCAAGTTTGGTTTACCATTAATAATCTAGCACTTAATGAAAAAAAAAACAAAATGTATTAAATTCAGTTTACCCACGTTTGGTAACGATTGTGATATTGTTTTGAACGGTCAAAAGTTAGAATTTGTCGACGAGACAGTATTTTTAGGCATTACGTTAGACAATAGGCTACAATGGGGTCCGCATATAAAGGCGCTTTCGGGGAGATTGAGCTCAGCTGCTTTTGCAGTTAGACAGATTAGACAGCTCACGGACGTAGATACAGCTAGGCTTGTCTATTTTAGTTATTTCCACAGCATTATGTCGTACGGCATTTTGTTGTGGGGTCGAGCTGCAGAAATAGAATCAATATTTATTCTGCAAAAGCGGGCTATCCGAGCAATTTTTTTTTATTTATTTATTTATTGGAACCACAAACAAGTTTACAATACACCTTAATATTTATATCTTAACTAATACAATTTTACTTATTGCAAACTCAACATCAATGGTCACCTAAATATAAATGATTTAGAAAATGATGAACCTGCACCTTAATATAATCACGTTTCAATCAGGTTTCATAGGAAGTGTTACCGTGGTGAAAATAATTAGAAAAAAAAATGCGTGTATGTATGCATGCATATGTTTGTTTGATTTGTGTGTGTGTCTGTGTGTGTAGGTTGCAGTTATAACACAACATAACGATGTACGATATTGTGGTTTATATATTTTCCTGTGATAATATTTTGATTATTTGCTTTCTGTATGCATGTTTACTATTGCTAAATATATCCAATGTACTCAACTTATTATTACATGTCCCAAACATTCGATTCAGCGGGGACCGACTGCCGGCGTTAGTACGTGATCGCGTTTTAGCAAAGACCTGCTTATGACGAGAGGCTCTCACATGGGCTCTCAAGGGCACAGAATATGTTATTTTATTTAATATTTTTATACAATCATATTTGTTATTACAGATATCAAACAACAACATAGCCTCCAGTTGTAATCTTCTAGACTTGAGATCAAGTAAATATAACTTACGCCGTTGCGAATCGTTGAGAGAATTGTTTAAAACGATAAATATTTTAACGGTGCCCTGTCAATATATATATGAAAATATAATGTATGTAAGGAAAAATAGGCAATTGTTTGAAAATAGAAGCGATAGACACAATTTTAATACTAGAGGCAAAAATAAGTTAGCTAGCTATACCGCAATTCAGACTGTCCAAAGTACAGAAATCCTTTATGGGGTTAGGTATTAAATGCTATAATAAAATACCAAATAGCATACTAGATCTCAATGAAAGTAAATTTAAAACATATATTATTAAGCGCGAATTATGTAATCAAGCTTACTACACACTGACAGATTATCTTGAAGATAAGAATGCTTGGCAGCATGTTGGTTCGGCTCCACTGGACAATACTCAAATGTAGTCAGTAGTTAAATTCCAATAGTAGGTAATATAATACTTTAATTCTAATGTAGACAATTAGATCTCAATGAAAGTAAATTTAAAACATATATTAAGCACGAATTATGTAATCAAGCTTACTACACACTGACAGATTATCTTGAAGATAAAAATGCTTGGCAGCATGTTGGTTCGGCTCCACTGGACAATACTCAAATGTAGTCAGTAGTTAAATTCCAATAGTAGGTAATATAATACATAATTTAATACTTTAATTCTAATGTAAACAATCTAGTTTCCTTATGGCATCGAGCATTTCTTTCTTTTATTATTGAAACAAAGAGTTTCCTTTTTCTTGTATAGAAGCATTATTTCTATGGATTGTCAGTATGCATATGTGAGCACCATGTTAGACTTAAGATTTTTATTTTTTATTTTTTTATTTTAGTAAGTTATTAGTATAATGCGTCAAGCGTGTCTTTGCATTGTTCTTACATATGCGTACAGTATTGAAATATGTATCAGAGACATTGTAGAACATACTTTTTAAAAGAGTAACGAATGGAGTTTCTTGCTCGTTCTTCTCCATTCGAATCTACGTTTTTTTTTTTTTTTTAAGGGGGAAAATCATCGAATGACTTCTCCCGCCTGGGTGAGGCGGGAGGGAGTGTCAGACTCTTACTGACTAAAAACCACCCCGTTCCTTCTCCTGCACGCCGAGCCGGAGCCCCGGTTACCCGTTAGGTTCTCCGCGACGAATCTACGTTTTGGAATGAGCACCTAGCTTCACCTAGCTTCACTGACGGACTGACTGACAGACTATTATTTATTTTGTATTTGTTGACGTTTCAAAAGTACCAAACTATGGTTTAATTGAAATAAATGATTTGACTTTCGACTAAACGTGTGATTAAACAGGTTTTAAATTTTACATTGACTCCGAAATGCTAGCTTGTATTTGGTATCTGAATACTGATCTGAATACTATTGTACGCTAAGACAAGTTAGCAGATCACGTTTGTGCGTATTGTAACAAAAATTGTTAAGGAACAAGTTGCTTGTATTAACAGATATTACATTCCAATTCATGCTACAAGGCCAGGGGTCAGGAAGAGGTGGACACAAGCTTTCTGCAATGAAATCTCTTATTCCCTATTACTTATCTGTCGGTAGCTACTCAAAATGAAATTTTGATCCTCTTTGTATGGAGCCTAGTCAGCCGATATCAAAGTATTTTCTTTTTTTTCTTTAGTAGTTGACTAAAACTATTTACCTCTGAATACCTTTTCTTGTGAACGTGTTGTAGGTATATATCCAGAACCTCTAAATTGAAGCCACGGACTATCACCAAGAACTAGACCTTTACTGCCGGAATCTCGCAGACCTCGACATCGCATAAAGTATTTGATGAAGTTGTCCTTAAAGTTCTAAATATAAATTAATTGCAAAATTAGATACATTAAGGACTTATATATCGGTATATTATAGCCGTTAACCTACAAAGATATTAACGTGTCATATAGTAATCATAGCCTTTTAAATGGTTTTATTTAGCTTACACTAATTGAAATTGTACCCCTTGTTGACGTCAGATCGATCTAATATTTGATACATACTCCTAATTTTTATGACCATACGACATTATATGAATGTAAAACGATGATAGATTGATAGATAATTCTTTTATAAACTACGTTCCTGATGATAATTCAATGAACGACAAGACGTTTCTTGCAACGACGACGCTAGGCTAAGATAATTTTGCCAATTTTAAACGCGGATTTGACAATAAGTGGTTCTAACACCTCCCATAATTAGTGAGATCATAATTTTATGTTTTTTTTTAATCTGTTGCGTAGTAACACAAATACAGGTGCAAATTAACAAACTAATACACATAATTTACGCATTTAAATAATACTATATCTAAGTGAATAATAAATAGAATTTACATGGGATTTTTTTACTTACCTTTAAACATGCGTGCTACTATATTTTGCCTTATAACATAGCTCGTTATGTATCATTTTAAGTTAATATCTATAAATGTTGCTGTTTTGTAAAAAAAATATTTTAAAGAGACAAACGATAAAGGGAGGAGGACAAAAGAAAAGACATTTTGAATTAATCGACGAAATAAATGCAATCTTAACGAGACCGCGAGCAAAGGATAGTGCAACAGTGCTCACAGTTAAAAATAAAAAAATAAAATAAAAAAAAAAAATAAAAAAGTGTTTATTGCAACAAAAACCTTAGACACACAGTTTATGAATACTAACATCTAAACTAGGCCGAGCCTGTACCTTAGATGTTAGTTCCTTCCAATTGATACAATATATTATTTACAATTTATAGTTTGTAATGTTTTATTTCCATTGATATCCAATGCACGAGTATGACAATACAATAAAACAACCTTGAGAGACAGGAGGGTACCTAATAAAACATACTGTACACAATATCAAACTTTTTATGAACCACCCGCACAGAATGAATTCACTTAAGTATAGTTAAACCACTAAAACAATGAACTTAGATAATAATAATAATATTATGTATATATTTTTATAACTTTATTATTTTATTTATTATGTGTTAAGTGTAGTGTAAGGTGGTGTATGCATCAGTGTGATTAATGTTGATAAGAATTTAAGTTTTATTTATATACATATTATAAATAGTGATTATTGAAGATTGTTTCTTTTCCCCGAAAATTGGATATTAGTTAAATTTGCCTAGTAATTAGTGTTTGTTAATTATTTATTTAGTATTAATCTACATACTTTATTATAACTAGTAATACATACATGCACAGTAGACCAAAATTGGAAACAACAACACACCAGATTCCTTTTATCTTTTATAACACTAGTGTATCCAGTTATTATTACTGTTATATATGTACCTCTACTTTTAACTTGGTTACTGTAAAACAACAAACAAGTTTTCAATATCTTCATAGTTTTGTTTTTTTAACCAGACTGTTACAACTTTTTTGCAGCAATAACATGTTAAGGGATAAAGGTTAAGTTTTTTATTTAATTTATTGTAAAGCATGGGGCCAATATAGCACTGGAATTTCCTAATAAAGAAAGTGTTGTAAGATTCGGTTACACAAACTTTATGGTTTCGCCTTGACGTTATTGTTCCTTTAAAGGTAAGGTTCTGATGTTGCGACAATATGCTTTGCCTAATAAACAACTGCCGGACAGTTAAAACATCGCATTCAGTGTACAAATCAAATGTAGGATACCTGAAAGGTTTAGAGGTTATGACTTTAAGTAAGGACCGTTGTGCTCGTTCTACTTTAATAAGGTGGGTTTTACGTGCACCTCCCCAAGAAGTAATACAGTATGTTAAAATAGATTGTGCCAGAGCAAAATATACCGTTTTCAATAGCGCACGATCCGCCACGTGTCTTAGAATTTTAAAAACATACATGAGTTTTCTGGTTCTTTGTTCTAATAATTCTATGTATGGACGCCATGTGAGTGTTTCATCAAGAAGTATGCCAAGATATTTTATGGTTTCAGTACGCTCTAAATTTGTACATTTACATTTTTTACCAAACATGTCACATGAATGTAATTGTACTGTAAAGTTTTTAACAGAATTTAACACTCTTTTGGAATTGGCAAAAATCATAAATTTTGTTTTAGCCACGTTCAGGGAAAGGCGATTTTGATTAAGATAAGCCAATACAGTCTGTAGCCCTACTTCTACATTAATAATTAATTTTGAGTTACTTATATAGTTAAACTATATAAGTAACTCAAAATTAAGTGTTGGAGCCCATTCATCTGTATTTATATCACCAACTCACATCATTGTCCTGAATTAATTTCAACAAAAACTTTATCAGTTCACGTTCAAGGAAATAAATATCTATCTCATACATAAAAATGGATGCGTGACATAAATTTGAATGCGGGATTCGCAGGGCTTGTGCGCGCGCATCTTTGTGACATAATGAGGAGAAACGTGACGCGAATCCTGCGCAGGCATTGTTGTCGTTTTTTGTTGAACGCCTTTGTGGTATTGGACAATTACACTGTTCGCGTGTAAATATGTGATTAGTCTAAGGTGCGCTCAAAAATTATCGTAATTTTCATCATTATTACCCATTATATCTTAACTAAGATACATTGTATTGTATTTATAACGAAAATACTATGTTTTATATCCAAAATTGCTGTCGATCTGGATTTCAATGCATATAATACTTCAATTCATACTTGATCGATATCCGTATAATTAACATTTATGTTATTTCGCGATAATATCAATGTATAGTTGGTATGCGATGTAATTGTATGTTTCAAAGTACATAGATAGATACTATTGTGTTGGTAGGAAGTATTGTATATACGTGATACTGTATTTAATGTGAAATTAATTTTATTATGTTCTTTTTTTTAAATCTAAAAAACTTTTTAGGTGTCAGCCATCTTTTATTATGTTCAAAGGAATTGATTTGTAGGTCTTTATTCTACGTTGCCCACAATTTTTAATCCAAAAAATTCTTACATACATAACATCACGCCTTTTATCCCGAACGGGTAGGCTAAGGTGCACATTACGGCACTTAATGCCACTGTACAATGTAACACATCTATTTGTGTTATGAGTCCTAATAGGGGATGCGCCTACTGCCATAACTGGGCACAATTTTAGACTCCGTGCTACTACTGAGATTTTTTTCTTAAAACCCAGTAATACTTTGCCCGACCCGGGAATCGAACCCGAGACCCCTTGCTCAGCAGTAACACTTGCGACCACTCGGCCAACAAGGCAGTCAATTACTTACAATTACGAGATTTTTTCTACTTTTATTGCTATAATGCAACATTGGGTCTTTGTAATAAATATAAACCTCAAAACTAAAAAAATATTAAACAATTTTAAAGCATTTTCGTCAAAGGCAGTCAGGTACTACAAATTTTCAGTAATCTTGCTAAAGCTTTTGACGCTGTATTCTAATGAAGCTTAATTGTAAAGTATATGAGGCAGACAGCTGAAACTATTATTGAAGTAATTGTCGTTATCAACGATTTTAAATCTGGTAACATAACTAGTTTTAAACTAGATAAATACTGATTTTGGAGTTCCTCAGGGTAGTCCCCTAGATCCTTTTTTTCTGAGTTCAAACCGGAATTTTTTTAAATAGAAGTACTAATTCTGACAAACCCATCTTATTCTGAATCCTATTCGATTCGATGATGACAATATTGAAAAACTATTTGTAAATCTATGCAAATTCTAGTACTATACATCTCTTCTCTTGGACCTTGAACCCTTTTCAGAGTTCAAAAGATCAAGAACCCAAAAATATAAATTAGTTTATCTGTAAGTAGGCAGTGAATAATTAAATAGATGTCTAATTTTATTCGACATTCATAATTATCATAACAAGTTTCAATCACAAACAGTATGTAGTATTTTTAATTCATTTGATGTATTTTTGTTTAGAAAAAAACCGTTACTCGGATTTATGAATAACACTCATAAGCATAACAATGTAAGGTAGAATATATTATAATAGGCAGATTGAACTTTTTGTTGATATACTTTGCTGGTTCCGATTCTTTATATTAGTAGACCTGTTTTCTTGCCGAAAGTGATTCTGTGAATGGGAATTACACTTAAATGGGGCATCAATCCACTGTGAACTCATCTAAAATAATTTACTTTTTTATTGAGCAGCCCTTGTCAACTTATCAACGTTTTTCCGCACATCAACTAATGATATAACATATGATGAGCGTAACGGCATCATACCTACATACAAGTCAATCAACATAAAATGAAGAAGTTAACAATGACGGGTACTTAGCAATTATTAGTAGCAGGTCATCATTCATTAGGCCCCGAGCGTGCAATTATCGACACTATCAAATGATAAATATAATTGGTTTTGTAACAACAGTTTATCCTATTACCAAGACGCGAGTATTTCCTTGCGGCTAACTGAAGAAGATTAACTACAATAAAATAAGTATAATAACAATAAAATTATGATTATCAATTGTTTTGGTATGAATTTGAAATCGAAATTTAAACTTACAGTGCAGGATGTTGAAATGATCACACAATATCTACATCTTATCCATTGAGACGATTAAATTAAACCCAAACACGATACCATTACTGTAAGTTGACGAGGAGTTGGGTATCCTGCGAATTCCATTTGAGTACCAGCTCGGAGGTCGTAATTGACCTACCTACCTTACAGCGTCAGCATGTCAGAAAAGCAATGCTATTGTTTACTAGGTAGCAATTTTCACTTCAAGATGCTTGTGGGATTGTTGGACATGATTATAGTGTCATCTCTACTAATGTTATAAAGAAGAAAGATGTTCTTATTCGTTTGTTTGCATTGCATAGACTTTATAGTCATACTGGACAGAGATGAAAGCATTTCAGTTTTGAAAAGCTTACTATTCATTGAGTAGCGTAAGCTGCTTTTTATCCTGATCTTCCCTCAAGACTGCCTTGTTGGCCGAGTGGTCGCAAGTGCGGCAAGGGGTCTCCGGGTCGGGCAAAGTATTTTAGGTTTTTAAAAGAAATCTCAGTAGTAGCACGGAGTCCGGAAATGTGCCCGGTATATAGCAATAGGCTCACCCCTTATTACATGGGACTCATAACTTAAATAGTGAAAAGTGGGTGTTACCTCTTCGGGGATAAAAGGCGTGATATTATGTTATGTTTCCCTCAAGACCGAGGCCTAATTATGACCAATTTTCAAAAAGGTACGCGAGCGAAGCAGCAGGTCGAAAGCTTGTTTGTTATAAATCTGCGCATGCAACGTTGCGCAAGTCTAATATCTATTATTATAAGGGGCACGTGCTCTGCTCTATTGTCAACTCCAATTATGAGTTATCTAGGGACGATATCGCGGAATTTGCTTTTAAAAAACTTTATTGTGGTATCTATTGTTTGCATATTATTGTCAGCCTTATAAGTAATGAGTATTTTGCAATTCCATATGGACGAAATATATTAAGACTGCACTTTTGACGCTGGGACTAAATCGTCACAAATTTGTTTCCATTTCTCACGTCATTGTTTAGGTATATTCGATCAACTCTTTATTATATACACTAGTTTTCTCAAATGTTGTTCGAGAAACGGCACTACAGTTTTGCATTAGACAAAGAGTTATCCCTTTTAGGGATCGAACCTGTGGCAAATGTGTAGCAACAGCAAATTTTCGAGTCTAGGTGTTATGTGTTAGTTTTTATTTAACATACTCGACGTACCGGTTCAACAGTAGATGGGCATTGATTAAAATTGGTGCCTTTCTTTTTTCTGGCGGCAGTCGATGATTTATGGAAAATATTATCTAGAATGACATTACAAACGAAATTGTCTATGGGCTTATATATAGAAATCTCAGTCTGGACTGAGTTATGAGCGTTGAAAGGAGCTGGAGTCAAACATTTTACTTCGGTTTTTTATTCAAATTATTCATAGTTTTGTCACAATTTCTAACTTCAAATTGCGCGCCACTCCGGGCACAGGAAAACCATATCACACCACAATATATTCATATTGCAAGGCACTAATTTTTATTACCTATTTTCTCTCAGTCGATAACTTGTGGTATGCTTCTAGGAGTTGTGTCATGAAGCTTCATGACCGTCAGCTGTGGTACCAGTGGTGGGTTGAGTAGTGGTAGCCGTCCAAACATCTAATAAAGTATATTTTTTTTGCCATTGACTCGTGGTGGGACACTCATCTACTAAATAGTTAACATAATCTTTTGAAGAATGAAAACCGTCGCTTTTTAAAGTGATCAGCGCTCTTCAATCCGCTACCGACGCCGCAACTGACATAGCATTTCATGATAGGGCTCAGTAAAGTATTTTGCGGGTTTTTGACTGAGAGGAAATTGATCATGAAAATCTGTCATAGGCCATAAACCGTATACATATAAATTGAACACGCTAGCCAATCAAGCGAAATGTTTCTTTTTCTTCAGCAGTGGTCAGTTAATGGTTTACTCTGTTCTGATTCAGTGGACTTAAAACAAAAAAAAACAAAAAAGAAAAAAAAATAAGTAAAAAACTCCACAATAAGCTTTATTATATTCCTTGAAATCGTTTATAAACATTAATTACAAAATATTTCTAACGAGTAAATGAAGAAATATGCGTTGTGTACACAACGGCATCACCATCAACAAAATCACAGGGATACTATAGCACTATTTTCACATCTTTGAACTGATTTAACTCGATTTGGACTGTGTTTTTGATATAAGGCCCCATATATTTTTTTGTTTGTAATGTTATTCTGCATCAGTTTTTCCACATCCGATCAACTGCCGCGAAAAAATGAAAAGGCACCACGCTCCATACAAATTTGGTCATTGTCATTTATGTATAAAAAGAGGAAGCTGAGCTTTTTTTGATGACAACATGATAAGCTTCTCTATTGCATTATTATTTACGAAAAGTTTAGGTACAACCCTAGCATATGAAGCTTCGCGGAGAACCTAACGGGTAACCGGGGCTCCGGCTCGACGTGCAGGAGAAGGAACGGGGTGGTTTTTAGTCAGTAAGAGTCTGACACTCCCTTCCGCCTCACCCAGGCGGGAGCAGACATTCGATGATTTTCCCCCCTTAAAAAAAAAAACCCTAAACTGTCAATCAATGTTCAACCTTATCATTTCCAAATTTTTAGTAATAAAGTTGATTGGCCTGCGTGCGAAAATTATAAAAATATATGTTTCATCTGTAGCTGACCCCGACAAACATACCTAAGAATAAGTAGCAAAAACGAACTTAACTCTATAATTTGACATTACTACAATTATCTAGTACGTACCCTAAGTTATTTTTACAAAACATGTAATTTTGCGTTCTGTACAAGAAGGAAATTGTAACCTTTATCTTATTACTTTGAACTGCCATCGAATTTGCTGGAAATTCTCCTCTCTACTCACGGAACTTACGACTACGACGTACACACACATTGCATGCTTTCAAAGAGCAAAGGTGTTTCTTTCTCGTTCTTCTTGATGCAAATTTATGATTGAGAACGTGCAGTTAGCTTTATTTAACAGACTACCGGACAAATTCTATTTTCATGTTTCAAAAGTACTCATGTTAAGGGTCTGTTTTACAATGTGTGGATCGTCTGTGTGTACCGTATAATTTATAATTAAGAACGTAATGTGTATGATCTACATATCTGCCGTATATTAAGTTCAACGTGTACTACTTAAAGGTTTACGATTTACGAAACGTTTTAATAAACGCTTTATCTTTGTGTATTGTCAGTCAGTCAGTCAGTCACCATAAATTAACGGAAGAGTTTCATAGTTTAATTGATATTAATTTAGTTTAATTAATTCACATTATTTAAATTAAAACGCGTTAAAAGTCTTGTTTATCACGAAAATTTTGACATTTCTACCAGTCTATTTCTGATGTAGAACGAATCTTACTAAATGCTATTTAAGGAAATGAATAATTATAAACATTGAATTGAATAATAGCTTAGTATTTATTAAAGTGTAGGTTACTATAATTTACGTTCCATAATGCTACTAATATTTTTAATCCGAAAGTTTGTATGTTTGTTACACCTTCACGTCAATATGGCTGAAGGGATTGGAATGAAACTTGAAACAGTAGGTAGATTATGAACTGGAATAATACAGGCTAGTGGCCATAAAGTAGAGTGTAGTGAGTCCCTTACGTATTTATAGCATTAGTAGGATAGTTGACTCAGTTTTTATTCATATCAAATGCGACGTTTCGTTCAACTTTTTAAATTATGCAACAAGTTTTGACGAGTCATTGTAACCAAAACATTTTTAGTATTCGGCCTTAATGGATATTTACGAGCTGAAACTTGGCATGAATGTGTAACCCCTGCTAGGGCCTAGGGCACAGCAATGGTAATATTTTAGCGTTCTATCTTTGCAGATTAAAATTCATCGTTATATCGCATGAGTTTTGGAGTTTATTTTTCATATTAATCACATTTGGTATTAAAATTTAGACTGATCCCTTACTAGGACTGATAAAGTTGATTTTTTTCTCGCGCTTAATTATATAGGAATTGTACAAACGGCTGAAAAGCTGTTTACTCCTTTGGGGAATATAAAGCTAGTGTTCTGTGTAGAATGTCCTTACTTACAACGGTCATGTAGGCCTCTTTTCGCAGCTGAGCTTCACAATAAACACCGAATAACAGAACTAACCACATACTACACAATGAATCCATTTTAAATAAAGCAATATTGTTCAAACAGCTAGGATAAGCACTAAGTAATATTGTTTATCAATTTTATTCTTAAGTATACTGATGAGGTTCTATTTCAAATGGCACACGTTCGCGTGCGTCCTCATCTAGATACTCGTAACTTTACCGCCATTGCTGAGGCTTTTATCATTGTACGTTTTGCACGCACCCTACGTCAGCGTCGTCGGCGGTCGTGTACTGGGTACTGAATTCAATACAATACCAAACGCGGTAAATTGTTTCATTTTTAATAAGTACATCGATCCGTGTCTGGATGACGATTGTTTGACATTCAGAACAATCATATTTTTCCTGTATAGTGACCTGTTTGTGTAGTCATATTATTTTTGGGCAATATGTAATCTTTTGTGGAACCGATCCGTTGCGATTTGCCAAAAGCGGGAACTCTTGTACACTACTCTCTACAGTAGCAACAGTGGCTTGAGGATTTAGCAAGTAAGTAGTAAGCTGCATTTGAATAAATATAACAGCATTGTAACATCGAGATCGGGCACAAAAACGTTCCGTACTGTCATAATGCCAATGACATTAAGCCCAGCTTACCTTGTACATTAGTGTGTGCATGAACCCTTTTAGAATAAAAAATAATTTATCAGAATTTAAAAGCCTACACTAAACAATACCTAAACCAAATTATTAAAATCGCAATCATAAAATTATACTTGTGTAGGAAAAATAATGTAATTGATAAAATATTATCATCGCAAAAAAAGATCACTGTACTGAAAACTGTTTATTCATTATATTACACAATGTTGTAGATACAGAACTATAGATTATGTGACTATTAGGGCTGGTACCTCTACTTGTATATAGAGTTTACATAGTCCGCAAGGTTAAAGCATTTATTTGAAATGAACACTTTAAATGGTCAAAAATTTGCCAGCAGCACAAGACAATAAGTGAAGCTAATTGCACGTTACAAAATGTATATTCATGTTCCAGTCTATTGTTTATTTATATTATGGCTGACTTAGCGGTGGCAATATGATTTACATTTTTCCAAATTATGTAATAGTAAAATATTTCTTTGAGGGGGAAAAATCAAAAATCGAATGACCTTCTCAAGAACTGGATGAAGCGAGAGGTAATGTCAGTCATCTACTGCCTAATAAACCACCCCGTACCATCTCCTGCTTCGAACCGGCGTCACAGTAACTTCTTGCGGTTTTCCGGCATCGCCCCTCGCGCGCCTTGTCTGTAGTGGTCTGACAGCTTTTTGAAGCGAGCGCGAAACGCGATGCACCATACGTTCGGGTCTGAGTCTGGTCGGGCTGCGAGCTACGGGTCGGGAAAATTTACTGGGTTTTTAAAATTAATCTCAGTAGTAGCACGGAGTCTGGAATTGTACCTGGCATATGGCAATAAGTTCACCCTCTATTACATGGGACTCATAACATAAATAGTGAAAAGTGGGTGTTACATTGTACAGTGGCATTAAGTGCCGTAAGGTGCCCCTCTACCTACCCCTTCGGGGACAAAAGGCGTGATGTTATGTTAATACACTTAGGAGCCAAGAAACACAGCCACTATTTATTAATTAAAAAAGAAAATAACGCCAGTGGCCCCGTTTATCTGCTCGCAATTGTGACGTCATCATTTAGTCGGCCAGAGACCTCATGCTTCACAGTCACGCTTTACACAAGATACTGAAGATATGGTATTAAGTCCAATTAATGAAATTCTGTGGAGTTTTCTTTGTTAGTCAATTCAAATTATTATGACAGAAGCACGTACATGTACGCGCGATACATACGCCTTTTGACTGTAAATGGGTTTCGTTATTGCTCATACGATTTACTAGACAAAAGGTATTCGGAAATAAAACAACTATATTGTTCGTTATTTCGCTACACGATCGTACTCAGTTCTAGTATGATAGTTAAAGTGACTAGTACGACGTAGCACCAGAATTAATTAATTACTTGTTCTGTTAGATTTCGGTCGCGCTTAAAAGGTCAGTGTAAACAAAAACTATTTTAGCTAGAAAAATCGTACTGCATAACATAACATCACGCCTTTTATCCCCGAAGGGGCAGGTAGAGGGGCACCTTACGGCACTTAATGTCATTGTAGAATGTAACACCCACGTTACTATTTATGTTATGAGTCCATGTAATAAAGTGAGAGTAAGTGTGGGCTAGCCATGCTTCGGCACGAATGGGCTGACTCGATCGGGGTGATACCACGCCTTCACAGAAAACCGACGTCAACCAACGCTTGCATTGTATTGCGTCGTGTGAGTGAGGTTACTGGAGGCCCAATTACCCTCACCATTTCCCCTATCTCCCCAATCCCTGAATCCCCAACAATCCTCAAACTCCTAATACCCAAAAGGCCGGTAACGCACTTGTAAAACCTCTGGTGTTTCAGGTGTCCATGGGCGACGCCGGTTGATTACCATCAGGTGATTCGACCGCTCGTTTACCGGTTTATCCCATATACAAAAATTGCTAACAATAACTTTCCAAATAGGACTTTTGGTTTCAAAAATGTTTATATTTTCATGCTATACTTGTACTTTGTTTAATGGAGTCATGGGTGGTCCTTTTTGTCTGATGACGTTACAATAAATACATCATTTACTTCAAGCTTTGCATTAATCACGTTTCTTCAAGGTTTGGTCAGTACTGTATTATACAATGCAATGATACCTACGGCCAAGTACAAAGGAGTGAGATAGTGAAGCCCGAACAGATAATACGGTAACCTATGGAGTTTCTTGCTCGTTCTTCTCCATAGGAATCTACACCTTCAAAAGAGCAATAAGGTTCGCTTTTAAAAATTTTTTTTTGACGTTGTGAAAAGTGCCTTCCTGACTTTGACTGTAAAGTGAAATTCAATACTTTCATGGAACTGTCAAAAACTAAGCTATTCTATGGATTTTGTATGGAACATATAGGTTGAGACGTCATGTGAGATGACAAGATATAATTAATATAATAATTAATAATAATAATTAATCCTTTATTGGATTTATACAAAATAATACAATACATATACCCACCAAACTGCTATGACAGTTTGACGGCGGGAATAGCGCTCGATATTCATAAGTACCTTACACTAACTATACTTACTACTATACCTACATACTAAACAAACAAAACCTCGGATCAAACTTGTCCTTAACAAAAACTGTGTTATCTTATACTAACAAACAGAAACATAATTATGTGAAATAATTTTTAATGTATAAACAGCTAACATTAAATCATTTAAGTAACTAAAAAAAAAAACAACAACAAAAATTTTTGGCAAATTCGGTAAGTAACACAGTCTTTAGCTTATATTTTAGGGATTGTTTACTAATTGTATTGTTTATGTGCCTCAACAAATCAATATCGTTGTACAACGTCGGAACCATGTACCTGTTGGTTCTTTTTCCATAATAATTGTTTATCGTCGGCCGGTATAAATAAAATAAAAATAACTAAAGTTGTAGACATAGCTCTCAAAATCTGCACGCTGAACTGGCAATGAGCTAGACACGTTGCTCTTAACCAATGGCCGAAATTATTACCTTAATCCAAAGTTTGTGAATAAGGATCGAGTTTTTTCATTAATTTTATGGAGTTTACTGCCTCGTTGGCCGAGTGGTTGCAAGTTCGACTGCCGGGTAAGGGGTCTCGGGTTCGATTGCCGGGTCGGGCAAATAAATAATACTTGGTTTTTAAAAAAATCTCAGTAGTAGCACGGAGTCTGGCATTGTGCCCGGCATATGGCAATAGGCTCACCCCCGATTACAAGGGACTCGTAACATAAATAGTGAAAAGTGGGTGTTACATTGTACTTACAGTGGCATAATGTGCACCTCTGCCTATGGGGATAGAAGGCGTGATGTTATGTTATGTGTTTATGGAGTTTCTGTCAAAAATCGATCTTTATCCACAGAGTTTGGAATGAGACAGGTTGTTAGCTTCGACAGTAGTTCTGCAATAATACTACCTCTACATTACCATCGCATCTATAATGTATCACAATTTGTCTATTAAAACATTTTTACACTCTATTATTCTGTGAACCACTTTTTTGCGTTTCTGAAATATATGTAGTGTTAAAAATATGAAATTGGTTTTCTATCTTTCGACTATGCAGACAAGAAACACTAATAATAGGTTTGTTTTAAGGATATCAACATAAATGCAATAATATGGTGATTGTGAATAATTAACCGGTGCAAAAACTTTAAAAAAAAAAAGGTAGGTATGTAAAATGTTAACAATTCAATCGACTTTAGGTAAAACTCGAACTTCAAAACCTAAGTTCCAAGAAATTCTGGTCAAAAATATAAGGATAAAATGTCGTTAAATAAGGAACGTTATTATTAACATAGAATTAGTAATGTCCTTTTTATACTAGCTATTCCAGTCTGTACCAGTTGTACTACTACTGTACCAGTTAAAACTGCCCAAGGAGATCAGAATGGCAACAAGTCGCAATTCCTTTAAATTTAAAGTCCGTAAGCATTTACTTAAGCATTGGCAGACTCAAAACAATTGAGTAAACTATTTCTGACAACGTTTTCTTTTTTTATATAATATATTCTAGTATTTATGCAGTAGGTATAAGTATTTGTTTAACAGTATATATATTATATGGTATATGTCTATACAGATTTATAAAATATTGTATTAATATATTTATTCTATAGGTATTTATGTGTGTAGTATACATATTACATAACATTTTTTTTTTAAAAATTGTGTTCTGGCTTCGCATCAACCACTTCATTTCTCTGCACTTCCCTATGGTTGACTGTAAGAGAATGCCTTAAGGCATTAAGTCCGCCATTCACTGTTATCTTTGGTGAAGAAGAAATAAATAAATAAATAAAACTGGATGCTTGAACATTTTCCTTGAACTTTTTTGTTACAGTAATTTTATTTTTTAATAACATAACATAACATCATGTCCCCGAAGGGGTAGGCAGAGGTGCACATTACGGCACTTAATGTCACTGTACAATAATGTAACACCCACTTTTCACTATTTATGTTACGAGTCCCATGTAATAGGGGGTGAGCCTATTGCCATATACCGGGCACATTTCCAGACTCCGTACTACTACTGAGAATTTTTTTAAAAACCCAGTAATACTTTGCCCGACCCGGGAATCGAACCCGGGACCCCTTGCGTTATGAGTCCCATGTAATAGGGGGTGAGCCTATTGGCATGTACCAGGCACATTTCCAGACTCCGTGCTACTGTAACTGAGATTTTTTTAAAACCCAGTAATACTTTGGCTGACCCGGGAATCGAACCCGAGACCCCTTGACCAGCAGTCGCACTTGCGACCACTCGGCCAACGAGGTAATTCATTTGGTTTAATTTTATTAATGTCATAAAATGACAGGGGCATGTGCACATCGGCCTTACCCTTCGGGAATAAAAGGCGTGATCTTATGTATGTATGTCTTTTAAATATCATTTTATGACATTCATAAAATTAAACCAAATGTATTGCTGCAATTGTGAAGTACAGATTCATCGTTCGTCATTTTCCAATTACCTACTTATTTTATTTGTATTACCTATAAACGGTTAATGCATTTTTGCAATTCAACTATTACGGGCATAAAAATAGCCCCATGTTTTATACCAGACTATAATCTATCTCATCTATATGTCCTTATATACATATATAATTCTTCTGTGAGTGTGTATGTCACTGAACTTCTCTCAAACGACTGGACCGATTTCGATGAAATTTTTGTGTGTGTTCAAGGGGACCTGGGAATGGTTTAGATTCACAAATCAACCCGGCAAATGGCGCTGCAGTCGATGTTTAGGTTATTTATCCTAAACAGCTAAACTAATTTGAATGAATGTTTGTTTATACATTGAAGTGGATATGCAGGACAACGTCTGTTGGGTCCGCTAGTGTCCTTATAAACCTTTATATTTTTATTATTGGTAGGATTAATTTCCAATAGGCATAACATATCGTTTAAATTAACACAATATGTATATTATTAATTACAGAAGAGTTCGTTTTGATATCAAACATAAATGATTTAAGAAATATTATTTATAAGCGAATTATGTCTTTCCGGCAGGCAAGTTGCAAATAAGGACGAAATTGATTGCAACTAATTTATTTAAAAAATTACATAAAAGTATTATTTCTAAGTTAAGTGACTCTTGGTCGAAGTTGGAAGCAAAAGTGTGTGTATTCTAGAAAACGGTGCTGTCGTCCGGTCCGTCACGTTGTAGGGCACGATGGGCTGATGCAGCGATTTCGCCATCGCTGCACGACTGATGCAATATTAATAAGTATTTCAAATAATTTGCCAATCTGCGGAATCCATGGACTGTTGCTATGTAACAAGCGATTCGATAATTCACAACAAAAAAAAATATCAATCAAATTGTGCGACTGCCCCATAAAGGTATTTTTTTTTTGAGCGGGGAAAATCATCCAATGACTTCCGCCTGGGTGAGGCAGGAGGGAGTGTTAGACTCTTACTGACTAAAAACCACCCCGTTCCTACTCCTGCACGTCGAGCCGGAGCCCCGGCAACCCATTAAACCCTCTGCGACTCCGTGTTGGCATCAGCCCTTTTGAGCCCCATGTGTGGTGATCTGATGGATCCTTGAGGCACGCGCGGAACGCGACGCGCCGTACACTCGGACCACGAGTTACCCACCGCCGTCCGCGGGCCCGTGCACCCCATAAAGGTCTACATTAGGAATGGAATTATTTTGTCCTCCTTCTATTATTTTTTTATTATGTAAACACACAAATTAACATACACATCACACTCAGCCCCCGAACAGCAATTTGTGGATCACACACAGAGTTGGTCCGCACGGAATTTTTTTTATGGGACAGGCCCGCCACAACCTCCCAAGACCGCTGCAACTCCTGTAAGCCAGGATCTACAGTAGATACAACCATGAAAACACCGGAACACTGAAGTCCGGCGCGTCTCAGGGACATGAGTAACTGTCGTGGTTCCCACAACGAAGTGAATCAGAAGATATTGTAAGAGGAGAAGAACAAAAAACTATGGTTTCCACTTTCCTCGGTGAATTACTGCAGGAGACAGAATGAATTAAGCCTAAAGGCACAAAGAAGAGACTGTACAACTGGGTGAAGCCCAGTCGCCAAGCACCACGGAAATTTGACTAAAAACTAAGTGGGTCCTATGTGTGAGCTGTTATACTTGCTTCCAATAATAGGTATGGCAAAAACGCCTAAAACGGAAAATGGTGGCCCGCGCGGATATCTAAGCTAGTGCACTTTGCGCAGCAGCCAGTTGCCTAGCAGTGAGCTTAACTTGGCAGGATTTTGAATAGCATCATAAGCCAACCCGCATTGAGCAAGCGTGGTTATTAATGCTCAAACCTTCTCCGTGTGAGAATAGGTTTTGCTCAGCAGTGAGCGGCACTTATGGGCTGTTGATGTGATGTGATATTTCTTCCCATAACATAACAAATTATTTAATTTTTATTTTATTTTAGAGCGTAAAAGACACGGCCATGTCTCCGGGAGCCCCATCTAGTGGTGATGTAGAGCGCACAGAACTGTTAGGCTCACTGACCACACAGCAACAACAGAGGACAAGCGCCAGGGTGATCAAGAAGCTTCGACTGGAACCACCTGCTGATAGGGACAAGAGACCCGGTAAGAAGGAAGGATGACGGTGGTGATTTTTTTATAGCATAAGATCGCAAATGAGCAGTCCTCAATCGATATCAACAATACCTTACTAAAACCACAGGATTTAAAATTTCGTTGCCGAACTTCCTGGAGTTGGAGTTCGTATTCGTGGGTCACGCCAGTATTACATTTTTCCTTCATACAGACTTTATCGAACGGTGACGAACACGAATAAAGTATATTATCCGATTTCATGTAGTCTTTCAAAAGTTATGCGAAGTTATATTTAGACATTCTATGAGCCCTTTTGGGTCGTAGCGTCGTCCGCACTACTTAATCAAAATCTCACAACTTATACATATCATTGTCAATTCATATCATCATGTGTAAATTTGAAACTATTGCTTTCAGATATTCCAGAATGCGAGACTCCAAACAAAATAGACGAGAAGGACCTAAAGTTTCCCACAGTAAAACAGAGAATGCCAAAAGCCCTCTGGTCTACTGACGAAAAGAACTTGTTCTTCGAGGCTCTGAATGAGTATGGGAAGGATTTTGATGCCATTACTGCTTACATCTGCGCTAAGATGAAGAAGAAAGGCATGCCTGATGTCAACTTAAAGACTAAGACACAAGTCAGTCACTTCTACTACAGGACATGGCATAAGCTGTCCAAACATGTGCACTTTGATGAGAGTAAGTTTTCCATGGGATGTAGGGCTTTAAACGAGGAGATCACCTGATGGTAAACAATCACCGCCGCTCATAGACACCGGAGGAGTCACGAGTGCGTCGCCAGTATTTTCAGAGATGGTTGAAGTCTTCACTAACCTCACATTATCACATAAATGGTTGCACACAAATTCAAGCGTCGTTTGTTGATGATGATATCATCAAAATATTGCATTTATGATCTAAATTTATACCTATGTATAAATGTGAAGTCACTCGCCTTAATCGATTTCGATGACTATTAATAATAAAATAGGAAAACCATAAAAGCTTTATTTATTGAGCTTTAGTTCTTCAATTCTTTAAGATGGAAAAAAACAATTATTTTTTTATGAATTAACAAAAAGCATTTAAACAATCACAAAGTTACACATAAATATAATCGTAATAGCGATTTTAATCGACAACTAATCACCATTTTATAACAATAATATTAAACACGTACATTAATAAATGAATTAATATAACGACATCTACGGTTGCTATAAATTACAGTGCACTCGCAACTAATGGGTCGACAGTACATTATCAAAGATGACTGCTTTAACATTATATTAATTAATGTAGCTATTGTACCTCATTTGACATGTGAATAAATCTAGCTAGCTTGTTAACTTAGGTACTTATTATATTATGATTATGAGGAAAATACCAGTGGTTTTAAGAATACAAAGCCGGTAACCGGTTCATATACGAGTGTCTGTTGGATAATCTCATTTGGCTACTAGACATAGAATGTTGATACAAAATTTCTTAGACAATTTTTTAATTCCCTTGCACGACGCAGTTGTGCAACGCGTCGCAGTTTCGATTCTCATATCATAATATTGGATTTTTCTGACTGACTAGCCTGTTTGGTGATGTGTAACTTCGTACGATTTCGAGTGCAAGCAAGCGAGCTGGTTTCGTAGCATACGAACATCTATAATTTTTAGCCTGAACAATTACAAAACGGGCGCTAACCGATAATGTAATTAATGAGATATGAAGGAATCCATTACTTAGTATTTTTTTTTATGTAATAAGCCGGTAAACGACCAGACGGATCACCTGATGGTAAGCAATCGGCGTCCGGCTTTACACTTGTAAAGCCCCTGGCGTTACCGGTCTTTTGGGGATTGGGAGTTTGAGAATTGTGGGGGATTCATGGTTTGGAGAGATTGGGAAAGGGGGGGGCAATTGCCCCCCGCAATTGGGTCTCCGGTAACCTCACTCACATGACGAAACACAGCGCAAGCATTGCTTCACATCAGTTTTCTATGAGGCCGTGGTAGCACTCCGGTTGAGCCGGCCTATTTGTGCCAAACCATGACTCTCCCACACTTAAATTTAATGTTAAAATTATATCAGCGGGGTTATTATGACGTCCTAAAGTCACAACGGTTCCATTGAGAGAAAGGAACAGAGCTATACAAGTCGTCTAGCGAGATCTCCTTCCCTCAGCGGAACCACACTGGCTTTAAGACGTCATAACGCCACCAAAAAAAAAACAAGGGAAAAAATAATTACTTAACTTTTTTACTTTAAACAGATGTAAAGAAAGTGGCTCAAGAGTTATACGCGTTAATAAACTACGGGGAGCTTCGCAAAAAGTTGGTTTCGGTCAACGAGAAGACGTGCGCTCGGCTCGGCGACATGGTACTGTGTGGCAGTATCGTAGTGCGCGCGCGCGGACGCAACCTGCGGGTGCGCACGCCCATGTGTCGCGCGCTCAGGAGGCTTAATCAAATCACTGGTAGGTACTTTTAGTTCATAGGGTTTTATATTTCTTTTTTATGTGTATTCGTACAGAGTTATATTGATAGACATTTATCTTGTGCACATACATATGTTGACACATTTTAATGTTCTTTGAGAAAGAAACACCTGAATATGTAATAAATGGTTATTAATTTAATTAAAACTATGTACCACTGCAAATGGTTATTAACACTCGAAGTTAATAACCGATGGCATTAGTTGTATGGAGACAAGTAGATCGAAGTAGCGATAACAGTTCGTAAATCCGTTGGTCGCAGAGCGTGCGTGCGGCGCGCGCGTGTGTTCCCGCGCGCAGGTGGCGCTGCGCGCGCGCGACGCGGCGTCGTGGGCGCGCGTGCAGGCCGCCGCGCACAACCCGCGCGCCGCGCTCGCCCTGCCGCTGCGGGCGCGCCTGCACGCGCTCATACGCGCGCTGCAGCACCGCTGGAGGGAAACTGTATCCTTTCACAAATCTATGCTACATAGCTCCATTTTTTGTATTACTGATATTTACAGTAACAATATACTTTACGCATCGATAAGGTGAAACTCCCTTATTGAATTCTTTCAATATGCACATGTGAGCACCATGTTAGACTTAAGATTTTTATTTTTTTTATTTTAGTAAGTTATTAGTATAATGCGTCAAGCGTGTCTTTGCATTGTTCTTACATATACGTACAGTATTGAAATATGTATCAGACATTGTAGAACATACTTTTTTAAAAAAGAGTAACGAATGGAGTTTCTTGCTCGTTCTTCTCCATTCGAATCTACATTTTGGAATGAGCACCTAGCTTCACCTAATTTCACTGACGGACTGACTGACAGACTATTATTTATTTTGTATTTGTTAACGTTTCAAAAGTACCAAACTATGGTTTATTTGAAATAATAATAATAATCTTTATAAATGCTTTGACTTTGACTTTGGTGTCTAGCTCCAACCATGCTGTTTGAAATGCTAATAGTTGAAACCAAACTTAGTAGTGTAGTTACACACAAATAAAACTGTGTGCATTTTTATACCTTTATGTAAATTAGACGCCAGCATATTCCTCTAAAATCATTCCGTAACTCAGCACAGTCTACGTTCAAGCACAAGATGTGTGATAGCATAGAGATAAAAGCAGACGACACGCAGAAGGAGGTAGAAGATTGCCCATGTATGGAGGAGAGTGAACCAAATAGAGAACTGGAAGAACATCTCAACTTGGAGACTGACAGGATTATTGTACAAGGTACGTCCATTTTACACATACATAACCTCACGCCTGTCTCCCATGGGGGTAGGCAGAGATTATGGAACTCCAATTGCTACGAATCTTACATACCTCTTTCATTTATACGTCCATTTTCGCCCGTATGTATTCAAGTTGATCGGTTTTGATGGAATAGGACGGCAGACGACCAGACTGACCACCTCATGATAAGCTTTCGACGCTGCCCATGGACAATCTCAATACCAAAATGACTCCAGTTAAAGTCACAGAAAACCAACGTGAAGTAACGCTTGCGTTATGTTTCGTCGTGTAAGCGAGGTTATCGGAGGCCCAATTACCCTCCCCTTCCTCAATCTCCCCAATCCCTGAATCCCCAACGATCCTCAAACTCCTAATCCCCAAAAGGCCGGTAACGCACTTGTAACGCCTCTGGTGTTCCAGGTGTCCATGGGCGACACCGATTGCTTACCATCAGGTGATCCGTCTGCTCGTTTACCGGTTTATGCCATAAAAAGTCACATATTTTCTTACGTTATCTTATAAAACAGTTCTTGCTTATTACTAATGTCCTTTAGGGTTATTTTTTTTCGATCTCTTTGACTGTATTTTAGTGTTACATTGTTCTCGCACAACCCAAACAACAAAACTGTAACTGGAGAATTGTGAAATTGATTGAAAAAGAGTAACCTATGGAGTTTCTTGCTCGTTCTTCTCCATAGGAATCTACACCTTGGAATGAGCAAATAGCTTCACTTGTTAATTTTCTTCATTGACGTTCAAAAGTGCCTCTATGGTCTAATTGAAATAAATGATTTTGACTTTTAACTTTTTTTTTACTTTCCAGAACAAAAGGCCCCAAAGAAGCTGGCCCTCCACGTGGGCCCCAGGCCGGGCGCCGACATCCACCTTCCAGTGATCAGTCCTAGTGAACAGCTCTCCAGCCAAAAGATATGCTTCTCCTCATATCTTGAACGAATGGGATCGCAAAGGGACAAGGATGGCGGCGGTAAGGACACAGACACAGACGTGTTCCCAAGAAATGCTTAAAATTTATTTTTAATGTCAAAATTATTTTTGTAACTGTATGGTTGGTGCTGTAGTTCGGTAAATTAGCTGCTGTGAAACATTTTGCGAGTTTGGTCCCCACACGACAAGACACAGGAAAATTTACCACACTTACAATGTGTGCTTGCTGGTGAGAAAAATACTATCGGGTCAAATACAATCTGAGATCAAGTTTACTTTGAGATTATTTTATCGTTCCTTGAGAAATACAAACAAGATTAAACAACAAAGGCACAAAACAAATTACGGTAAAAGATGTATAACATATGAGGGAGCACGATTATATATTAATTTGCCAAATAATATTATGGACTGTCAGTCGATTGCCATGTTTAAAAATGAGTTAATAATTTATTAATACCATTAGGTCATAACTCTGTATACCCAGTTATAATTAGTCATTTAAGCTCATTGTAAGTGATGTATGTTCTTTATGAGTAAATAAACAATCATTAAACCTTATAACATTACAGCAAAAATACGTACACCGAAACGTCAGCGAAAAGACAGCGCCACAGACAAAGATAAAGAAGAACAGAAGAAGTTCAAACTGGACGACTCGGACAAACTTATCAATATAGAGGAAACTGCCATTGACGGTATAGAACTTATGGCCAACTACAAGATATTACAAGAAGATGAAGAAAAACCAAGCACAGAAGACGAGAAAGACCGAGAAATCGCAGAAGATGACGCTGGGTACCTGCCAGAGAGAGACAAGGATATGTCAGAGAGAGAAAAAGATAGTTTTTCGGAAATGGAGGATGATGAGAAGTATAATAAGAGCGACACGGACAATGAAAGTGATCACGGAAAAGATAAAAACGGGAAGGATACTCAGTTCAAGAATTTGAAGGTAACTCCACTTGCACTTATGTCGTGGTACTTAGGTTCATTTTTATTATTAACTTGATACTCCGGCGCGGTTTCACCCGCTGCTCGGCTCCTATTGGTTGTAGCGTGATGTTTTATAGCCTATAAGCTTCCTCGAAAAGAAGACTATCCAACACAAAAATAATTATTCAAATTAGACCAGTAGTTCCGAAAATTTGCGCTTTTAAACAAACAAACAAATGACTAGACTGCCTCATTGGTCGGGTGGTCGCAATTACTGCCGGGCAAGGAGTTTCGAGTTGGATTTCCGGGTCGGGCAAAGTATTACTGGTTTTTTAAAAAATCTCAGTAGTAGCACGGAGTTTGGAAATGTGTCCGGTATATATGACTCACCCCCTATTACATGAGACTCATAACATAAACACTAAAAAGTGGGTGTTTCATTGTACAGTGGCATCCCCTTCGGGGATAGAAGGCGTGATTTCATATTATGGTAAACAAACAAAAATAAACTATTCAGCTAAATACAATAAAAATTATTTATAATTCGTTGGAATGAACTGACGCCTGTGATAGAGGAGACCTATGGTCCATCATCTTTAACAGGTCTTTGATGATTGATCATGAATCAATTCACAGCAACAAATGTCTAAATCCCCAGGTAAAATTCCGTATTCGTCCAAAGAAGCGTGGCGGCAGTATCTATACTCTAGTCACGGATAAGGATGCAGAGGAACCCAAGATCGAGGAGACGAAGGTCGAGGAGTCGAAGACGGAGGAGCCGAGTAAGGAGGAAGAGGTCAAGCCAGATATCGATGTAGACCTCGCTCTACGACAGATCAGGAAGGGGTGGAGTGCGTCTGATGCAGGAGACCTTACCATTGGCGACTTGTATCTTATGGTGAGTACATTGTACAGTGGAGACATTAACATTTTTTTTTTGCGTTCTTTCTTTCATTTTGTAGAATTTTGACTGTACGGTTAGCGCAGTAGTTGCTGCGCAATGTACCGCTAGTTCGATTCCTAGACGGAAATAATGTCGCGGACGTAACGGGTAACCGGGGCTCCGGCTCGACGTGCAGGAGAAGGAACGGGGTGGTTTTTAGTCAGTAAGAGTCTGACACTCCCTCCCGCCTCACCCAGGCGGGAGCAGTCATAGTCAAAAAAAGACGGAAATAATTATTTGTGTGATCTATTAATTGTTGTTTGTTGTCATGTATGGGGTTTGTGATCTATAACACCTAAGAAAATATGTATTTGTGTGTAGCAATATTTATTGATATAATGACAAAAGTCGTTTGTAGAAACTTGTTAATTCTGAAAAGTGTAAAACGTTGCAAACTTTACAATATTTGGCGGCAAGATTAAATTCATCATCATCACCATGTTGGTGATCGCGCTTACTAGTCATGACCATGGGTCCCCATCACGTCTAGAAACCAGTCGGGCAACCTCGAAGAATAAGCCGTATCACCAAATTAACTCGTCGAGTACCGTCATTATAGACACAATTATAGAACAATAGGTTGCGGTCACCGGTGACCGCTTGGTGATTGACAGTTTAATTCAATCTCAAACATATTGCAGTTCGGTTCCCGATCTAAGCTAGAATTAGATTACTGGTGGGCTGAACCGACACCACCCGAACCGCAGCCACAGAAGTCGTCCATACCCGTACCGACCTTACTGACGGATAAACGCGACAAGTCGGACAAATCCGACAAGATGTCTGACAAAGGAGCCGACAGCTCAGTAGAAGATGAGAAAGAGAGAGCTAGAGAGAGTGACAATGATATTCTTTCTCCGAAGAACACGTACAGCCAGGACAGCAACGATGGAATGTCAGGAGACGAGAGGAAGTGTAAGTACTGCATTATAGTTGTTTGTATAGTTTTTAACCTATCATTCATAATTTGCTACCTTCAAATGAAGATAATAATTCAGTACTTCATAAATAAAATAAATACTGTTATAGTGTTATGCTATCTTAAGCAAAGGAGTCTGTATACTAGTTTAATTCATCATTGTTTTAAATTCCATTACAATAATATAAATAAATTCGTAAGAAAGAGAAGATCTAATATTTATCTATGTACAAATGTGCATACATCAAGCTATGGTAAACCAGTATAAACTGGCCGTTAGAAGTCTGAAAAGATCATACAAAACGGGACCATGATAAATTGTATAGCTTTGTATCAAATATCTAATTTCAACATGACATCATGATGATAAATCACAATTCAACCAAAGTTGCACGAAGCTTGACGATGAAACACAGGGCCGGATTCTAAAACAAAAACATTTTAGTACACCTACACAAAATCGGGCCTGTACAAATCTGAACATTTTAAAGGAATATATTTATAATAACTTTTTATGGATGTGTGGATACATGGCTGATGTTTGGTATTAGGTGAGCAGTTGGCGTCTCCGGACCATAAGTCGTCATCGGGCGGGGGGACCCTGAAACTGGTCAGCAAACTCATCAACAGGCCACAGGCACCACAGACACAACAGAACGGGTTTGCTGTCATGAGTGACAGGTCAGTCAAATAAACTGATCGTTTTTGAGTATAATAGGTGAACTCTGTTTCTGTGATGTTTTTATAGCGTTCAATTTAAATACTACCTCGTTGGCCGAATGGTCCCAATTGCGATTACCGGGCAAGGGGTCTCGGGTTTGATTCCCGGGTCGGGTAAAGTATTACCGGATTTTTCAAAAAATCTCAGTAGTAGCACGGAGTCTGGAATTGTGCCCGGTATATGGCAATAGGCTCACCCCCTATTACATGGGACTCATAACATAAATAGTGAAAAGTGGGTGTTACATTGTACAGTGGCATAATGTGTACCTCTGCCTTCCCCTTCGGGAATAAAAGGCGCGATGTTATGTTATGTTATTACCCGTTATGTTATGTTTACCCCCTAAAAAACCCGTTTCCATTCGTATCAAAGTGTGGTTCTCTTACGTAAAGCATGACCCTTTTGTATTGCAATATTGATATGTTGACTATTTCGAATTGTTTTTGTGACCGTTTTAAATTATTATTTACTTACCGTGCAGGTTACGTCGGCTACTGTGCCTAGTTGGCAACCCCCACGTGGGGGGCGCGGGGGCGGGGGCGGGGGCGGGGGCGGGGGCGGGGGCGCGCTGTCGCTGCCCCGCCACGTGTCCGCGCCGGACACACCAACACACGCTCGCCCTGCCACTACTGGTAACTATATACCTCTATGTTCAGTAATAAGGAACAAACGCATAGACAGATCCCGGATGATAAAAATCAGGCAAAACTAGAAATGTTATAAATAGTTAAATAAATTAAAAACGGCCTCGTTGGCCGAGTGGTCGCACTGCCGGGTAAGGGGTCTCGGGTTCGATTCCCAGGTCGGGCAAAGTATTACTGGGTTTTTAAAAAAATCTCAGTTGTAGCACGGATTCTGGAAATGTGCCCGGTACATGGCAATAGGCCCCTATTACATGGGACTTATAACATAAATAGTGAAAAGTGGGTGTTACTTTGTGTGCACCTCTGCCTACCCCTTCGGGGATAAAAGGCGTGATTTTACTTAAATTAATGTTATCGGTCTGTTGAGAAGGCCTATTCCTACGAATATACTCCTCTACCAATGTCTTCTGAAAACTTTTTTAAAAAGGTAATATTCTGACGTAGCTTTGTAAAATATGTCAAAATATAAAAATATTAAGTATTTGTATATTTTCAGAAACCGCAGCAGTACACGTCCCCCGCGGCGGACATGGGCGCAGTGTTCCGGCAGCCCATACCCATCGCGCCGCGGCCCGGGGCAGAGGTAATCTACATTCAAATATGTTGTAACTATTAACTATTCAAAATTATGGCGCATAATAGTAAGCATTATTTTGTATAAAAGGGTCAAATATTTTTTTCGGGCTTATAATTCACTGGTGTTTCTATAATGACTTCTACAATGCTATAATTATGTATTTCAAATTAAAATATTTTATTACAGTCCACAATGTTTGATTTAGGTGGTAACAGAGGATAATATAGATCATTGTGGACCATATCGGGCACAGCAAGGAAATATATAATTTTAACACAAAAAATGTCAAATTATCAAATATGTGTGTGTTTGCTATTCACGGGACCACAGGGTCCCGGTCATTTGGGAGGCGTACGAGGGGCCGAAGCCAACTGCGCAGAGTCCCTTTAGACAACTTTAATGTAAATGTAATATGAACACACAAACCGGCGACTATCCCTGTATGGACTATGGAAGAATTATTATTATTAATTGTTGTAAAAACGTTTCACCTTGTAATAACGGGTATATTCCTTTTCGGAGTTCAAAAGCGGTGTTATGTTAAATAAATTTGAAATATTAGTAGATAAATTATAGTTAGTATTTTTTCCACTGTTAAATATTAATTCTCCACAGTGTTTTGGTCTGTGCCCTTATCATAAAATGTTTTTTAAGAGTATAACATGTTGTTGTCCATAGTTGGCGCAGTCCGAGATCCAGTGGGAAGGTTTGCCCCGCTGGCGGCGCGGCCGGCCCCGCCTGGCCGACCGCCGCGTCGTGGTACAGAGGCTACTGCCGCTACTGCCCAAGCTGCCAGCCAATGGTAACTATACTATACATTGTACATACATTTCTCATTCCTTTATAGGATTTGTTCAATGATGAGAACTTGCAGATTAATTGGCTAGAGTTATCAGTAGTAGTAGTAAAATAAGCTGCCTCGTTAGCCGTGGTCGCAAGTGCAACTGTGTACTAGGGTACATACTGGGTTTTAAAAAATTCTCAGTAGTAGCACGGTGTCTGGAGTTGTGCCCGGTATATGGCAATATGCTCACCCCCTATTACATGAGACTCATAACATAAATAGTGAAAAGTGGGTGGTACATTGTACAGTGGCATAATTTGCACTTCTGCCTACCTCTTCGGGGATTAAAAGCGTGATGTTATGCAGTCATGCTAGCTAAGGAGGAGGCGGGACGCGTCCTCGCAGCCCAGCCATCGCGAAGGACACACCGGGCGTCGGGGATCGCGGGACGATCTCCGGCCACCGTAAGCGCGGGCCTGCGGACGGCGAGCATGGGTGGCTCCCCGTCCGACCAGAAACAGACCCGAGCGTACGGCGCCGAGCGTTCCGCGCGCGCCTCAAAGAGCCATCAGACCACCACAGATGGGGCCCAATAGGGCCGATGCCGATTCGGAGTCGCGGAGAACCTAACGGGTAACCGGGGCTCCGGCTCGACGTGCAGGAGAAGGAACGGGGTGGTTTTTAGTCAGTAAGAGTCTGACACTCCCTCCCGCCTCACCCAGGCGGGAGCAGTCATTCGATGATTTTCCCCCCTTAAAAAAAAAAAAAATACCTAAATATCTTATTTGAGAATACAAAACATGCGTATAAATATTTTCATGTGCGTATATAACTGTCTTTAGTGTATAGTATTCGTACGTACATACCGAATGAGTATGGTTCTATAACCAGAGTATTGGGCCGCAGACAGTACGGCGGTGGGTCCCGCGAAGAAGGCGTCGGCCGCGTCGTCCCCGCCGCCGCCGCGACTACTGCCTAAACCACCGCTACTCGCGCAAGAGTAAGTACAATACATAATGCTTAAAGCTATTTATTTATTTATCATCGGTAGAGGGCGCTCTAGACGGACACATAGTGACCAGATTGGCGATATATTAAAGAAGGGCCAAATTAAACGTACCCTTAACCGACGAGCATGCATGAAAAGATTGATGACTGTTGATGAAGCGACAGAGGTATGTAGGAATCGTAGTAATTGGCGTTACCCAGTCTCTGCCTAGCCCCATGGGAGACAGGCGTGGATTTATGTATGTATGTATTTATTTATCAAGGATAACAAACAGCAGTATATTAAATATAACACTAGTGAGTAAAATAATAGATTTAACAAATACACTCTCCACGACGTTGCCACAGGTTACCATAAATCTACTTAGCAAATACAATGGGGAAACTTGAAGCTACAAACTATACAAACAGTATTAGTTATAGTACCTAGAAAGTTTAAATTACAGAATAACTTTTTACTACTTGGGATGGTTGTTACACTAGGCTAGATATATATTTTTTTATGCACTATATGAAATGTGAAAAAACAGATAACAGGTAAAAAAAATTGAAAAGACTGGAGTCATTACATTAAGAATGAGAGTATTATTATGGTGTCCTATTAATGACGTTTCTATCATCTGTATTATTTATTTACTTGATATATAAAGACGAGTTTGTATAAACGCGTTATTCTTCAGAGCTACGGGAATTCAATAATTATTTGATAGTCGATTAAATCGAGGAAAACTATAATAGGCTATAAATCATCACGCTACCATCAATAAGAGCCAAGCAGGTTTTTTTAGGGTAGAAAATAATCCAATGACTTCTCACGCCTTGGGTGAGACGAGAGACCCCGTTCGTACTGCTGCTTTGGGCCGAAGCCCGGTTACTCACTAGGTCTTCCGCAGCTCCGAATATTAGTTAAATATGATATAGTAATGTGTAAAAGTGCTATTTTACAAAAATAAATAATTGTACATATATATATTATTTCAGCAATAGCGTGTCGACGATAGTGTACGTGGTGAGCGAGTCTAACGGCCAGTACTTCTTCCACGACGGCAACCGACGCATTCCCATCGTGCCGGAGAAACCGCTGCACCAACCTATCCTCATCAGTACGTATATATTGCTAATACTTCTTTATAGTAATCTTTACTCAACTAGGTTCAATACAGACTCAATAATTTTATTTTAAGCCTAGTTATCTGATTGTGAGTGGTTGTAAGGAGTAGTTTGATGATTGTTTTGAGAGCTGGGGCGGTGACAAATATAGTCACCACCCCTTCTCTTTCTGCGAGTGTAGTATGAGCCAAATAGGCCTACAATTAATGTAGGACGAGGCGTTTTTACCCAATCACAGTAACTGTTAAATATTGACCGTCCAATGGCGTGACACTGCTGCAGGGTTCATAATTAATTTAGGTGCTGAGTAACTCTCAGTTAAGAGATGGTTGGTGAAAATTACCATTAATTTCATATACAAATCTTTCCCCAACAGAAAAAGAATGTCCATCGGAAGACTCGAAGACGAACGGCAACGGAGTGCAAGAGCCAGGCCTCAGTCCGGAGGGAGGGGACGAGGGGGACAAGGGGGAGGGGAACAAACAGGAACATACTGGCGCCACTACTGCACCACGTGAGTGCATTATACTAACTAATTATGCAATAGAGCAGACGGATCATCTGATAGTAAGCAATCGGCACCGCTCATGGATACCCGCAACACTAGGGGAGTTACAAGTACCTTGTCGACCTTTGATGGTCTGAAGATGCCGGATAGGGGATTGTATGTGGGAGGGGCAGAATTGGACTTCCACAAACCTCACTCACACGACGGAACATTTGTTTTACATCGGATTTTTGCTCAGCTATGGTACCATTCCAATCACGCCGGGTCATTCGTGCTGAAACATGGTTTTCCCACTTTTAAATCTATTTAAGTTTATTTCATCTAACTAGTTTTGAAATGTTATCATCATGAGTATGGGAGAGCCATGCTTCGGCACGAATGGGCCGGCTCGACTGCAGTGATGCCACGGCCGAGCAGAGATCCGACGTGAAGCAACGCTTGCGTTATGTTTCGTCGTGTGAGTGAGGTTACCGGAGGCCCAATTACCCTCCCCTTCCCCAATCTCCCCAATCCCTGAATCCCCAACGATCGTCAAACTCCTAATCCCCAAAAGACCGGTAACGCACTTGGAACGCCTCTGGTGTTGCGCGTGTCCATGGGTGGCGCCGATTGCTTACCATCAGGTGATATGTCTGTTCGTTTACCGGCTTATGCCATAAAATAAATGTAAAAGTGCTATTTCGTAGCCTGTAGCAATAAATATGAGTGGATGTCGTTACAGCGGAGTTCCTATCGTCCGAGTCGATGTCCCTGTCCCCGTCCCGCCTGCTGCATGACGCGGAGGGCTGGCTGGACGCCGCCGAGCATGACTTCTCACTGACCAGCTTCCTCGGACACCTCGAGGGGAGACCCAATGTATGTATACTGTTCTCTGACCAGAGATCTTGTTACACTGGTTATTACAATGTTCTCTATTTAAACGAGTAATATATAACAAATGTATTTTTATGGTTATTTTGAGCTTTATGGTACCCTTTCGTTGGGATATCCATAATGGAGGTAGTGGTGGAAAAAAAATAGATTACATTGTACGGTCATCAGTCAAATAGATTATATTCTCAGTAGTAGTACGGAGTCTGGAATTGTGCCCGGTATATGCCAATAGGCTCGCCCCCTATTACATAGGACTTATAACATAAATAGTCAAAAGTGGGTGTTACGTTTTACAGTGGCATTAAGTGCCGTAATGTGCATATCTGCCTATTCTTTCGGGGATAAAAGGCGTGATGTTATGTTATATTACATGTCCTACGGTTATCACTACTTATATAAAACAAATTAGCTTTCGTCTGTGTACCTATATATGTATTCTCAGATCTTTAAAAGCACCTACACTATAAATTTTTATTGGATTTATTTTAATCGATAGTAATAACATAACATAACATAACATCACGCCTTTTATCCCCGAAGGGATAGGCAGAGGTGCACACAGAAGTAACACCCACTTTTCAGTATTTATGTTATGAGTCCCATGAAATAGGGGGTGAGCCTATTGCCATATACCACAATTGCACAATTCCAGACTCCGTGCTACTACTGAGAATTTTTTTAAAAAACCCAGTAATATTTTGCCCGACCCGGGAATCGAACCCGAGACCCCTTGCCCGGCAGTCGCACTGGCGAACACTCGGCCAACAAGGCAGTCGATAGTAATAATAACTCCAATTAAACGCATGTGAAGCCGCGAGCAAAAGCTAGTCAAGATTACAAGTGTGTTCCAAATATCAGATCGGTCTGTTGTCAGGAAGGAGGTGAAATTATAATTACTAAATTTTGACCGAAACAAACAAACGGGGCAAACTAAATAATACCGTTTAATAATAATAATACTGCTTAATGGATAAATCAACCTTATGGCTTAGCAAATAAGGACAATTCAATACACACTCTTAATTGTTATTGGCTAGTATATAAGGACTGGAGCCGAGAACCTAACGGGTAACCGGGGCTCCGGCTCGACGTGCAGGAGAAGGAACGGGGTGGTTTTTAGTCAGTAAGAGTCTGACACTCCCTCCCGCCTCACCCAGGCGGGAGCAGTCATTCGATGATTTTCCCCCCTTAAAAAAAGTATATGAAATTAAGTAAAATCGCGGGTTACTCACGTGAATATATTGAGAAAAGTTCTACTAGTTTCGAACCATAGAGGGGTTCTTCCTCATGAGCACTTTGAGCAGAGTGCGCGGTCGCGGCGATGTCGCGCAGCTCACTGGTACATTCACGTGAGTAACCCGCGATTTTAATTAATTTAGTATGTCTCACGATAGTTATTGTAGTATATAAGAACTACATTCGTATATCAACTCCCACAGGTGGACTCCCACTTACAATCTCTGATGGCGGAGTCCAGCGTGGACTACGTCGCCAAGTTCGCAGACTTAGCTGCAGAAGTAACCGAAGAACCAGACCAGGCTAGTGAGGAACCCACGTAGAAACCTACCTTATTGCTATAGGCATAAAGTTCATTTGTAATGTATAATGTTTTAATCATATGTATGTCTAAATGGATGAAATCTTAGAATTTTGATATCTTCACGCTGATTTGGTTGTCGATTTTATTACCTTAGGCATTAAGTTCATTTTGTTATGAACGTTTTATTGTGTGATATTTATTTATGTATTAACTTCGAACCAGATTTTAGGCATAAGGTTCATTTTTTAATTATTGATTTTAAGTAAGTTTTACTTATGTGCTAACTCTGTTATCGACTTTATAATCATATGTATGAGGTTCATTATGTTATGGACTACGTTTTAATTGACAAACAATCTGATTATGTAGATTTCGCAATACATAAAATTAATATAAACAATTTGTAAATACTTAAAATTCAGTTATGGACTTAATTGTTATATTTTAGAGTTTATTCTTGTATGATGCTTATACCGCTAAATAAAGTCTATTCCCCTTGGACATAAGATTCATATTGTATTGTATAAAGTTTTAGCCATACATTTTTATGATATTTTGATACATCATGGAAAACTTAACCTTATTCAATGAGATTAAGTTTTATAATTCTGTAACACTATCTATGAACGTTGTTTACCTATGATTTTAGATGCAAAGGAAACTGAGTCTTATGTAATGTGTATACGGTACAAATTGTATATTATTTATTTGATCTAGCAATAAGAATAATTTTGTGATACTTTATTACGCATTATTTTTTTATAATTTCAATTTATTGTCATTGTCATCGGCGTAAGGTTCAATTTTAATGTGTAACATAATAAGTGAATTACTTCGTATTGACTTAGGGCAAACAATTTTACGAAATTTTATTACAACTTATAATCACCCTAATGGAGACGAACAATAAAATACATTATCCTATAACTTAAATAAAATGATCACTATTATAGTATTGTTAAATGCTGTGTTATTTGCTAATGTAGTTTACAAACAAACATTTGTTAATATTTCATTATGGATAAATATATAAGGACAATATTGTTAAACAGCATGTTACATTATAATATAAAATATATTACATTTTATTTTTATTTATTCTAAGTCTCTTCGAGTTCTACTTCTATAATTTACCACTTAAATCATCCCAGTAGTTTTTTTATTTATTATAGTTTTGCTTATATAAGAAACTAACTAAAAATCGCGGGATACTCACGTGAATATACTGACCACAGAGGGGTTCTTACTTATGAGGAGCGTGTCGACGTCACGCAGCGTACTGAGTACTGCTCATGAGGAACCCTTTGAGGAAAATATCTAGTATGTCTCACGATAGTTATTACAAAAACATCTCAGAAACTAGCCACTATCGGACTAGGGCAGGGCTAACTTTGTTGGACATGACATTTTTAAGTGTGGGAGAGCCATGCTTCGGCACGAATGGGTCGAGCAGAGATCCGACGTGAAGCAACGCTTACGTTGTGTTTCGTCGTGTGAGTGAGGTTACCGGAGGCCCAATTACCCTCCCATTCCCCAATCATTACCAACAATCCTCAAACTCCTAATCCCCAAAAGGCCGGTAACGCACTTGTGTTCCAGATGTCCATGGGCGATGCCGATTGCTTACCATCAGGTGATCCGTCTGTTCGTTTACCGGCTTATGCCATAAAAAAAAACAGTTGTATTATCATCTCCTGGAGAAGTAATAGGTACGTCGAGTTACAAGTCAACCAACATAATAAGTAATCAAATTAAGTGATTGCTTGATAAAGTGTCAGACCTAAGGCTAGCTCCCGGGGAGCTATAGGAGAAAAAAACATTTATTTGGCAATTACCACACAAAACACAGTTTATAAAAAATAAAAATACATAAACTTAAAAGAGTAAATAAAAGAACAAAAAACATAGAAATAGAATAACAAAATAATGTACAATGCGATAGTAAAATGAATTAAATATACAACAAAAAAAGAAAACCAAATAATATTAAAGTGCGCGTGCTCATGCCAAAAGGGCCTTCACCTCAGCATATAGTTGAGCGTTCATGCCCAACGCTGGTTTTCAGGTGGCACCCTGCAGTGACTCATGGACGGCGGTACCGACCTCAACAAAGTAAAGAATAAAGATATTATGTAAATAAAATAAATTCTGCAGAATGTGTGTGTGTGTGTGTGTGTGTGTATGTGTAAAAAGTTGTGATTAGAATTATATATAGATTTAATAGTATATATAATTATGCCAGCATTAACGACATCATCCGTCGAGCTCTTGTCATCGCCGGTGTACCAGCTGTTCTGGAACCATTATGCCCTGGAAGCTGGGAAGTCTTTGGTGTGGGACGCAACCTGTGTCGACACCCTTGCACCTTCTCATCTTCCAGTAACGGCGAGTTGTGCTGGTTCGGCTGCTGCCTCTGCAGAAAACCTCAAGCGGCGCAAGTATAACAACCTTGCTGGTAGTTATATCTTTGAGCCGTTTGGGGTTGAGACGTTAGGTCCGTGGGGTCCGAGTGCGCTTAAATTGTTCAAAAACATTTCGAAACGCCTGGTCGACACATCTCGTGACCAGAGGGCTGGTCTTTTTCTCGGTCAGAGGTTAAGCATTGCCATACAACGTGGCAATGCTGCCAGCCTTCTTGACTTTGCCCACTGACGTCGATGCGGACGAGTTTTTCGATGCCTTATAAATAGTTTATTTTTCCTATAATTAATTTTAATCATAAGTTGTATATATTTAATTTAGTAATATTTAGTTTTAATTTTATTTATGTAATAGTTGTTAAAAAGATATTATTCAAAATAAAAAAAAATCTAAATATAATAGTATATGTACACAAAACACCGCTAATTAGTTAGCAGCGCCACACATCGACACTACTATCTTTTACACAGTGAACATGTGTGGGTAATTTAATATTACTGTGTATAAAAATATTCGTCCACCACATTCACATTGGTATTTTCATTCTTGTGTCGGTATATGTATTTTTATAATTTAATTCACGGGTAAGGTTAAAACTATTTACAATCATTGATATGGCCCAGCATTTTGATGGGTATTAACGTAGTGTTCGTGGTCGACTGGTTAATGAGCACGCTTTTATCGTCTTTCAATGATCAATGATGATATGAGTTCTATTCCAGCTAAAAGATTCTTTTTTTATTTTACGATTTAGTTTTTCTTACTTTTTTCTTTGTTTTTTGAAATATTAAATCAGGCTATAAAAGAAGCAGATAAGCCGATAAATAAAACAATACTATATTTTATTACAATTAATTTATTTATTATACAAATAAGTGGTTTTATATTCAATATTTATAATAATTAATTATCATACCACAGTTAAGTTCATAAAGTTCTTTAAATAATAATTAATAAATATGCCAATAAATCTTATAGTCGAATTGGGAAATATCATGCGATAAATATATACTTTTAAAATTAACATAAGAAGATTTAGAAAAATAGGGTAGAAAAAAAAGAAAAGATTAAAACATTGTTTCTAATTTTAAATATTTGACGAATGAATTCTTGAAATAACTTGTGAATGCTGGAATCGATCCGGCGGCACTTTACTGGAGGTGATAACCATTACGCTAAACGCGCTGTAAATGAGATTATCGAAATATTGTATACCATTCAGTAACATAAAAATACGATGAGAAAACACTATATTTATATGGGTATTGTATAGCTCGATTGCTCATTATTTGATTTCGATTTATTCAAAGTTTGTTATAAGTTATTTTTATCTTTACCCTTGTTTTTATTTAAACTTATTTACTAAATAATTACGTGTACCGACACAAAAATGATATTTAAATACCAAGATGTGTGTGATAGACGAATGTTTCTATACATATCTATTAATATTAAATTACCCACACATGTGTATTGTGTAGTCATACTAGTGTCGATGTGTAGCGCTGCGAACTAATTTACGGTGTTTTGTGTACATACAAACAAAATATAAAAATTCAATTTTATGAGGTTATCACTTTCTACCTTTACTCTTTTTTTTTAATTAACTGAGGGTTATTACATATTTTTGGCTGCCAAACCAGACAGGCACTATTTTACTCCCTGCTAAGCTCTGGTTCATTTTGACGCGTACCCAAGAAGAAATGAGAGAGTAGAGTTGTTTATATATGCTACTATTATATGAGCTACTATTATAATATTATATATACATATATGCTACTAGTGGACTGTTAAAGGCCATGGGCCAGGGCCTATTGCTGATGCTAATAATGATAGTCCGAAAAGTCTAAAGTGCACATTATGAGATGTAATGTATACTAAATTTCTTCAGTTTAGACATTCACTGGGTCCAGATTTATGTACGCTCATACATATGGGAGTTTATTTCAACCATAACGGCACGGATTGAATTCGAAGACAAACATGAAGGCGTTCAAGCGCCGATTTTAACATAGACACCACGGCTTGTCTGCGGAAAATCTCGGGTGCGATTAGCAAATAATATAATCAACCCTCTTGCTTACGCGTACTCAGCTACTATACACTAGCGGACTAATAAAAAGTCTTAGTCTCAGAAGACTTCAAAAGTCTTAGTCCGCTACACGTTCAGCGATGTAGTTTTTAATAACATTTTCCATTTTCTAATAGGTAGGTAATAGACATAACAAAAATAACGCCATTCTATTTATAATTACAATAAGAATATTGTTTAAATGGACCTAAACCTTTTTTTTCGGTCCATGGTAGTCGTAATGCCGCTTTAAAACACCATAGAGTTTCTGTCGCGTGATATAGCCTGTGGTGCCGTGTGACAGCTGACACATCCGGTCTCTTGTCTACAGTTGACTTGCCAACGGGAATGTTTACGTTGCGAGGTTATAACGAATATCTATTATTATGATATTTATTAATTTCTTTGTTAAACAATAACCAGATGTGTTTGCGTAACACGAAGTCCATTAACTATAATTAATGTCGTAGTTGTGTTCTCTGTGAAGTTAGACCGGTAGAACATTTGGTTCAACAATGTTTTTGCAGTGGTTCATGTAAGTCGTCTTTGTTTATTAATTTATTAATATTTACTTGCTGAATACCGATTTTATACAGTTTTAATAAATTTTTAATTGATACAGTTCATTTTGAGGTACTTTCTCTTTGATTGTCACACAAAAATAGTGTTTTCTAGTGGGCAATTACACGATATCGTTAACGTTATAAAAAAAAAGTAGCGTTGATTATACATAAGTAAAATGATTACTCAATGTACTAGTTATTACGGATGTAGATGAGATAATCCATTAGCGATATATTCTTATACTTATTATTAATATAAAACTGTGTAGCAAATACAATTGTTAACATTTTAACATTTTTTTTATGACGCTTTGTGACTGACGCTTTTTTTTATGAGACAAGCCCGCCATAATCTCCCAAAACCGCTGGAACTCTTGTAAACGTCTTTGCACCATGCATGCTCACTGCATCGTATTTTAATAACATGACAAGGAAGTTTTAGCAAATATACCATAAATAGACTTTCCTGTTGAAATAACTAATGATATGCAATAATCATAATATTTCTTTTTTCTAGATTACTAGTGTTGTTGCCGCTGATATTCATAGTATTCTTGCTATTCATCACTTTCATACTGATACCATGCGCATTTATCTTCGCATCATGGTATATGAGGATCAAGGAACGCAAGTTGGAGAGACGAAAGAGAGATGGCGCTAATGTGGCGTTCTTCCACCCGTACTGCAATGCTGGGGGTGGTGGGGAGAGGGTGCTGTGGGTCGCTATCAGGGCTGTACTTGCCAGGTATGATTTATCATCTATCCAAATTAAAAAAAAAACTAATTTTAGAATAACAATAAAGAATATGAAAAAGATACAGGGGTATTTCATCTTGAGTGATAAACATGAAATTCTTAAATAAACATGAACTTCATTTTCTATAAAAAGTTTTGTAGAAATAAAAATGTTATGACATTTGTATTCTTTCTACATGGTTGGCTCAGTGGTTGCGTGACCGGCTGCTGTGGAATGTGCCTTGGCTTCGGTTCTCGCGCCGGCTAACAATAATAATGGCATTTTCTGAGGAAAATGACCCTTATTGGCCTAATTGTCAGGCCAAGTCAGGAAGTTCGGCGGTGTTTCACCCCCGTACCTCAGTGCGCACGTGTCGCCGTTGGTACTGCGCCTGACCTCTGTCCTATCGTGTCAGTCTGTCCTACCGGGTTCAGAGAGTGCACTTGTGTTTGTGCACTATAATCTACTACTATCTAGTTAGATTTACTACCATGATAGAAATGAGTCCGTAGATTTTATTACTATATCTATTCTCTTTACAATTACTTCTTTAGTTAGTCTTGTCCATAGAACAATATTAATGGAAATACTGTATACTTAAGTTAAATGATATCTTACTATACCAACTATAAGTACTATATTAGCATAAACATTAATTTATTTATTCAGGTCTTGTCCATTGTTACCATAATGGAATTAATTAGGTAATTAAAAACCACCTGGCCAACCAAGTTCTTATGATTCTTCTATCCTAGTAATGTTGAACTATATTTCATTCATTATTTTTATTCAATTAGATGAAGGGATCTAAAAGTAGCTTCATTTGTTGTTAAATATTAGATATCCAAGATTCTTATTTTAGAATGAGTCTTTATAGCTTTTTCTGTAATTTTCGAGTGTAATTTTTTTTATGGGAAAATCATCGAATAGCTGTTCCTGCAGTCATTCGATGATTTTCAGATTCAGATGAGTGTCATGTCAGACTCTTACTGACTAAAAACCACCCCGTTCCTTCTCCTGCACGTCGAGCCGGAGCCCCGATAGCCCGTTAGGTTCTCCGCGACAATAGGCATGGCGACTATTTTTTAATTTTTTGTCCTTCTTTTAGATATTTTAAAAATCTTCGATACGTATTTTTTCTTTTTTCTCGTATCCAAAAAAACATGTATATATTTTGAGTTAAAATGACGCGTGACGTCACAATTAGGTACGATTTCTCCGTAAGTGTGACGTCAACACCCCCACTCCCTAACTTTAATGCGGAATAACTACGTATTCTTCTGTTAATTTGATAAAACAAAAAATACGTGTCTGATATTTTCGTGCGATCTTAATGACGGACTAATTACTTTTTTGATTTTTTTACCCTGTCGACACGCCTATTGTCGAGTGGCATGGGATAATAACTATAGTGAGATATGCTGAATTAACTAAAAATTACGAGTTACTTTCTTAAATATACTGAGAAAAGCTCTAGGTACTAATTTCGAGTCACAGAGGGACTCTTCCTCAAGAGCAGCGTGTGCGGTCGCGCAGCCTGCTGACTGTGGTTGGTGCCCGCCTTGATGGTGGTGCTTGCGTTGCGCGATGAGGAATATTATATGTACCTGAGTTACTCGTAATTTTTACTTAATTCAGCATGTTTCACGATAGTTATTATAAAAACAGTTAAATAGTACTGACTTATGTAAATGTCAAACTTTAAATAATACACTACGATATCTAAGACTTTCATTTCTTTTATGTTAATAACTTAAAACATTTTATTTAGGTACAATCAAGATTTATTTAAGCCATATTTGATCAAAAGCCAGACAATAAAACAATTTCTGTACCCAGGTATCCAGACTCGAACATCCACATATACACCGTGGAGACAGCAGAACCACAAACAATACTGGACCGGGCACAGAACCAGTTTAATGTGAGAGTGGAACCAGGCAGGATTAACTTTGTACGACTGAGCATGAGGAGAGTCATCGAAGCCAAGTCCTATCCGTACTTCACTCTGTTGCTGCAGAGCTTGGGCTCCATGATCCTTGGGCTGGAAGCTTTTATGAAGCTTAATCCTGGTTAGTATTTTATTCATCAAATGATTATACACAAATATACCACACACAGCTTTGCGTACACACAACAATACAGAAGAACATGCTTCTTTGAAATTTGAAGTTACATAAAAAGGATAAATATCCTCTTCAACTTACAATCATAGTTTTTTTCTATTTTTGTTTTTTTTCTATATCTACTTTACTTTTTGTTGTTTCCCTTTAATTAGGTCATTTACAGATTTGAGGCCTTAGTACGAGTTTGAATTACGTTTAAAGTATTCGAAACGAGTACACGTTCGGCACTCTGATTGGCCGGCGTCAATGAAGCAACCAATCAGAGCGCCGAACACGTACTCGTTATGATTAGGTACTTTAAACGCAAAACAAACTCGTACTAAGGCCTCTGGAAGCTATTATTCTTAAGAGTATTAAATAAATAAAGAAAGGAGCGAGTCAGGCCCAACACAAGTATTGTATAATAAATTACTGGGACTGCCTCAATGTTAGACAGATATTGTAATTCTTAACATAATAAACACATTGAACGTGCTTCTTGCATCGACCATTGGTTTTGTCTCTCCATCACCAAAAGATCTGGCTGGAAGAGAATGCTCATGGCAGTAAGCCCATCTACACTATTATGCGCATGAAGCCTTTAAAAACAAAAGTAAAATTAATGCTTAAAGATAATATATCTGGCTGTATTGAGAGTAAACCTGGTAAGTGCCACACTTTATAATATATCTGGCTGTATTGAGAGTAAACCTGGTAAGTGCCACACTTTATAATATATCTGGCTGTATTGAGAGTAAACCTGGTAAGTGCCACACTTTATAATATATCTGGCTGTATTGAGAGTAAACCTGGTAAGTGCCACACTTTATAATATATCTGGCTGTATTGAGAGTAAACCTGGTAAGTGCCACACTTTATAATATATCTGGCTGTATTGAGAGTAAACCTGGTAAGTGCCACACTTTATAATATATCTGGCTGTATTGAGAGTAAACCTGGTAAGTGCCACACTTTATAATATATCTGGCTGTATTGAGAGTAAACCTGGTAAGTGCCACACTTTATAATATATCTGGCTGTATTGAGAGTAAACCTGGTAAGTGCCACACTTTATAATATATCTGGCTGTATTGAGAGTAAACCTGGTAAGTGCCACACTTTATAAGTGTGGGAGAGTCATGCTTCGGCACGGATGGGTTGGCTCGATCGGAGGGATACCACTGCCTCCCAGAAAACTTGTAAGTGAGGTGAAGCCCAATTACCCCCCTCCCCCCCTTCCCCAATCTCTCCCTCTCCCCCCCCGCCTTACCTAATCTCTCCAATCCCTGAATCCCCAATAATCCTCAAACTCCTTATCCCCAAAAGGCCGGTAACTGTTACGACTCTGGCGTTCCATGTGTCCATGGGCGACGCCGATTGCTTACCATCAGGTGATCCATCCATCGTCTACCCCATATCCTATAAAAAATGGTATTATTCTACAAATCATGCGCATTTTATTCCAATTTCTAACCACTTAACTAACTTCATAATCCATTCTACTGCTCCAGATGTGTACATAGACACGACAGGCTTCGCGTTCACGTTCCCAATATTCCGGTACCTGGCGGGGTGCCCCGTGGGCTGCTACGTGCACTACCCGACCATCACGGCGGCCATGATGCGGCGCGTCAAACATCGCATCGTGGCCTACAACAACAATAGTCTTATTGCTCGCAACCCACTCTTCACATGGATCAAATTGGTGTATTATAAGATTTTTGGATGGGTATGTACATGTACAGTTACATTATCCTTACTATCCTTACTATATATAATATTATAAATTGGAATGTAAGTTTGTTTGTTTGTTCCGCTTTCACGCCGTAACTACTAAACCGATTGCTTTGAATTTTTGCAGACGTTAAGGTAGAAGTCTGGATTAAATAATAGGGTACTTTTTATCCCGGAAAAATTTGATATTCCCGATGGAAAACAAAAGTATTGGTATAGATGGCGTTGTGTGTATTGGTATATGTCACATGGGCTACTTTTTATCCTTTTGTGACGCGAGCGAAGCCGCGGGTGAAAGCTAATTTATTTATACATGCTTTATTGTACACATTTAAGTAGCTTAAAAATAAACAATTCAAGTAAATATGCGTACATTGGGCGGACTTATCACACAGTGGTGATTTCTTCTAGACAACCTTTGGATGGAAATATTTGTAAGAAACCAGATAATAATATGGGGTAATTGTGTACAATAAAAAAAAAGAAAATAAAAATACGTGCAATACAACCTACAATAGGTATAATATACTAGCAATATAAAAAACATACCTACAGAGTGATCATTTACTTCAATTAGGCTTGAAAAAATATCTTTTGAAAGACCGGCAACTGTCCGTGTGACTTCGCTAGTGTTGCGTGTGTCCATGGGATACATGGCGTGTACTTGCCGTCAGGCGCTCCTTCGACGTTTGCCTTCAGTCCTTTTCTATAAAAAATATAAGGCACTTTTGCAATTGAAATAAAATAGGTATTAAACTCAGCCTATGGGTCCTCTCAGTCCTCTATTTGCTCGTTCCAAAGTCAAAGTGTACATTCTTATGACGAAGTATGCGCAAGAAATTGTAACTAGTTACTCTTTCAATCAACTTTACAATAGAATTGTGATCAATCATGAGTTTGATTTTAATGATGATAACATAACATCATGCCTTTTATCTGCGAAAGGGTAGGAAGAGGTGCACATTAGGTACGGCACTTAATGCCACTGTACAATGTAACACCCACTTTTCACTATTTATGTTATGAGTCCCATGTAATAGAGGGTGAGCCTATTGCCATATACCGGGCACAGTTCCAGACGCCGTGCTACCATTGTGAAAAACTCAGTAATACTTTGCCGGACTCGGGAATCGAACCCGAGACCTTTGCCTGGCAGTCGCACTTGCGACCACTCGGCCAACGAGGCAGTTTAATGATGACGTATTATATTAATGTTGAATACTTTAAATAATAGTTTGTTGGTTCCAGTTGTACGGCGTGATGGGTCGGTGCGCGGACGTAGTGATGGCCAACGGCACGTGGACGGAGGACCACATCAACGAACTGTGGAACATGCCGCTCAGCACCTTCAGGGTCTACCCGCCCTGTGAGGTATTACTTCCCAACTTCATCATTATCAACCTATCATTACATAGAATAAAACAAAGTCGCTATCCGCCGTCTGTCTGTCCCTATGTATGCTTACATCTTTAAAACTACGCAACGGATTTTGATGCGGTCTCTTTAATAGATATAGTGATTCTTAAGGAAGGTTTATATGTATAATATATGCATATTGCACTCGTGCGAAGCCGGGGCGGGTCGCTAGTAAGTGATAATAAGTGGCTAATGCCAAAGCCCTCTTCTAACTCGGAAAAGCAATGACCATTAATCACTATGCATGCTCAGGGCAGATTGGAGGTTGTAGTCTAAAAGGATCAGGTTTTTATCTAATTAAAAAACCGACTTAAAAAAAAACCAAAAACTAATAACAAAGAAAATGTCAAAACTAAAAAGCAAAAAATAACTATTTTTAGTACTGATAGGTTACCCACCCACTGATAGGTAACGCCGATAGGTAGTCGCACGCATTACTCGCCCATAGAATTTTTGAAAGTTCCCCTCGGTTTCCCTAGAATCCCATCATCAGATCCTGACGTCATGGAAATGGGACCATCTCGGGAGTATATCAGCCGAACATAGTACCTCCTCCTTTTTTTGAAGTCGGTAAAAATACTGTTGACTGGGTTCTATTAAATACCTACATCGTCCCTTTGTCGACTGACAAAACCCGTGGGAAGAGAAGGTGGTTTTTTTATGGTATAAGCCGGGTAACGAGCTGACGGATCATCTGTTGGTAAGCAATCGGCGTCGCCCATGGACACCTGGAACACCAGAGGCGTTACAAGTGCGTTACCGGCCTTTTGGGGATTAGGAGTTTGAGGATCGTTGGGGATTCAAGAATTGGGGAGATTGGGGAAGGGGAGGGTAATTGGGCCTCCGGTACCCTCACTCACACGACGAAACACAACGCAAGAGTTGCTTCACGTCGGTTTTCTGTGAGGCCGTGGTATCACTCCGGTCGAGCCGATGTTCGGACTGTTAGGTATATGAAATCCTTGTTTTGAGCTAAGTGCTCAAAACTTTAGTATTTAATTTGATAATATCGATTGCTCATATCCGTGTGAGTAAAACATTGCTATCTTATCTGATTGATATTATTATTATTATCGGTGTTCAACACATTTATAAGGAAACGTACTTAATGTACGATAACTACAACTATTTGCTTTTAAGTTATGAGTTAAAAGTACCGCTGTATTTAACTGGTTCACTTATTATTATAAAATGTAGGTGGATAAACAAAATATCACATTATTAATATTATAAATTGTGAAAGATTATTTGTTTGGGTGTTGGTTCGTCAAGCACGCTGAAGCTACTGAACGGATTTTGATGAATATTAGTATAAGATATAGGACTTCTAGGAGAAAAAAAAATCTGATATAAATTACGTTTTTTTGTTTATAGGTATCAGAGCTGAAACAACTAAGGTCTTTAGTAAAAGACACGGATCCTATTCGCATCCTCTCCGTGGCCCAATTCCGGCCAGAGAAGGATCACCCGCTGATGTTGCAAGCTATGTACGAACTAAGGAACTTGCTTGTCAAGAACGAAATGCTTTGGAATAAGGTAACTGTGGAATTGTTGGCAGAGAATTTTTTGCATTAGCAAATTAAGTTTCTATAAATGACTTCATTAAATTAAGTGATAATGATTTTTGGTAAATAGGCTTTAGTAATACCTTTTCATGTCAGTATTTTAACTAGTACCTATTCTCGGAATTTTAATTCGATTCCAGATTTGGCAATTTCAGTGTTGCAACGTTATGACAAGTACTAAATAGTGATGTTGCGAAATTATTCGATATGGAAATGCAATATTTCTGGATCGATTCTTCTCGTTTATGATTTTACTCTCGTAAACTAAGTATATCAGGAAATTAAATATTTCTGAACCGATAATTAAGTTTTGACGATTAATAAACGATCTGAGACTTTTCTTTTATAATTGTATGTCAAATAAATAAAAAAAAGTAATCATGAAGGAACATGACAAATAAAGCAGATAGATGTATTATGGTAATAAGTTATTTTATAAATTGTCGCTGTCATCGCTATCGCTATCGTGTCACTTTCTGTAACATTTATTATAAAAAGTGTGTCTGACACTGATTGTTTATCGATTTTTGTGTTCATCACTACACTATTATATGTGGTATTATTATTTCACAAAATGACAGTAGCTGTTGTCAAATCTGGAATCTAATTAAAATTCTGACTATAGTTCCGGTTAAATTCAAAGAAACAACTTCTTTAGCTTTATAATTTGCGCAGGCTCGATCCTCTTCCCCCTTCCCATCCTCAATCCCGCCCGAAGTCTTACAATCTTCTTATTCCTTACCCCCAAAAGACCGGCAATGCACTTTTAACTCCTGCTGGTGTCCATGAACGGCGCCGATTGCTTACCATCAGCTGATTCGTCGGTTCATTTGCCGACCTACCTAATAAAAAATATCAATCTTAAATAATATACTTTCCAGATAAAACTAGTATTAGTAGGATCGTGCCGCAACACTGAAGATGAGGAACGTGTCCAGAACTTGAAGGACCTGGCGAAGCACCTGTCCTTGGAGGAGTCTGTACAGTTTGTGGTGAACGCGCCCTACGCCAGGCTGTTACAGCTATACCAGACCTGCAGCCTGGCGATACATGCCATGTGGAATGAGCATTTTGGAATCAGTTAGTATAGTTTGCATTGTTTTTTTAAACTCTCTGCAATCTTCTTACAACCTAGCTTAGAGAAAACCACAGCGTAAAAATGTTCGGATTTTTGATCTTGATGCAAGATCAATGACCTAATCAGTCAATGAACTTAAACTCACTAAAAATAACCTTTAAAACAAACAGAAGACTACAATTCTTATCCATTTCATCAGTAAAAGTACTCTTAAAATCATTTATAACAATTATCTTTCTCCAGGTGTAGTGGAATGTCTGGCAGCGGGATTAATCACAATAGCTCACCGGTCCGGCGGTCCCCTGGCGGACATAATAGAGACATCGTCAGGTTCCCGCACGGGGTTCCTGGCGGCCGAGCCCGACGAGTACGCGCGCGCCATACTAGAGGTCATCGCACTGCCGGCGCATGAGAAGAAGGCTATTGTAGAGGCTGCTAGGTAACTTTTCCCACTTGTAATCGATTCTGTAGCTCTAGTATAATAATTAGAGTAGATTAAAAGTTATAAAAAAATAAGATTATTCAGACACCACTGACAAACGGTGAAGGAAAACATCGTGAGGAAACCTGGGCTTATAATTTCTAATTATAAGTTTGAAATCGCCAACCCGCATTGATCAAGCGTGGTGATTAATGCTCAAACCTTCTCCGTGTGAGAAGAGGCTTTGCTCAGCAGTGAGCATTTATAGGCTATTGATGTGAAGTGAGATTAAAAATCTCAAATGTGATATCGACCAAAATAGCATGGACTTCTGTCCATGCTATTTTGGTCTTTTGAACAGTCAATTACAAAGTTGCAATTTAAAATATATTTTTTCTGAGTGGTTAGGGAACCGAACTGAATGTTAAGATTTGCCTACAAATAATTATTTTGTTTCAGAGCATCAGTGGACAGATTTTCTGAGAAAGAATTCGAGAAATCATTCCTGCGAGCTGCGGAACCACTTCTAAGACTAGATTAGTTGTATAAGCGCTTTCCTTCTTTTGTATATTACTTTCCATTAGTTCTAAGCATAATAAAATTGACCCATAGTTTTATTTCCTTGTATTATTTCAAAAGGCTTAGAAAGGAAGACGACCACAGATAAGAAAAGATCAATTGATTTTATATTTATTTATAGTTGGTCATGGTCATCCCACTGCAGGGCAAAGGCCTCCCTACCCTCCTCCCAATCATCTTTACTTTTTATGAAAAAAAAAGTGATTTAATATTATTTGATATAATGTTATAATGGAATAAAGATTATGCTGACCTCCAGTAAAAACGAGAAATACCAACATATAAATCTACATAAGTGTTTATAAATATTCAGTTTTGTTACCAAACAACAAGGTTGACAATAATCTATTCATAGAGATATAATTGAGTATTCCGATACATTTACACCAATCTTATAATCCTTGTCACGAGAATGGGTATCATTATAACACAGCAAATACACGTAAAAAATCATTTAATTTTAATCACATTTAACATAAAGCGAATATATTTAATATATTATGTATATAAGTTGTAACTTAAATTAACAGCGGAATGTCGTCTATGTAGCAGTCTGCCCCACTCGGTCCCTGGGGATCAGTCGGAGCTCTGAGCCGTGCTTCAGGAACACATTGCCTGAAACAAGTCGAACAAATTCAATTTGTACAACATACCAGAGATTTATTTTGGATTAACTCTCATCATCATCAACAGCCACAAGACATATGAATGTCTTCAGCTATGAGGCTGAACAAAGGCGGAGCCCTTAGTCCTATTATAGTCAAATTCAATACTTATTTCGAAATGACAAATTAACAGTGTTATAATGCTGTTATCTTGAAATATTTAATCATAACAATTAATTACTTTCTATTTCTTCTTGAATGGCAACTAAGACTTAATAGTATGAGGCTTTTTTTTAAGGGGGGGAAATCATCGAATGACTGCTCTCGCCTGGGTGAGGCGGGAGGGAGTGTCAGAGTCTTACTGACTAAAAACCACCCCGTTCCTACGTCTGCACTTTGAGCTGAAGCCCCGGTAACCCGGTTAGGTTCTCCGCGACAATTGTATGAGGCTAACTTCTTTTGACATGGGGCTAGTAAACTAAATGTAGAGAAATAGCAATGAGTTAGGTATATTGAATTTGTGAACCTCAGTCTACCCCTGATGATGATGATGAAGAGAATAAATTAATTTTTCGCTAAAACCTTGGCTTTGTCCAACATTTTGAGTAATCAGTCAAAGATACCTGCGGTCTGCTGAGGGTTGATGCCGATACCATCGTCAGTGATGATGGCGCTGGTGGCTGGCTCCACGCGGAACTCTTCAGCCGCGAACTTCAGCACCGCCGTGAATGGAGTCGCTTCGGGCACGCTCAATCTATTACAAGTATACATAGATAGTAATGCCACCTTGTCAAACAGGTAAGTATAGATAAGTCGTTAAATATAATTGATTTTCTACTTAATAAGGTAGTTTCCAGGCCAGGGTATGAAAATTAAAAATCTATTAGTCCATCAGTTAGATAATGAAACACGTTTAGACATGTTCTGCTCTCTGCATGCAACCTACCATATAAAATGTAATATTTTTGGTTTTGGAATAAATTCTATAAATCTAATTCTAAAATCTATTTTATAAAATTATAATACAGGTTGGCTTAGCTATGCTGATGTGTTGGTCTCTCTGTCTCTTATGGACACAATAAAGTCCGGAGGAGCTTTTAGTAAAATCTTCTTCTTATAAGTAGATTTCAACTATGACCAGTAATCTACAAATTGCTAGATTAATTCTAACATGCAAAAGCAAAGAATAAAAAAAACAAATATTAAAAAAAGTTATAATTATATTCAATTCATAACATTGCCTCCCAGTAATTCAAATAATTATCATAATTCTTTATGGTATCAAGAAATTGTGATTTTAAACATTCTTTACTACATATTTTTTGTACAACACCAACTAACTCGGAATAACTTAATTCTATGTAAAATGACTCAGCGGACATGCCTTCTCTCAACAATTTACTGCAGTCTGTCAAAGCTTCTACTATGTAAATAAATATGTCAGAATTTTCAATACACATCTCAGTAAAATATCTGTCTTCAACTTTAAAGAGGAATTTCCAAAATGTTTTAGAAGCACTGTCCTTAAGCAGCACAATCTCATGGATTCCATTGGCTATCAATTGTACTGCCTGACCATACTGCAACTCATTATTCAACAAACTCACTACTAACACGTCTACCAAGTCTTGGGAGCAGTTCATCAATAACTTTACAACATCAGTCTCACTTGATTTAAGTTGTGACAACAGTACTTTGCTTTTAAATTCTAGTATTTTATCCCGAGGTAGTTTATTTGTGACATTTCTCAATAAAGTTTCTTTAGAAGCTGCCTCAAGCATCAACTCGGTTAAATAATTTTCTAACTTTTCCTCAGAAAACAACTCGAGAAATATTCTAAAGCCAGTGTCCATTTGAGTTATCCTTGTGTTAGAATTAATTATCTTATTTAAAATGTACTTCGGTGGGTCATTTAAACAGTTTTTTATGAGATTGCTTGACGCCTCATTGTGACTATTTAACACAGATAAGAATTCACTGATCACTGTCTTCTTTTGCAGTCTATCCAGACTTTTCTCAACATGTTGTGCTATGACAAAGGCATTCCTTATTTCAGTCTCTGTTGTGTCATTGTCAGGCCAGTTCTCACATTGACACAGGCCAATGTAGTCTTGGAAGAAGTTGAGGAACTGTTCTACTACAGCAGTGTCCATTTTAAACCCCTGTAACTTCAACGCAGTACCCTGGACCATTCAGCATCTGTTGAAATTAACAAACTACAGTTGACTAGAATTTAAACATGGAGGTGGACTAATTTGACAGACATGGTCTACGTTGAAGTTACAGGAGTTGATATTACTTGTAATAAAACTAGAACTTACACTTTAAACGGCAGTTTTGGGTCAGAAGTTAGAGTAATCTTGAAAGTTACTTTCGACCTGAAGAAACAAACAATATTTGAGTTAAACACTTGTAATGTTTTACAACATGTAAAATAGAGAAAGGATGAATATATTTTGCACTTACATTATTCTAGAATTATCAACTGTAGTTTAGAAAAAAATATTCTCAATATTTTCGCAACTTCGAGCAACACACGAAATAAAAGTGACGTTTACCTTTGACGTATACACGTTTTTAAATGTCAATCAATCATTTACATACGAAATTCGGATACATTCCTGAAGGAATTTCAGTAAAATAATAGAATGTCATTGTCATATCTTGCATAACTTTTTTTAAGAGTAGATGAAAAATTCTTTTATTAAAGCTATCATTTTACATAATCACATATTATTTTTAATATATATTAACACTTTTAATTAGATAAATCGGTGTTTTTATGTAAATATTGATCAGATTAAAAACAAACAACTCCAGTAGGTAGTATAGATTGACATTGACAGGTTAACGTTGCTTTGAATTTTAAACACCTATTGGTAGTTTTTGACAGGTTTTAAAAATTGAATGTTATCAATATTTGTAAGGACCTTCGAGATAGAATTGTAAGTTTACACATTAGATTAGTCAGCTTTTTAATAATACAGATTGAAATACCGAAGTCAAACAAAGTTACAGACCAATTTTCATGAGAGTGTGTGATTAGTAGAATTTTTTAATTTTTAACTGGCAATGATGAAGTAACAGATGATTTCATTTTTTTTCCCCGAATTTAATTTTAACGATATAAATGAAATTAATAATAATATTATTAATTATATTAATTATCCTTACGAATAACTATCGGAAATATATAATTAAGGATGGGACGGTTGACATATGTCGGGCATTTCATAGTCCTGGTGAATCCATTAGACATATAATTTCTGGTTGTGGTCGTTTGGCTAACAGTGAATATTTGCATAGGCATAATCAAGTAGCCAAGATTATCCATCAGCAACTTGCTTTACACTATCGACTTGTTGAATCTGAGGTACCGTACTACAAGTATGTGCCCGACCCTTCTGGAAAATGACCATATCACATTGTACTGGGACCGGTCTATCATTACTGACAGGACTATTGTAGCCAATAAACCTGACATAGTGGTGATAGACCGACAAGTACGCCGCACGATGATAATCGATGTCACCATTCCCCATGACGAGAACCTCGTGAAAGCTGAGAAAGATAAACAAATAAAATATCTAGACTTAGCTCACGAGGTTGTCGACATGTGGAGTGTGGATTCGGCTATCATTGTGCCGATAGTCGTGTCGGCCAATGGGTTAATCCCTAAAAGCCTCGACATCCATCTTAGGAGGCTGGCGTTAGGTGGATGGATCAAGGGCCTGATACAGAAGGCAGTTCTCCTAGAAACGGCACGTATCGTGAGGCGGTTTCTGTCTCTGGAGCCCTAACCACCGGTAGCTTGGACCATGCTCCCGCTACTGGTCGGCTCCTATTTTATATATTTTTAAATATTATTTTTATTTTATATGTGTTTAAAAATGTAATTTATAGAGAATTGTAAATAAATATATGTATACATTAATAATAATTAATATTAATATTAATTAATTAATATATATTATAAGAATCATCTCGGTTATTTTCCAATATGACAGTCATAAGCTCAGCCTCAGGGTTCTCAGGTTCTTGCTGTTTGGCCATGTTTGGCATGTTTTCGAAACAAATCAATGTCATCAAGCTGTCAATATCAATCCGTCAACGAAACTTAAAAGTTGCGAAACACTGGTGGATCGATTAAAAATAATGTTTTAATTTTATTTATTAAATAGAAAATAGTCAAGAAAAATGTTACTAAAGAGAAACTTACTAGAATGCATAACAATTGTATCGTGCGCGGGAACATTTATCTGTGTCCTACTGAACTACATTACGAATATTTCACCAATAACAGGAATATGGTTTCCTCTTTACATTATAACGTTATTTATAGTATCATTATGCGTAAGTTTTAAGTTTATTCAGTGGTTGTTGCGTTTGAACAAGCCGATAAAATATGATCTTGATGGTATTGTGGCGGATTATCCTTACTTGTCGTTGCTATCGAAACTGCTACCTCGGCCAAGGAAAGTAGTGTCTGAGATTCATGAGTACGATACGAATGAATTGAGCGTCATCTCGACGGTGCTGGAAAGGAAGCTGGTTTCGTCATGGTACGTGCCATATATCTCGCAAGAGATTGGCTTCCCATTCGCTTGCAAACAAATGTTAGATCAAATGATTGGCAAGAGCTTTCAGGTTTGTAGTTTTGATGCATTATTGTTTATTTAATTATTTGATTGATAGATATTCTTCCTTCCCTTGTTGAAATTAAATTATTAAGGAAATAAATGAATAAATTTTACTTATCATACAAATAAAAATTTCCAGATATGCAACAAGATAGAAACCAAAGACGTATTTGTAGATATAACAACTGTATTGTCAAGCCACTTGAAAGAATATCAGAAAGCCTTGAAACGGAAGGAAAAAACTCCAGATAGTACTGTAGAGGCACTATACAAGAAAACTCATAGAATATTTGATGTAAATAACAAAATGCAACCAGCTGACCATTGCACGAACCTGCTTCGTGTTATTTTCAAAGAATTAGTGCCGTGGGAGCTGTGGGACACTCCACATTCTGAATTACTCATCCGCATCCTATCAAAGAAACTTCACACTTTCATCGACACTACATTAGCAGATCCTGCTTGGTTGAACGAGAAACTACTGACAATTTTGAAAGGAAAACAGAAATCCGTAGTAACCGAAGAGAAAAAAGAACCAGTTATACCAGAACCAAGTGTTATTGAAACTAATAAAGAACCAATAAGTGTAGAGAAAGAAACACCAGTAGTGGTTACGAAGGCTACCGTAACAGTGCCCCAGTGTATCCCTGATATTGTGAAGGAGAAGATGGAGGTGGAAAAGATAGAGAACATAGTTGAAGAAGTACCGGTGACCAGTTCCGAACCCGTTGATATAAAGGCTTCACCGATTTTGAGACAGCGGAGAGGTAGGCAAGGCAGGAATGAAGTAAAGATCTACGATAGAATTATTGAAGGTTAGATTTTGATTCATATTGTTATGCATATAAATATAATAGAGCTTATTTGTGGACTCCAGGTTATTAGGACATTTCGAAAAGCGATGTGCTTTACCAACCTAAAATTGATCCTGAAACTCATTAATTATTATATTTTTGGCTTACTCACTTAACTGTGTGAGAGGATTCCGACTAATTTTAAACTATGGTAGAGGCTCATATTCATGAGCAGCATTGCGCGACACGCCACGCGGCGACCGTCGCGCTGCCACTCGCCATAATAAAAATAATAATTAATTTAGTATGTCTCACTACAGTTTTAACTGGAACTCATTGTTCGACTTTTTCTAACAACTACTACCTGAGTAGTTAGTAAGATATAAAAAGTATGTGACGAACTCTCAGTATATCATGTAGGTAGCGTAAAAACCTGGGAGACGGACATAGACCTGCAGTGTATCAGCCTCGGACAGGACCTGCTAGCGAGTCTGGACGGAGAGATCACGCTGAGCCGGCTCTGGGGACAGGACGCCGACACTGAAGGCAGCCCCAACCCACCACGGAGCAAGTCGCCACAACCACTTTGGTTTGGTAAGAGTATAAGCATTCTTTAACTTCTAATTCTTTGTATCGCACCTGGGTCAGCGTTTGGCCTGTCTGATGGTAAGCAATAATGCACCCTAAGTACGATGTCATTCGGACCTGCACAGTTAGCGCGGTGGTTGGGCAACTGGCTACCTCGCAACGTATCACGGGTTCGATTCCCGCACGGAACAACTTTTTGTATGATCCACAGATTGTATGTTGTATGTTTGTAAACGCACTTACGACACAAGAGAAAATACAAGTGTGGGGCAATGTTTTTTTTTAAAAAAACAAGAATAACAAGGACCTTTTTCAGGTATTTTAGAGCATGCCATACACTGTTAAATCCGACTTTTGAACCATTATTCTTCATTTTGTATATACGAAAGTTCAAATTATGAAATATTTAGTTACATGATAAATTTTCTAGGTGAAGAAGAAACAATAGAAGTAGACCCTTTAGACTCGAACTCGTTTAAAGAAAGCAAGAAGGAGCAGAGTCCGAAGCCAGCAGATGCCTTACTGAAGGACCTGCAGTCTACCGTGAGGGAAGCCAAGACCAAGATTGGGGATCTACAGGTGGAGCACAAAGTTGGCTTAGATGTGCCCTGCAAGCAAAACTCCAGTGTATGTTGTTTGCACGATCTTTCTGCTTATTGCTTTCTGTATTTGGGCTGCTGGGGACATGATAAAAAAACATGATAATGAAAACAATGTTTTTGAATTTTTTTCTCTGCGCACTGATCCTATAATTTTTTCTGGTAACCGCATCACACCGTAATGGCTTTTGTTTTGATTTTTAAAGGGTTTTTATGATAAATAATTCCTCCGATTCTCTTTTATGCTATTTTTTTTATCATACAAGATATTATAAATTTTTAATATTCATATGTAAGTGCAAAAATTTTAGTGTTTTTGGCAAAAGGTATTAAAATTTTATACGAAATTTATAGACAGGTGCGACCATTGGATCGAGCGCCACATAAGCTCAGGTTACATGTGCTTTGACTGCCCTAACTGTCTTCCAACCTATCGCATGTCTGTGATACTTGACTTTCAATGTTATCTCTTAACAATAAGGTCTATTTTCGTTAACTGGTGTGTGTGAAAGTGTTTAGAGCCAGAATTGTTCTAGTGAGAGAGATGGCACTACAATAATAATGGTTTCTCTGTCTAGCGATGGAATAATTTTTGTTGAGTATTGTTCTTGAGTCCCAATGTCATTTGTTCTTATAATTGGTGTTGATTAAAACACAGGGTGATTGAAAATAACGTTATACGTTTCTGGATTTAAAGTAGTACACAAATTCAATATTGTCTACTTGTAATTCAGTGGTTGATTTTATTTTAAAATTTGCGGTTGTTCGTAAAATTCTTATGTTGGATAACTCAAAAGTAACCAAGAGTGAGCTTTGATTCGCTCCAAATGTTCAACTTAACTACCATACTAGGATAAGAATGTAGTATATTTGCAATCATCCTGTTTTTCGTCTTTATATTCGGCCGAAATGAATAACCGAATTAAATCTAAAATCTCTGATCAATTCTTTACAGAAATTCCATAAGGCTAATATCAAAAAACTATTTTACCTCAAAGATTTTCAATTGAATTCGGTTATTGATACTAAGAGTTCTTAGTTCGAGTTTGTTTTATGTTAACTCGATCGACACGTTTATGACGTTCGACGCTATGATTGGCTGCTACAACTTAACCAACCTATCAGAGGGCTAAACGCAGTAACGGTTAGATCGCATGAACGTAAGACAAACCCGCATTGGACACTCAAATCGGGTTTGGTTATGCATGTGAAGTGACGAGCATGTAAGTCATTGCACGGGTACTTGAGTAGACAAGTGTTAAAGCAGAGATACTTTATCGTGGCGTGGCGTGGGGCGCCAGACTGGCCAGAAGCAAATCGGTTTCATATAGAGGCGGTGTAAACCTGGAGAGCGCCCTCAGCAAGCACCTGATAGGCGCCCCTATTTTCTTGAAGCCGCCGCCACTCTATGGGCAGTTATGTACAAGCTTCTCGCGGCACCACCTGTATCTGGCGCCCTAGGCACTTGCCCTAGAGATAAAACGGCTCTGGTTTCATACATTTACTATGGTTAGAGATAGATACTTCTACGTTGTGTCGTGTTATGTAGGTCGCCAAAGTATTCGGCTTTCCGATACGCTTCGCCACGGTAATGTATTTCTGCCTTAAGTTGATTCTCAATAAAATTGTTGTGTGTGTGTGACCGTACTGTGGTACTATAAGGTGTAGCATTCTGAGAGAAGTCGTGTGACGGCAGTCTCTGATGGTCGTTTTCACCAACCATCCCTTAACCGTATCTTAACTAAAAGTTAGGTACTTAGTGACACGTAGCACCTAAACTAACCTACTTGTACTGTTAGGTACTACTTAAGGCTGGTGAAACCAAAATGTCGTTAAATATCACCTATCTTAGCGTTTTCTTTATAGGGGTAAAATCATCGAATGATTTCTCTCGCCCGGGTGTGGCAGGAGGGAGTGTCAGACCCTTATTGACTAAAATCCACCCCGTTTCTACTGCTGCACTTCGAGCCGGAGCCCCGGTAACCTTTTACGTTTTCCACGGTTCCGGCATTAGTCATTTTGAGCCCCATCCGGTGGTCTGATAGCTCTTTGAGCTCGGGTCTGGTTCTGGTCGGGTGGCGAGATACCCATACTCGCCGTCGCAGGGCCGTGCTTACGGTGGCCGGAGATCGTCCCGCGACACCCGACGCCCGGATTATCCTTCGTGACGGTTGGGTTGTAAGGAGGCAGCGCTTCGCTGCCTCAACCTATCTTAGCTTAGGGGGTTCTTTAAAGGGGAGGATGGTGAAAACGTTTTCTATCAAACTTTCTAGTTTTCTAGCTCTAGTTTTCTCGGACTGCTAAACCATTTTAATAAATTGTCCTGACTTTTCTGGATAGATAATATTTATTTACTTGAGAATGTCTCTTAAGTTTCTATGTACTATCTATATACTATGTTTTAATATTAACTATAATGCCCCTACCTACTATTCTATTTGGTAAAAGGCTACTGATGTAAAGTGATAATGTTGTTATTGGATAGAACTTGGGGACATATTTATATTTTAAGACTTAAATCGATATGTCCTGATATAGGATGAGGCAGCCGGCATGATGGAAGGTCTCCTGGACTTTGGTATAGCTGGTCTGAAGAAGGGACTGCGATTCACTGGTCTCAGCGACGATTCGGTTAGTGTTTTGAATTCAGTAGTTTTAAGTTGAGTAGCTCCTATTTAATAGTTTATGAGCCAGAAATTTTATTTGCTGAAGGGAGGATTGTTAGAGGCCAACTAACGGATTAACTTTTTAAAATTTAGTAATTATACATGTTGAGATATTACTTGTCTATGTTTAGTACTGTATTTTATGAACTCGAGTACTCTATGAAAATTGCACGCCTTCTTTCTTGTTAAGCTGGCAACACTACTCTGTGGGCATCATTAAAAGACAGTTTGTAGTACTATCTAATTTATTATTTAAAAGTAAATTCCACTTTATTCCACACCTACAACATATATTACAGGATAAGTCTCCCTCCCATCACCGCGAGCGTCCCGGCGACAAGGCTTCCCCTCCGGAGTCACGCAGCAAACATGTTGTAGAATATAAGGACCATGGCAATGGGCAGAGAGGTAACACTTACGCACTGTACATACCATATTACTACTGAAGTATAAGACATACCGTTCTGCTGCATTAATAAATTATCAACTTTATTACAAAACGACAAAGATGAAAGTCGATTGAAATAAAGTAATATAAAACAGTATGTAATATATGACAAAGATATTACTGTTGAAAGGGAAAGGCCGCAGAAAGCTTAACGCAGCGAGGAACCTTTTGCCATGTGATAGGAGCTGAAAATAAAAAAAAATGTTTCCAGATGAGAACAACGTGCCTCCATTGGTGAAGCAGCACCGAGTCACTTCCCAGGACAGTGTGGTCAGTGATATCATTATTCATTTCATTTGCTGTTTTTTTGTTTTTTTTAGCATAACCCGGTAAACGAGTAGACGGATCACGTGATGGTAAGCAATCGGCGCCGCCCATGTACACCCGAAACACCAAAGCGTTACAAATGCGTTACCGGCCTCTTGGGAATTGGGAATTTGAGGATTGTGGAGGATTCGGGGATTCGGGAGACTAGGGAGGGGGGGGGGTAATTGCTTGGCCGTAGAATCACTCCGGTCGAGCCGGCCCATTCGTGTCGAAGCATGGTTCTCCTACACTTAACGTTTCTATGGTGTTGATAATGCTCCATAAAATTTCTATGAAAAATTAATGTTTCGTACTTTTGTGTTGCAATACTAACTAATAAAAAGTCCTCTATATTTAAATGTCACGTCCCCGCAGCCGTCGCAGCCCCGTCCGGTTCCGTTACCGGAGCTCCCCCTGGCGCCGGTCCCCGACTCCCCCGAGCCGGAGTACGAGGAGGCGGCCGACCTCTCCACCAGCATCGCCAAGCTACGCTGTCTGCTGCAGCAAAGAGCTGAAACCAGCCCCAAGTCAGTGGATAAGAATTTTTGAAGCGTGTCTGAGATCTTTCAGAAAAAGCAATTTTTTTTTGGTACTTATTTGCCGGTAAACGAGCAGATGGACCACCTGATGATAAGCAATCGGCGTCGCCTATGGCCACCCACAAGACTAGAGGAGTAATAATTGCGTTCTACTTTAAACATAGGTCTTCGTAGAAAAGACGTTTTCACCATTCTCTCTTAAAATTGATGTAACCCCTATGTTAAGATTGGTGACACCAACCTTCGAGTGGCACGTAAAAGTACAAGTATGGAGTTAGTTGAGGTACTCAGTCTAGTTAAGTAATTCGTAGTTTAGAGTTGGTCCCCCCAGGACGGAGGTGTGGTGGGAGAGTGCGGCGGAGACCCGCGGCCGCACGCAGCGCGCCGCGCCCGCGCACGCCGCGCTCGTCGACACCGCCACGCTCGCCGGTCTGCTCTATTGGACACTTTCTACATCGGTGCATCATCATTACACTACCATCTCTACATTCACTATCATCACTATCTCCACATTCACCATCTTCACTATCTCCACATTCACTATCATCACCATCTCCATAACAACTATCATCACCATCTCCACATTCATCATCATCACTATCTCCACACTCACTATCATCACCATCTCCAAATTCATCATCATCACTATCTCCACACTCACTATCATCACCATCTCCACATTCACTATCATCACTATCTCTACATTCACTATCATCACCATCTCCAAATTCATCATCATCACTATCTCCACACTCACTATCATCACCATCTCCACATTCACTATCATCACCATCTCCAAATTCATCATTATCACTATCTCCACACTCACTATCATCACCATCTCCACATTCACTATCATCACCATCTCCACATTCACTATCATCACCATCTCCACATTCACTATCATCACTATCTCTACATTCATTATCATTACCATCTCCACAATCACTATAATCACCATCTCCACATGCATTATCATCACCACCGTCACTATTATTATAACGTCATATCCGCAACACGTATAATGGTTGTGTTATTTCAGATGAGTACGATATGAATATGGAGCGGAACTCGTCCCCGGGACAGACGTCCAACAATATGCAGCGACTTGACAAGTAAGATACATACACATACCGTATTTTCCTCAATAGATGGCACTAGTATAATCGTTCTTCGTCCAATAGGTAATTAGTGTCACGCCATTCGACGTTCAATATTTGAGAGCTGCTGTGATTGAACTCTTCTTACATTTATCTCTTTTGGTGAGCACCATATGCCATTTGAAACATGATAACTCCCAACTGTAACACACATCATTTCTAATTAATTATTTTATTATTTTTAATTATGTTTCTCTTGTCTCATCATCGTATTTTATATTGGTACGTTTATATATTTACATATTTAAATTATCATTGCTTGAACCTTATTTGATTCGACTTCTTGAGTGGGGGGATGAGGTGGCGATCCATCCTCACATCCCCAAAAGGCCGGCAACGCAGTGGATATAGTTTATGACGATGTGTCGGCACGGACGGTAAAAACAATCTTATGCAAAAATCTATCGTAAAAAGTTGGACGGACGTAACTGTAGAAACATAATATAGTATGAAAATAATATTGTAAATTTGTATCTATATTCTGTCGCAGATTGTTCCAGCGCACAGTGACGGGAGTGTTCAACTCTATAAAGACGGCCGTGGGCGCTGAGGACGACCAGCCCGCGCCTCGCGCGCCCCGGGAATGGACCTACGTCTGCACCGCTGTAGACCTTAACGTCAGTGCTATAAGTCTTTAAATTGCGTGGTTCTTAACACCGGTATATACTATCTAATAAACCTGAACCTTTTAATCTACGATCTTCAACCCAAGCGTGGAAATTTTATCAAAGTCTCTTATGTAATGAATGAAAAAAATGTAATGAAATGAAATACGTTTATTCGGGATAAGACATGCACGCCAAGAAAAAAAAAACTTATACATTATGACAAATATAATAAAATGGTTTAAAACAGACATAGAAAAAAAAAGATAATAGGTAAATTATAATACTAAAACAAGCTAATAATACAGGTGTAGGTAGCTCTGATCACTGTCTGGTGAAATCTGTATCTACACACTCCCCACCTGATTCTAGCCCTGGGAAACCACGACGGATGTGGCATTTCGAGACGAGACGACAAGTCAGCAGATTGGGATGGAATGCGATCCTTTTTTGCATCCTATCCATGGCGGCCTGTTTGCTTCTCTTCCGATGATCCGTCAGCTTGTGCAGATGCCGTAACGGGGGTGTTGCGTCAGGGCATGGAATATTACGTTCCATTCTCGGACGCGACATCCGTCGGTGGCTTTCGCCCATGGTTTGATGCCAACTGCAGACAAACGGAGGCATTAAAGCATGCTGCATATATGGCATGGGCGGACGCCAGGTCCCATAGGACTGATGATATACTTCAAAGGAAGAGAGCTTTCAACCGGGCCACCAAGTCATATAAAAAGGCACTACGCGAAGCTCGGTTCAAACACATCGGCCGAATAGGGGCCAAACTTGCTTCTTACCCAACGGGTAGTAAGGCTTTTTGGTCCCTGGCCAAGTCGGTGGAATCGAACTTCTGTCGCCCCTCACTCCCACCACTACTACGGTCTGATGGGACGCTGGCTTACACCGCAATGGAGAAAGCGAACTTATTCGCCTCTCTTTTTGCGGAGTCTTCGCGTCTTGATGCTGATGGCGCTTCACCACCTTCTATACACCAAGTATGCGAGACTAACATGTCGGACATTCGCATTCGACAGAAGGAGGTCTGCAGAACGTTGCGCAACCTGGACGTGAACAAAGCCAGTGGTCCCGATGGAATCCCGGCCGTAGTACTATATGCCACCCACATCTGGAGCGAGGCCATCGAGAAACACGGGGAAGCGTTAGCCGTATCCCTCGATGTCTCGAAGGCCTTCGACAGGGTCTGGCACGATAGTCTTGTTGGCAAGCTTCCCGCATATGGACTCCCCACTGGTTTGTGCAGATGGATAACAGACTTCCTGAGGGATCGATCCATCCGTGTGGTCATTGACGGCTGCTCATCCAATCCACTTGGTATTAATGCCGGGGTTCCTCCAGGGGTCAGTACTCTCAGCAACACTTTTTCTGTTGCACATTAATGACCTGCTCCAGCCCGGTATCTTTGGGTACGCAGATGACAGCACCGTTGTTGAGAGGTATGTGTCCGATGCGCGAACCAGTGCAACTCAAATCCAGTCTCTAAGAGAATCTATGGTAAATCGTCTGAACCTGTCCTTGCAGGCGGTCTCCGATTGGGGTGACGCCAATCTGGTCAGGTACAATGCCAGCAAAACCCAGGTGTGTCTGTTTTCCGCTAAACGGAGTCGGTTCCCACTGACTCCTACTTTCCGGGGTGTGTCCGTTCCGATGGGTGACCGTCTCGAGCTTCTCGGCGTAACTCTGTCGCCCACTCTCAATTTTGACTCGTATATCGAGACAAAGGCGCAACTGGCTGGTAGAAAGTTGGGTGTCCTGTCGAGGGTGAGACGGTACTTCACGCCGGAGCAGTTGCTCACTCTTTACCAAACACAAGTTCGGTCTTGTATGGAGTATTGCTCTCATCTTTGGGATGGCTCAGCGAAATACCAGTTAGAAGCCCTCGAATCCATCGAGAGGCGTGCCAAGAAGCTCATCAATGACGATTCGCTTGTGGAGGCTCGGCTACAAAGCCTCGAACATAGGCGCAAAATCGCAAGCCTTTCGGTCTTCTATCGGATACATTTCGGTGAGTGTGCGTGGGAATTGCACAAACTTATTCCCCCTAGTCCATTTCACCACCGTACCACCAGACGAACGGCGGGACGCCACCCTTATATGGTGGACATTCCAACCATTCGAACGAAGCGTTTAGCGTCAAGCTTCCTCATGCGTACCGCTAAGGAATGGAATTCCTTGCCAGAGGCTGTGTTTCCCGTCAAATATGACTTGGGTGTCTTCGAAGTCCCGAGTGAACAGGTTGCTCATGGGTAGGCGTGCTCCATCGTCGGCCACATCATCGCTTACCATCAGGCGAGATGGTGGTTAAACGTCGACCTATAAAGTATTAAAAAAAAAAGGTGCAATATACTGCGCGGTGTTGGCGGACATGCCCGACCCGAATGGGTACCAACACTACCAACTCAGCATAAAGCTGGGCACAAGTGTAGAGGAGGCCTTATAGTTCACTACCCATTCACGGGCGGTTATTACTCCCTGCTTCGCTCCTATTAATCATAGTGTTATGTTTTATACCCTATAGCCTTCCTGACTGCACTATCTGCACGATAACTGCACTATCCAACAAAAAAATAATTATTCAAATTAGACCAGTAGTTCCGGATATTAGCACGTTCAAGCAAACAAACAAACTCTTTATCTATTACGTATTTACTAGAGTAATTTATCAGAGGAGTTCTTTCTAATGAGCAGCGTGCGGGGTCCCGGCGATGTCGCACAGCCTACAGAGTAAGTAAGAGTCCCTCTGTAGTTCGAAACTAGTAGAGGTTTTTTCAGTATATTTATGAGTTACCTGCGATTTTTGTCTCACGATAGTTATTGTAAAAATGACTGGTGACTAGAGTATCTAGTGGAGTGCCATGCGGTGTCTTTTTTTTTAAGGGGGGAAAATCGTCGAATGACTGCTCCCGCCTGGGTGAGGCGGGAGGGAGTGTCAGACTCTTACTGACTAAAACCACCCCGTTCCTTCTCCTGCACGTCGAGCCGGAGCCCCGGTTACCCGTTAGGTTCTCCGCGACGCCATGCGGTGTTGATATTTTCGTTTGTAATGTTAATGCATACGTTAACTCCTCCCATACACGCATGCATCATCAAGTAGAGGGGAACGGCTCGGCGCTGACTCGCGCGCCATCGACCGCTCGACACAATAACGCGACCACGATCGCATGATTTTTGGTTATAATTTTAGACCATTGCACAAGACCATTGCACAATACAGGGTGGAATTTTGTAATTCCACCTGAAAGGAAAGTACTCTTAATACTTACGATAGAAAATTTTATTTAAAGACAACTTTCCTTTATTTTTAAAAAGAAAGAATACTGCATTCAAAGATTTTTATAATTCGCTTGCCGCATACGGTAATCGAATTGACTAAAATTTGTAAAAGTTGCACCCTGTACATTTATTGCATCGATTGCTAGGGTCAATAAAAATGAAATCTCTGTAACAAACTTCATAAATTTAATGAAAGGAAAACAATGAACGATCGATGCAATAAAACTATAGAGTGCAAACTTTAGCAGATTTTAGTTGGTTCGATTACCGTGTGAGGCAAGCTTATTTTTCAAAATATATAAATTTTTATTTTTTGAATTTTAAAAGACATCATGCACAAACTCATGAAAGAAAGAAAGAAAGAAAGAAAGAAAGAAAAAGCATTTACTCATGTACAAGGCGGGCTTAATGCCTAGGGCATTCTCCTCCAGCCAGACCTTTGGGTGATGCAGAGACAAAAACAATGGTCGGTGCAAGAAGCAAGCGTATTTAGGACTAATAAACTTACACAATTATATTACATATACTACTTAGACGTAACATAACTATACACAGTATATTGATAGTTACGACTCTGCCACTCTCTTCAAAAGTAGCTCCCGAACCTTCCGCTTGAATGATAAACGACTGGGCACCATCCTGATATCGGGAGGGAGCGCATTCCACAGAAGAATAGACTGAACAAAAAAGGAGGAATGAAGAAATTTAGTACGATGTGTTGGACATTGGAGGAGGCGATTATTAGAAGAGCGAAGATATTTGCTGTGGTTTGCGCATGTGTATTGGAAGAGAGGGGACAGATAAGGAGGCGAATGAGGCGAGTCAAGAACAGAGTAAAGAGTGGTTAGCGCCCTTAGTTCCCTGCGCTGTCGTATGGGCAACCACTTTAGTTGCAATCGGTATGCAGAAACATGATCATATCTACGCAGGTTGAAAACGAATCGAATGCAGTTATTCAGAAGTGGGTCAAGTTTATTGAGGAGATCTGCATTCAGGTCATAATAACACATATCAGCATAATCTATAATAGGGAACAACAGGGCCTGCACCAGCATTGACTTGGTGTCGGACGGAAGCAAGTTTTTAACGCGATAAAGGGCTCGCAGCGATCCAGTCACCTTTTTGCTCACACTAATGACTTGTGGATGCCAGTTAAGATTGCTGTCAATAAGTAAACCGAGGTCTTTGACGTCACTAGTAAACGGAACGATCGCACCGTCGAAAAGGACAGCAGGTAGAGATGCAACGTCAACCTTACCCAGAGAACGAGAGCTTCCTATCACTATCGCTTGACACTTCTTAGGGTTTACCGCAATGCCAAACCTTACCGACCAATTATTAATAGCGGATAAGTCGTTGTTAATTTTTGAGATGGCATCCGGCAAGTTGTCAAAGCTGGTCTGACAGTAAAGCTTGATTGCTTGCTTTTACAACATGAGGTTCTTCAAGAGGGCGGTGAATAGGTTTTTTTAAGGGTCGGCAAGACGCATGTAATGCCCCAAGTGTTGCAGGCGTACATAGGCCACGGTAACCGCTTACCATCAGGTGGGCCGTGTGCTTTTTTGCCACCGTCGTGGTATAAAAAAAAATAAAGCTTCAAGTCATCCGCATATAGATGGTACGCACACCGAAGCTCGGAAGTGATGAGATTAATAAAGATGGAAAATAAAAGAGGTGACAGTATACTGCCTTGAGGAACGCCAGCCTTTAATTCGCGCCAGTTAGTTGAACTATCACCGTGCTTGACCGCCTGCTGACGCTCCTGAAGATAAGAAGAGAACCAGTTCAGTGACTCGCCAGAGACCATAAGGTGGGATAGGATAGCCAACAGGATGCCGTGACTGACCATATTGAAGGCATTCGAGAAGTCAACCAAAACCAGGACTGTGGCTTTGGTCTCCTCAAAGCCGGTTCTAATATCGCCAGTCACTTTAAGGAGGGCGGAAGTGGTGCTGTGGCCAGGTCTGAAACCAGATTGTCTAGGACTAATCAGTGAATTTCGATATATATAATTTGAGAGTTGTTTATGAACACAGGCCTCGAGCACCTTGGAGAGGAAAGGGGGAAATTGGACGGAATTGAGAGGGAAGGATGGGAGCAGAGGCTTTAGGGAGCAGACGGACAAAGGCTCTACGCCAGAGGGAAGGGAAAGTACCGGAGTAAAGGGAAAAGTTGATGACATGGGTTATCGTTGGTAGGAGGTGATCTAGAATGGTAACAATCATGTATCGAGAGATGTTGTCACAACCTACCGCTTTGGATTTGATTGAGAGGATGATCCTTCCAACCTCAGTCGAGTCAACTGGAGCGAAGCGCAAAGGATTAGTGATAGATGGACGCGTCAGGCCAGAAATAAAGGCGTCAAGTCGTCAAGTCAAACAACATACGTTATCTTTCATTGCTGGTCTGGAGCGTCCTAAGATTTCTAGTACTTTTTGCTTCGTACCGGTTCAGTCGGCGGAGGTCGAAAGATGATCCTGTCCATTAAATCCAAAGCGGTAGGATGTGATAATATATCTCGTCACATGATCACAACTATACTGGATCACATTCTACCAGCAATAACCCATATTGTTAATTTCTCCCTTTTTTCAGGAACCTTTCCATCCTTGTGGCGTAAGGCCTTTGTTCGTCCTCTCCCGAAAATCTCTAACTCCTCTCTCCCCACTCATTTCCGTCCCATATCCATACTTCCTTTCCTTTCCAAAGTTCTTGAGGCCTGTGTACACAATCAGCTGTCCAACTTCGTTTACCGGAATTCTCTCATTAGTCCTCTCCAATCCGGGTTCAGACCAGGTCACAGCACTACCTCCGCTCTCCTTAAGGTGACTGGCGATATTAGAACTGGCCTCGAGAACACCATGGTTACAATTCTGGTTTTAGTTGATTTCTCGAATGCCTTCAATATGGTCAGTCACGACATCCTTCTAGCCGTCCTATCCCATCCCATCTTACGATCTCTGACAAAACACTGAACTGGTTCTCTTCTTATCTTCAGGGGCGTCAGCAGTCGGTCAGGGTTGGTGATGGTTCATCTACTTGGCGCGAACTAGGTGCTGGCGTTCCTCAAGGCGGTATACTATCTCCTCTTTTATTTTCTATCTTTATTAATTTTATAACATCCGAACTTCAGTGTGCGTACCATCTGTACGCTGATGACTTGCAGCTATATCGTCAAGCTGGTGTTGATGGGCTGTCTGATGCGATCTCGGAGATGAACGGTGACCTGGCGGCCGTTAAGAACTGGGCCGATAGGTTCGGCATAGCAGTTAATCCTGCAAAATGCCAAGCCATTCTTATAGGTGGCTCCCGCACGCTGAATGGAGTTGACATGGCGTCCTTGCCGGCCGTGGTCTTCGATTGTGCGGTAATCCCGTTTAGTAGTGAGGTGAAAAACTTGGGCCTGCACATGGATAAGAGTCTGAAGTGGCATGCTCAGGTCACCAGCGTATGCAAAAAGGTTACTGGATCTTTGCGGGCTCTGTATCGCGCTAAGAACTTACTTCCTCCTACTACGAAGGCTATGTTGGTGCAGGCTTTGGTTCTCCCTATTATTGATTATGCTGATGTGTGCTACGACGACCTGAATGCAGATCTCCTCAACAAACTTGACCGACTTCTGAATAACTGCATTCGATTCGTTTTCAACCTGCGTAAATATGATCATATTTCTGCACATCGGATGCAACTAAAGTGGCTGCCCATACGCCAGCGCAGGGAGCAAAGGGCGCTAACCACCCTATTCTCCTTTCTTTGTTCACCTTCTTTGCCCAGTTATCTTTCCCCTTATTTTCAATATCTATGCGCAAACCACAGCAAGAACCTTCGTTCTTCTCATAACCGTCTTCTTCAATGTCCCACTCATCGCACTGACTTCTTTCATTCTTCCTTTTTCGTACAGGCAATTTTGCTGTGGAATGCGCTCCCCCTGGATGTCAGGATGGTGTCGACTCGTCTATCATTTAAGGAGAAAGTGCGTGAACTTCTCTTGGAGAGGGTGGCTGAATCATCACGCTAATTACTCACAGTCTATATTTATGTATGTATGTATGTATGTATGTAAGTATGTATTTATGTATGTATGTATGTATATATGTATATGTGTATGATTGCATTCATGTGTATTGTGTTGTACTCGTGTGTAGGTATATATATTATAATTTATTATGTTTGTCTATTTTATTTGCTCTATTAAATAATTGCTTGCTTCTTGCTCACACCATTAACTCTTCTCTGCATCACCCAAAGGTCAGACTGGGAGAGAATGCCTGCGGCATTAAGTCCACCTTGTGTACATTTTGTGCATGAAGCTTTAAATAAAAATAATAAAAAAAAAAATAAAGGTAAGAGTGTTACGTTTGACTAGAGGGTCCATGGTAGGTACTGTTGTGAAATGGTCGTTAAGACTATCTAGACAAACTGTACAGAGAAGGTCTGAATATTGCGTCTTACCGATACAGAGTTCCGAGGAATTTCCAGATATCGGCAGGAGAAGAAGATGAAATGTTTTCGAGAATATGGCGGCGTTTGGCGTTACGTACCATCTGGTTACACCTGTTTTTTGCAAACTTCAAGGCTGCTCAGTGCGATTCCTCCTGTGTTTACGGAACGCCCGATCTCTGCGCCGCATGGCCATCCTAATCCCCTGGGTCATCCACGGTGCCTTGACCTTTATTTTCCTGTTTGGAGCGTGACGATCGTAAAGGTTAATAATGTTTGAGTTAAGGATTGCAACTTTATCATCAACCGCAATGGCGTCCATCAAGGGCTCCCAGTCGATCAACGACGCGTCCTCCTCCAATCTTGCCCCGTCCACCCGTCCAAAACAACGCCTATACAAGACCCTGGGCTTCACCTTGGGCGGTTTAAGGATATAGGATAGAAAAATCATGTCATGATGTGAGAAACCCGGAGCTTCGTGCTGACCATGGCAAGACACAAGAGAGGGATTGGAGGTGAGGATAAGGTCAAGCCAGGAGTCATCGCCAACAGTATTGTGGTGAGTAGCGTTAAGGGGTAACACGTGTAGATTTGTCGACTCAATTATGTGAAGGAGTTTACGGGAACGTGGGGATTCGTGGGAAAGGAGATTGGTGTTGATATCGCATATATAAATGCAGTTTTGTTTCTTTTAAAAAATAAGGGGATGTTTTGTTTGAGTAAATTTTTTTATCTTAAGTATTAAGAGTACTTTCCCTTCAGATGGCATTATAAGTTCCACCCAGTAAATATCCAGTCGTCGTTGAAATATCCAGTCCGCTTGTCACATCCCGGCAGGTGTCTGGCGCGGTGGGCCGCGTGCTGGGGTCGCGGCGCGCCGCCTGGCACGTGGACGCGGCGCTGGACTCGCTGGCCCAGCTCGCGCCGCGCCGCGCGCCCCGCCCGGCCTCGCCCGACGACTTCGGTCAGTACTGTTGGTGGATCAATGAATTGTACTCGGATTTATTTTACTTGGATATATTACTATAATGCGCTGGGCGCGCGGCGCGCCGCCTGGCACGTGGACGCGGCGCTGGACTCGCTGGCCCAGCTCGCGCCGCGCCGCGCGCCCCGCCCGGCCTCGCCCGACGACTTCGGTCAGTACTGTTGGTGGATCAATGAATTGTACTCGGATTTATTTTACTTGGATATATTACTATAATGCGCTGGGCGCGCGGCGCGCCGCCTGGCACGTGGACGCGGCGCTGGACTCGCTGGCCCAGCTCGCGCCGCGCCGCGCGCCCCGCCCGGCCTCGCCCGACGACTTCGGTCAGTACTGTTGGTGGATCAATGAATTGTACTCGGATTTATTTTACTTGGATATATTACTATAATGCGCTGGGCGCGCGGCGCGCCGCCTGGCACGTGGACGCGGCGCTGGACTCGCTGGCCCAGCTCGCGCCGCGCCGCGCGCCCCGCCCGGCCTCGCCCGACGACTTCGGTCAGTACTGTTGGTGGATCAATGAATTGTACTCGGATTTATTTTACTTGGATATATTACTATAATGCGCTGGGCGCGCGGCGCGCCGCCTGGCACGTGGACGCGGCGCTGGACTCGCTGGCCCAGCTCGCGCCGCGCCGCGCGCCCCGCCCGGCCTCGCCCGACGACTTCGGTCAGTACTGTTGGTGGATCAATGAATTGTACTCGGATTTATTTTACTTGGATATATTACTATAATGCGCTGGGCGCGCGGCGCGCCGCCTGGCACGTGGACGCGGCGCTGGACTCGCTGGCCCAGCTCGCGCCGCGCCGCGCGCCCCGCCCGGCCTCGCCCGACGACTTCGGTCAGTACTGTTGGTGGATCAATGAATTGTACTCGGATTTATTTTACTTGGATATATTACTATAATGCGCTGGGCGCGCGGCGCGCCGCCTGGCACGTGGACGCGGCGCTGGACTCGCTGGCCCAGCTCGCGCCGCGCCGCGCGCCCCGCCCGGCCTCGCCCGACGACTTCGGTCAGTACTGTTGGTGGATCAATGAATTGTACTCGGATTTATTTTACTTGGATATATTACTATAATGCGCTGGGCGCGCGGCGCGCCGCCTGGCACGTGGACGCGGCGCTGGACTCGCTGGCCCAGCTCGCGCCGCGCCGCGCGCCCCGCCCGGCCTCGCCCGACGACTTCGGTCAGTACGAGCTGTCCGCTCCCGGCGCCGTCTGACCGACTGACTGGCTGCCTGCCTTACAGACGAGTGGTGCGCGTCGTGCGGCGGGGGCTGGTCGTGCGCATGCGCGGCGGCGGCGGCGGCCGGGCTGGCGCATGCGCACGTCGCGCACAGACTCGCCACGCTGCTACTGGCTGGTAACTACTGCAATGTTGTCTTACTCATGTTGTACATGCGAACGTTTGTGAATTTGTGTGATGTTTGTTATTTAATCACGCTGAAACGACTGAAAGGACAGGCATAAAATTTGGAAAAGAGACAAAAAACAGGTGACGCCGCTGTTTTTTGGTGAGAAGCTAGTAAGCTAATACTTAAAAGGTCCGCATTTGTCCACTATCTCGTCTGGTGATAAGTGACGCCCCACAACACAACACGCCTAATAATAAATATTCACTTGAAACTTGAAGACACCCAGGTTGTACACTTCAAGAAACACAGACTCTGACGAGGAATTCCACTCTTTAGTGCTTCGCGAAAAACGCTTAAATTTTAGAAAACTAAATTTTCACCAGTTATGATGTTTGACACCACTAAGTAAACCGTGAACATAATATCACGCCTTTTTATCCCCGAAGGTGTAGACAGAGGTGCATATTTCAGCACTTAATGCCACTGTACAATGTAACACCCACTTTTCACTAGAGCCTATTGCCATATACCGGGCACTTTTCCAGACTCCGTGCTACTACTGAGATTTTTTAAAAACCCAGTAGTACTTTGCCCGACCCGGGAATCGAACCCGAGACCCCTTGTCCGGCAGTCACACTTGCGACCACTCGGTCAACGAGGCAGTCTAAGTCTAAGAGAAAGAACTAAGTAAACCATGTACCTGTTAAAGATTTAGCAGAATCTCTACTGGACGCATGGCTGGCGGACCTGGCGACCTGGCTCCGGAGGCAGGTGTTCGTGATCTTTGAGCAACTGTCGGAGAGTGACGCTGACTTCTTCCAGGGGACCTCGCCCAGGGAACTCAATGTAGACGAGACATGTACTGCTTTGTTGGAGAATACACCAGGTTGGTACCAAAACATTTTTATTCATTAATCAACATAATAATGGTTAATTTTTCGGATCAATACTCAAAATGTATAAATACTGAGTAAATTCTGAATATTTTTGTTTTCCGTTTTATTTAAGTATTTTTATCATTTAAAATCCCAAATAAATACCTAATTTTACTCTGTATTTTTGAATTTTTGGTATTTATCCGTAAAATTACCCATCTACAATTTTAACATTAGGTTTATCTACACCTGTATCCAGCGATAAATATTGCACGTCTACTTTTGGAAAGAGACAATTTTGTGTGATATTACTATCATATTTATTTCAACAAAACTTTGTGGTTATCTGTGTGAAACAATTGAATTTATTTCTGCAAATAGGCTACAAGGCAGCACTTTTACACGTCAATTTTATCAAGCGAACGATGAGGTCAACATTTCCTAACTGACTACTACTCTGAGAAGAAATGCCGAAACAAACTCATCTATCTATCCAATTGTTATAAATCTTGGCAAAGAAAATATTCTAATTCCCAATAGACAAACTATTCTATTATTTTTAATAAGACCAGTAGGTCTACTCCGGTTCTCGAATGCGAAGTTTCGTTTGATTTGCGGCGGCAAACAACGTTTTCGGAACCATAGACAACTTTCGTGAACTACAATGAACGAATGAAGTGAATATAAATAAATATGCAATAAGTAGGTTTAGATTCAAAATTAAATATAAAATTTTATTTTAAATAATTATATTACTAAAATAATAATGCCATGGCTTAGCACACATAATCATCAAGAAAATCATGAATAATCTTTTAATATTAAAGTTTAAGATGGAGAATCTTAAACAGGATAAGAACCTCCTTTCAGAAATTTATTATACGACCAAATTAAAAAGTTTTAGAATTTTCTTTTTATTGCCATTTATTGACATTTATGTATAAAATAATGACAACCAAATTTATTCGTATTATATTAGTACAGTCAGTTTAAAAATTATAAATGTCTACTAATTAGAATTTGAAGAGACTAAATTATTTCGTGTTATGATGATTAACAATATATTTTTTAAAGAATTTATCTTATCTATAAATATTGGTATATTAATAGATGTGAAAAAATAGCGAAAATATATATTATCAATACTTAAGTTAATTTTTCAAGCGGTATTATTAGTTTTAAAATAAAACATTACACATGAAACATTTATGTACAATACATAAGGTATTCAAATAAGTATTTGATTACCCTAAATGTTACTAACTCTCATAGACATATAAAATATATAGTTTTGTGTTAACAAACTATTTGAGCTTTTATATCGTCATTTAAGTAGTTCCTTTGGTGCCCTACGTGTTGCCCACACAAAGAAACCGTGATAAAACGAAGACTTATAATTACTTTCCTTCATTTTTCAATAAATTTAACCCAAACGAAAGTCAAACGATAACTATTTTGGTTTCGTCGAAATGACATTAAAGGTCCGAAGAATAATCTGTCAAACTCGAATTTTCGTTCGTGCGGATTGTACAATTAGAGTAGGGTTCCGAAAATATCGATATCAAACAGTACATCTCATACTAATTTCTGGCTTGTTTCATTCCTTTTTCGTTCGTAACAAATGCCATTGTGGTAGGTAATGTTCGAAGTTTCGTCCGAAACTTCGTTTTTCGTCGAATCAGAGTAGACCTCCAGATCATGATGATGAAAATGAAGACGAAATGTTTTTTTTCTTACAGCTCTACTATACGTGTTTGGAGAAGAGACAGTGTCTCAGGCCATCAGACTAGTTGTGACCAGCTTTACACACAAAGAAGTTAACATGGACGTCATCTTCAGAGTCTTGGACCTTTTCGCCGGAAACTTCAAGAAGTCGGCCGGACTTAGGAACCCTTCGTTTGATAGCAATTAGGTTTTGGAACAAATTCTATGGAAATTTTCTTTAATGAGGTATCGTTCCACCCGTATCATCTTACTGTTCCTTTATGGCAAGGGTGGCCTACTTGATCAGACATAATATCTACTTTTTACCTCTACTAACGAAACCCTGTGCGATCTACCACGTACATACTTCTTGAAATCTTAAATGATACATCGCAGTGTTTAGTACATAATCATAAAATATATTGGAAAATGACCCAAGATGATGCTAATGTAGTTGGTAACTGCCTCCCCTGCTTTATTTACCATAGTACTTTTTACCGTTTCACCCGACCCGGAGCTGCAGACGGCCTAGCTGGTTACCGTGTCTTGGCTCTGAACAGGAGTAAAAACGGTATTTGTCAGTAAGAGTCTGACACTCTCTCACCCAAGGCGGCAGGAGACATTGGATGATTTTCGCCTTCAAAAAAATGCACTTATTACCGTTTGACATCCAAATTCAATTATCGGAGGGCCGACAGAGGCTCGACCGAAGCGATACCACGGCCTCGCAGAAAACCGACGTCTAAAAACGCTTGAGTTGTGTTTTGACCACACAAAAAGGCCGTATTGCATAAAATATGTAATAAGAATATTTCTCAGCTATAAATAATCATTTCGGTATATTTATAATTTATAAAATTTCACGTGTAAAGATCCAATATAATATGTGTAAGAAAGTAAATAAATAATATATATGGTTTAATTTTTTCTAGTCCTCATTTATAGATCTGATGCTTCTATGTTGAAATTAAAAAATGGTGATTCTATTGAATGTTATATTGTGAACAGTATTTAAGAGACATTCCATGACCATATAATATTCATGTATTGTAGAGATTAAATAATTAATAACAGGTCTGAATCCAAAATCTTTATTGGTTAAACTATAATCAAAATTTTATTTAAATTTTTGTTTGAAATTAATATAAGTCGTCGTATTTGTTTGTGTTTAAAAATGTTGTTTAATTTATACTTTATATTTTTTTACTATAAGCTGTTTTTACCACATTATTAGTAGATTTTTCTGTTATTAACAAAATTATGGTATTTAAATAAAAACAATTTCTTTCTAAACAAGTTTTATTTTTTTACATTTTTCCTCAGCCAAAATATTATGTATAGTTGCTACTATTAAATCTGTGCAGGTACTTATGATAGATTAGTACCTTTAAAAATTTAGAGGTCCTTGCTAAAAAATAACGCAATTTTTGGCAATTTTGCTATGCTATGCTAAAGTAACTCTAGGCAAATTTTGCCTAGAGAGTTACTTTAGCGCTTGTGTACCTATAGAGAGAGTAGAAATCAAAATGTAAGATAATGACACTGAGAAGTGTCAAATTTAGATCAATCTAAATCTACACTTCTACATTAATAGCATAACGAGGAAAGATTTGATTTTTTGTTTGTTTGTTTGAATGGCATCTCCTCCGAAACTACATTGGAATCCTACATTAACGATGCTGAACATATGCTACATTTAATAAAACAGACGAAAGAGAACCGTGTGAAAATTACGATAATGTAACTCGAAGTGTGAAAAATATACCAAAAGCTCCTTATGTTGCTTAAGCCTTTGACTGCCTATAGAAAACCGTTTTCAAGGACTAATGCATTTAATAGTGAATGAGAGATTTTAAAGAAAAAATACGAATTCAATTAACTGAATAGTGGACTAGCTTCTGCCCACGGTTTCGCTCGCGCCCTTTTAAAGTATTGACGGCAGGTTTACAAAAGATAAAAAAGAATTGGTGCACGATGTTTAGCTGGTCACAAACATGATACTAATTTTAAGAATTCAATTTTGAGAATATTATAAATTATTTAGTGTTTATGGGTAGCTAATGAACCACGGAAGGTTTTCTAATAGTTTGTACGCTTAGTGTAATATTTTTTTTTTAAGCTAAATGCATTTGTCTATTGAGTAAATTAGTGATTCAAAACAAATTATAAATAATAAATAAATAAATAAAAGTGTTTGTCGGAAGGATGGTGGGGGCGATGTCAAGCGAGAACCCTCTTTGTCATATATATCGGTAGAGGTATGTTTATGCAGTAATAAAACAATTAAATCTTCGTAATTAAAGTAAGGTTTACTTTCGACAGTGCACAATAAAATTACTCAGCGATTGCGTAACGTGTGAACTGGGCAACGATTGACGAACGACTGACTCGAGCTTGCGCTTGCGCTGCTTTATATATCACTCGGTGGTGGGGTTGAAGTGACGTCGGTCAGTTGTTTGTTCACTGCTCGCCAATTACATTCGCAGTTTACAAAATAATGACGGCAGCGCCGTCATGTTTATTGTAATAAAAACATAAGACACACAGTTTATGAATACTAACATCTAAACTAGGCCGAGCCTGTACCTTAGATGTTAGTTTAAATTATGATATTAATTTTACTTGCTATTTTAAAACGAATGATATATCTGCCAATATTAGTATTAATAAATCTTTATTGGTGTATTGACAATAAATTAAAACTAAAATCGCTTAAATCAAACAAACAGTTTTTATTTATTAATGTTTTTATGGTTCGATCGGGATTTTTTCGCCAAAACCGAAAATGTTTAATATCTCAGAAACTAGCCACTTTCGGACCAGAGATATCATAGCTAATTTTGTAGGATATTAGTTGTATTATCAGTTCCCGAGAGGAATAAGTCGAGTTACAAGTCACCCTGTATAAAGAGGATCATGAAATGTATGTAGATGACGATAAAATAAAATCAAAACATCCAAAAACCATATTTTATTTATTCAAAATTCTAGAAAATTACATATCACAGAGATTGCATATTTGTTATTTAAGGACAATGTACGGACAGCAACACAATAACATCTCGCTGCTGTCCGTACCAATAACATTAAATTAATTACATACATTTATTAAAACATTACTATTTAAAATGAAATCTGTAGATGTACAGTCAGCAAAAGAGAAACAAATAATTATGGCATAATATTCGAAGATTTGATTTATTTATGTTGCTGGCTGTACACCTAATTTTGAAAATCCCTAGTTTACGTGGGCCTTAAATTTTGGCGGCAAGAATTTACATAACCAAGGGATTTACTGGTCAAATAGAAATTCCCGTAGTAGTTTAGTTTCGGAAATTCCCAAACAAAATTATAGAAATAAAATAATTTACAAAATTTTGTGCTTTTAACTAATTTAACCTAGAGATTGCTTTACCTAACAATAACTTTGAGCTATTACGTTTAAAACAAAATAAAACTACTTAAAAGTCTAACCAATATTCTTTTAAAAAGATCTAATATTAAACCTAAACAGTTTCACACTGTAACCTCCTGATACATTAATCTGACACCTAACTGAACTAATGGCCAGCCTCAATAACCAATCTGCAGCTGTAGCCAAATGCCATTTAGCGCTTGTCTACGTGCAGAATAGAAAACCAAACTATATGGAATTGACGTAAATTTTGACACTTGTGCACACACAAAGGCCCTGTGCCTTTAGCCAAATGCCACTTTAGCGCTTGTCTACAGAGAGAGTAGAAATCAAAATGTATGGGGATGACACTGACAAGTGTCAAAATTTGCGTCAATTCCATATAATTTGGTTTTCTATTCTACACGTAGACAAGCGCTAAATGGCATTTGGCTACAGCTGCTGGGTAGATATTTGCCTACAAAACATTGAATTTTGATATTAACTTCATCGAAATGTGTAGTTTGTAGACAAATCTGCCTACAGGTAGAATTTTTAGCATAAACTCAGGAAAAGTGTGCTAAATTTCTATTTTTTGTAGGCAAATCTACCGACAAAACGGGTATTAAGGCTAGTCGTTAGTTTTTCTAACTGGATAAAGTTGGTTACTTACAGCTACTTCTAGAGAATGTGAAATGAATGGTAAATTATAAAACAAATCGTTTAATAAAATAATTCATAAGTCTTTTTGCAATTCGACAATAAGTATCCATAAATATAATAATCAATTTAAAAAATTACCTATAATAGTCAAATTATGTATAATTTGCGGATTTTTAAAAACTACATAACATCACGGTGCGTTTTTGATAAAGATGTAGGCAGAATATTGAAAATATATCAAAAACATATTATTTGTCTAATGCCATGCACCGGTCACATCATCAGAATTAATGGCATTTTTGCAATCAAAAAAAAATGTTAGGGTTGGGAACCAAACCCGAAATTTTTTTCTACAGTCCCATTTGTGACCAATAATCTTAAAGCTTTTCGAAATAAACAGTAAGGATACATTACAAGTTATAGGTACAAACAAAAACTTAATACCAATTATTATAAGGGTAATAATCAGGAGACTGGTCATAAAAGTTATATAAAAATTGAGATATATTTTCAAAATCAGAGAGCTAACAAGGTCATAAGGCCAGCAGTTCAAGCTATCCCTGCTACATATTTCATTTAATTTTCGACTTTATGTCAAAACAATATCGTATTGTCTCAAATTCGACATCACACTCAAACTTGGAACAACAATTTGTGCTACAGTGATTGGCCAAACAGACCTTACGCCGCTTTGGCGCCATCTAGTGAACAAAAACCTCGTTGCTATTACTTAGAGAGCAGTGACAGTGTCCAGATCGTCTGACGTCATGATGGTGTCTGGTGAAGGAAGCTGTTCCACTTCCACTATGTCTGACTCGACCTCTGACTTATCCGTGAAGCTTAGGAACATCTGCAGAGAAAATCATATTTTAAATGCAGGAAGTGATAAGTAATAGTAAATAAGTATAAGTATGTCGGAACCGGTCATGAGACTCGGCGAAGGTCACTTCAGTTCGAGTCGCCACCGAGCGAAGATGTTGTCACGGAACTGCCCTACGTTTCGCTTAATGCCCAGTTAATGTACCTTGTGATTGTAAGAAACTCAGTGATTAATTCTAAACGCTTTTCCTATTTACACGATACTCATATTCGCCCACATTATGTCAGAGCAACCGGAACTTAATGCCTCCTCCGACATCAGAAGAGGGATGATTGTTACCGCCTTTAACAAGTATATTTTGTCCTCTTGCGTCTGGAATCTCAAGAGGTAACGTTACCATACACACATCAACAGCCTATAGGTGGCCACTACAGACCAAAGGCCTCGTCTCACACGGAGAAGGTTTGAGCATTAATCAACACGCTTGTTCAATGCGGGTTAACGATTCCAAACTTATGCCTTAAGCCTAGGTTTCCTCACCATGTTTTACTTCACCGCTTGTCAGTGGTATCCAAATAATCTTAGAAAGTACATATAACTCGGAAAAAGTCACATTGGTACTTGCTGTTGGTAGGTTCCGAGCCCGCAAGATTATGTAAGAGAGACAGGCGTCGTAAACTTCCAGGCAGCCACGACTCTAAGTTACCATACGTCCCCAAAAATTTATAATTCTTCTGGAGATGAGAGTGTCCAGGGGCAGTGCTGATTGCCTACCACCAGGTGATCCGTTTGCTTGTTAATCCTCGTATCCCATTAAACGAACAAATTCATGTTGGTGGTTGTGGTCCATACCTGTTCCAGTGAACTTTGGTTGACGGTGAAGTCTTCAATATCACAGGTGCTTTGTAGTTCCGCCATCAGCCGGAAGATGTCGCTCAGACGAGTGGTCACCTCTTTCTGATCAACTGCAACGCGAAAGTTTGTATATAAAATACTGGGTAAGTATAATATTATATTTATAGTAGAGTAATGTTGATGATTAGCGTCATTATAAGAAATGATATTGAAAAATAAATAAATAATCGTTTTCTGGAGAGCCTAAATTATTGAGTAAAATCGCGGGTTACTCACGTGAATCTACTGAGAAAAGCTCTACTAGTTTCGAACCACAGAGGGGTTCTTCCTCATGAGCAGCGTGCGCGGTCGCGGCGACGATATCCACGTGAGTAGGTAACCCGCGATTTTACTTAATTTAGTATGTCTCACGATAGTTACTATAAAAGCCTAAATTATTATTCGCTAGATAAGTTCAGTTACAGATTCCTTATCCAAAATGCACACTTCTTGTGCCTATGGGGAAATCGAAACAGAGGATATCTACGCCCCAATAATAACTTGCCCAAATCATGAAGGGTAGTTCTTTGCTCAAGGTGTATTTTGTGACAGTAAGCTACGACCTTTGCAAAGTATAAAAACAAAATGTAGTAGTATAGTCACCAGTGCAGTGCGTGGGCACGAGGAAGTGCAGCGTGTGTTGGTGCAGCACGCGGAGCTGCGCGTGCGGCGCGCGTGACGTCACGCCGCGCCACGCCGAGCGCGGCGTGCTCGCGCCGCCCCGCCCCACGCGGCACTGCACCACGTACCCACCGCCGAACCTGGATAACATGGGTGTTTCTTTACTATCAAAACATAATTTAAAACAACCTTCAGGAAGATAATTCCAGAACTTCCACCTTTTCCCACAGTCTCACGGAATATCAGTATGAAGTGGTGACATAGAACATCAGAGGCCTTAGTATGAGTTTGATTTACATTTAAAGTATTCGAAACGAGTACGCGTTCGGCACTCTTATTGGCCGGCGCCAATGAAGCAACCAATCACTGCGCCGAACGCGTACTCGTTACGATTACTTTAATAATAATAATAATAACGTCTCGGATCAAGTGCGGGTCATCCAACGCAATTGCAGATTGGATGAGGCTACGCTTGATCGGCTACGCCTTGAAGCACTGCGCAACCGTGTCGTCCCCGCACCACCACAATTGGTGGCACAGACACCTGTAGTGTCACAACGTGTGACACCAACCACCTCTATCGTTGGAGTGGAGGACGACAGGGTTGAACAAGTGAGTACTCAGTGCAATGAACGACTGAGGAGTGCTTTGGAGGATGCGGTTCGTGAGTACAGACTTGCTCCTAGCAATTTAAGACCAAAATTACCACGTTTGCCCATGTGTAAAAAAAATAGGGCGCTGGTGAGCGCCTTGGATTCGCTACTTAAAAAATATTTTGAGAGTAGCGAAAACCTCTATGATACACACTCAATCTTGTACTGTGGGGCGGTAGCTGCTTGTCGAGTGGCTAATGTCAGATTCCCAAATCTTGACGCAGCAGTCCGACCAAAACCAGTAGTACCTGCCTGGCAGTATAGGATAGAGCGTCGTATCAGTGAGGCCAGGGTACTCATCGGCAAACTATCCTGCTTTAGGGAGGGCAATACTCGCCCTAGAGTGATGCGCTTTGTAAGACGTGCATTTGTGGGGACTGAAATCCGTCCTCATGAATACCTGTCGCGTGTTACAGAGCGCATCGACTTCCTGAAGCAGAAAGTTTACGCATGGGCAAACCGTATTAGACGATACAAAAAAAGAGTGGAGCGCTATACTCAGAATCGCATGTTCCAAAGAGATCAGAGGTGGGTATACAGAGATTGGGAACGATCCAACCAAGAAGTGGCTGACGGGAGGCGACCAGATGATGATGCCACTAACACATTTTGGCGCAACATCTGGTCGGTGCCTGTTAGCCACACAGAAGGTGACTGGATGTTTGATGTTAAGCGAAGGTGTGAGACTATATCAGAGATGGAGGAGGTAGTAATCACCTCCTCTGATGTAGCCAGTGCAGCCTGTTCGGTCCCGAATTGGAAATCACCGGGGCCGGACGGACTGCACAATTTCTGGATTAAATGGCTCAAGAGTTCACACGTTCGCTTAGCATTACACTTCCAGGCAGCTTTGGAAACTGGATCGTTACCACAATTTCTAACAACAGGAGTTACCCACCTGCTCCATAAATCAGGTAGTTCCACTGAGCCCAAAAATTATAGACCGATCACATGTTTACCAACGGTCTATAAACTTCTTACATCCATTTTGAGGACAAAAATAACAAAACATATTGAAAAAAATTCCATCATGTCTGTATCTCAAAATGGATGTAGGGAGGGGTCTCGTGGAACTAAGGAGCTACTCCTCATTGATATGGTTGTTAACCAACAGGTTCGTCGGTCCCGAAAAGATTTGTCTACATGCTGGATAGACTACAAAAAAGCATATGATTCTGTGCCACATACATGGCTCTTGAAGGTGCTGGAGTTGTATAAAATAGATGCAAGTTTACGCGCCTTCTTGGAGTCATGTATGCGGCAGTGGAGAACTGTGCTTTGCTATCCGGGATGTAGACAAATCCAAGGGAACGAAGAACCTGTAAGGATAGTGCGAGGAATATTCCAGGGTGACAGCCTGAGCCCACTATGGTTCTGCTTGGCCTTGAATCCTCTAAGTACTCTACTGGAGGATTCAGGGCTAGGCTATCCTTTGCGGAGAAGGGGTCTAGTTATATCCCACTTACTTTACATGGATGACCTCAAGTTGTTTGCTCCAAACAAGAAACAATTGATGGAACTACTGAATATAACTGAAAAATTTAGTAGTTCCATCAGAATGGAGTTTGGAGTGGACAAGTGTGCGGTCATGCATGTAAAGCGAGGAGGGATTGTGGAATCTGAGGGACTAGAACTCTCAGATTTCACAAAGCTGAGATCACTCTCCGCAAACGATACATACAAGTACCTGGGTATGTCAGAAGGATTAGGCATTAATGGACCGGACATGAAGCAATCGTTACAGGAGCGCTTCTTTGGCCGCCTGAATAGGGTACTGAAAAGTTCCTTATCAGGCGGAAACAAGGTGCGAGCCTTTAACGGTTGGGTCATGCCAGTCCTAATGTATTCTTTTGGTATACTCAAGTGGACTCAGACTGAACTTGACACCCTGGATAGGCGAGTCCGGACCCTGCTGACTGCAAATCGCATGCATCACCCTCGTTCGTCGGTCATGAGGTTGTACATCCCGCGGAAGTGTGGTGGTCGAGGCTTATTAAATGCTAAGACCCTTCACAACCGTGAGGTGTGCAGCCTCAGGGAATATTTCCTGAAAGTCAACGAGGGTATGCATCGAGAAGTAGCAGCGGTGGACAATGGATTCACTCCGCTATCCTTGGCAAAAGAGAACTGGCGCAAACCTGTGGTACTGAGCGTCAATGATCGCAAGGAGGTATGGCATAGCAAGGAGCTCCACGGACGCTTCTTCCGGACCCTTCATGGGCCCAGTGTAGATTTTCTAGCGTCCGTGTCTTGGCTACGATTCAGTAATATCTTTGGAGAAACTGAAGGATTTGTCTGTGCAATTATGGACGAAGTTATCCTTACGAATAACTACCGGAAATATATAATTAAGGATGGGACGGTTGACATATGTCGGGCATGTCATAGTCCTGGTGAATCCATTAGACATATTATTTCTGGTTGTGGTCGTTTGGCTAACAGTGAATATTTGCATAGGCATAATCAAGTAGCCAAGATTATCCATCAGCAACTTGCTTTACACTATCGACTTGTTGAGTCTGAGGTACCGTACTACAAGTATGTGCCCGACCCAGTTCTGGAAAATGACCATATCACATTGTACTGGGACCGGTCTATCATTACTGACAGGACTATTGTAGCCAATAAACCTGACATAGTGGTGATAGACCGACAAGTACGCCGCACGATGATAATTGATGTCACCATTCCCCATGACGAGAACCTCGTGAAAGCTGAGAAAGATAAACAAATAAAATATCTAGACTTAGCTCACGAGGTTGTCGACATGTGGAGTGTGGATTCGGCTATCATTGTGCCGATAGTCGTGTCGGCCAATGGGTTAATCCCTAAAAGCCTCGACATCCATCTTAGGAGGCTGGCGTTAGGTGGAGGGATCAAGGGCCTGATACAGAAGGCAGTTCTCCTAGAAACGGCACGTATCGTGAGGAGGTTTCTATCTCTGGAGCCCTAACCACCGGTAGCTTGGACCATGTTCCCGCTACTGGTCGGCGCCTATTTTTTATATTTTTAAATATTATTTTTTTTATTTTGTAAGTAGTATTTAAAAATGTAATTTATAGAGAATTTTAAATAAATATATGGATAATAATAATAAACATTTATTTCAGAATTAATTCCATACACGACAGACATTGTAGCTACATTATTGTTAGTAACAGAATGAACTTATAAACTAGTGTTAGTACATATATTCTACGAGCATGAGGCTCGCCGAACCTGGGGATGTCTACTTGACTGCATGCAGTCGTATCCACCGCCCCAAGATCGGAGAGTCCCACCTTTCAGCCAACGCTCCGAGAATGGTGTTGGGGCTGTCGCGAACCCGGCGAAGCATAGATGCGCATCTCTTACGCATGATGGTAGCGAAACTATCAACATCGGCGTCGGCAAACATGCCGGACGCGCTACAAAATCGCGGCAGCCCCATCAACACCCGGAACGTGTTGTTATATTGGGTGCGCAGGCCATCATATGCCCTCCGCGTGAAGTCCACCCACAGGCTGCATGTGTAAAAGGATTGGCAGTAGGCTTTGAAAAGCGTCACCTTTACCTGAGCCGTACAGCGTGCAAACCTGTGGGCCAACATCCCACAACGGACAGCCAGCGACCTGCGCTCCCGTTCAATAACAGCGTTGTCCTTTAAGTCGTCTGAGACCCAATGTCCACGATATTTAAAATTAGCGACTCTATTTAGAGGTCTCCCACAGAGCATAACTGGTGGGATTGTGTTATAAGATTTATTACCTGCTTTGAACACCATAAGTTCGCTCTTCGTCGCATTATATATGAGCCCATGAGTCCCAGCGTAAGATTCACATATGTCAATCAGTTTTCTCAAGGCCCTGACCGTAAAACAAACTCGTACTAAGGCCTCTGTACGAAGACTGTGAAGGAATGAGGGAGCACTGAAACTAACCTCTTACCTTTCCTGTTAGGTGTTACTTGGTAGCAACTAAAATGTCGTTAAATGACATCTTAGTTTAGAGACTTAACATTAACATAGGTTAGTACGGTTACCTGTTGAGACAGTCCTCGAGCGGCGCCAGCGCGACGAGGTGTCCTCGCCGCAGGAGCGCGACGCGCGCGGCGAGGCGGCGCGCGTCGCGCAGCGCGTGCGTGGCCAGCAGCACGGCGCGCGCGCGCCCGCCCGCCGCGCGCACGCCGCGCGACACGCAGCCGCGGGACACCGGGTCCATGCCACTGTCGGACGGACCATGTTACTGAATTTACTCTCCTTTCGTGAAAGTCAGGTTGCTATAGGACCAAGCACTAGATCCAAATTTTAATATGCAACGTAGTCACAGGTAGATCGTGTAAAACGTAAGTACCTAAGAAATAATACTGAAACTAAAACATGGACACGTTCACTTCAAATTCAATTTCCTTGTGCGTTCTGCTAAGGAGTGGAATTCTTTGCCAGAGACTATATTTCCTAAAGAGTATCTGGGTGTCTTCAAGGCCCAAGTGAATAGGTTGCTTATGGGACGACGTGCTCCATTGTAGACCGCATCATCGTGCACCACCAGGCGAGATAGTGGACAAACGTTGGCCCATCAAATATAAAAAAATAGTATCATGGAATTAAATATTTTGACCGTGTCGAATAAAGAGTCCAATGGTTTTAAAGTCGTTTTGTGAGTCGATAATGTCGGCTTTCAGAAGATAGATACATAGTACGGAGATTACAATCATTCTTTCCAGTATTTTTTCTAACGTGTTTGAAACTGAAAGCAGTGACAAAGACAGTAAAATTATGTTAGTAACAAACCCTCGTCACATACCTGGTAGGTTCATCCAGCAGTACTAGCGGTGTTCTAGCCATGAACGCGATGGCGGTGCACAGCTTGCGCTTGTTGCCTCCGCTGAGAGTACCGTTCAGCACCTCGGAGTACTTCGTCAGGTCGAACATTTCCATTGTACGCTTTATCACCTGGAATATATTAAGATTGGTATTATTAATTAAAAAATGGAATCACTTAATTTGGTCCAAAGAATAGTATAAGAGGTTTTTGTACACTGGTTGGCGGAGTGGTTGAACGACTAATAGCAGCGCAACTTGTTACTCCTGTGGTTTCCATTCGACCAGAAAATGACATCAAAACCCGGTTATAAAACCAGTCATGACATAAGAAAACCTTACTGTGGAAGCCACTTTTAAAAACCGAAAGAAAGATTTGGTTCTGATTTCAAAAGCGAACTCAAATAGGAAATCGTGAAAGCTAATATGAAACCACATTCAATGGCCGCGTAACATAAACTGTAAAGCAATATTTCCTCACCTCCTCCTGATCGTCGATGCCTCGGAGCTTGCAGTAGAACCGCAGCGTCTCACTGACAGTCAGCAGACGATCTATCGCGTCACTCTGAGGGCAGTAACCTGGAAGTAAGTACGTTGTCATTACTATTGTTGTACTTACTTTGATCTGATGTTTCTTAGTGCTTGTGATAAAATTAGCCAGCAAGAGGCTTATGAAATTCCCAGTAATAGCAATTAGTCTGGCAATCGTACCCAGTGGGATATGGGATTAACATTTTTTTTATAGCATAAGCCGGTAAACGAGCAGACGGATCACCTGATGGTAAGCAATCGGCGCCGCCCATATACACCCGAAACACCAAGGCGTTACAAGTGCGTTACCGGCCATTTGTGAATTGGGAATTTGAGGATTGTGGAGGATTCGTGGATTCAGGAGACGGGGACTAGGAAGGGGGTAATTGGGCCTCCGGTAACCTCACTCACACGACGAAACACAACGCAAGCGTTGTTTCACGTCAGTTTTCTGTGAGGACGTGGTATCACTCCGGTCGAGCCGGCCCATTCATGCATGCAAGCATGGCTCTCCCACACTTAAAAATTTGGAGGACTGTCCGCCTCAGGCTTATTGTTCGGAGAATAAAAGAAATGTGTTACGGAAGATCTCTGAGTACTTACTAATGAGTCCATTCCTACAGAGCTGCGTGGAGTTGACGAGTTTGTTGTTGAGGTAGAGTTGTCCCGAGGTGGGCCGTATCTCGCCCGTCAGCATGGAGAACGTGGTGGACTTACCCGCGCCGTTCTGACCTAGTAGAGCTGTGCACTGTAAGGGGATACAACGTATTTGTAATACACTTCTAGTTAAATGCTGATGCAGATTATTGCGCTGTACGTGTTTCTGAATCTGTTCTGAATCTCAAAAATATTGTCATCATCTTCAACAGGTGATAATAGTTTCAGACCATTGTTGGTTACGGTCATTGGTAATTTAATAGATAGGGATGCTCTTATTCGTTTCTAGAAGAGTACCCACATCCTCAAACTAAGTAAAAAATTCAGCTTCCCAGTAGGTAATTACAGAATTTAGTACGAACCTGTCCAGGCGGTATGCCGAGTGTGAGGTTCCGTAGCGCGACGTTGTACCCGCGGAAGGCTGGGTAACACTTGGACAGCTCCACGCACTGCGCCGCGTCACTAGATGGCACCACCACGCGTTGCAGGGAGCCCTTCTTGCCTTCCGTGTGGATGTAACCTGTGGATGGTAAATATAAAATATCCAAAGCTAAAATCCAAGATATACTTATGAAGTCTTTTTACCTAAATGTCAAAAAATACTATTATAGTTTTGGCGGTATTTATCGATTTCATGCCTTATAAGGCACTTAAAGCAGTTGACCTTGTACCAGACACCTCTTTACTACACATAGCATGGACCCGCAAGCGCATGGAAAGGGGACACCATAGCCTACAGTACGGTTAAAGGTCAAAAGTCCACTGCCACCGTAAGACTACTATCGGTTGCGCTGCAGCGCTTACACACACATGCACACGCATATTTGTATCCGTGTGCGTACGCGTGCGTGTGTTTATGCGTACGCACGCGTTTTTATGTACCTCTACATTAATATGAAATTACTTACGCATTGCCGTGTCAACATCACTCACGGTGGCAGTGGACTTTTAACCTTGGACTGTACCTACACGTACAGTACCCAAGGCATCACAAAAAACACAAGTGCGTTACAGACCAAGTTTGACCCACGCCATGCACACAAAAATGATGACATGTGCCATATGTGACCACAACATTGTGTGTGATTTCTTGTGATCATACACCACACATTGTCATCACTCATTGTAGATGTATCAAGATGGCATGCCATTCCAGCTACCTCTGTTAATATTCCCGATGGTGTTGACCCTGAGTGGCGCGGAGTGCGCGTGTCGCCGGGCGGCGAGCACGCGGCGGCGCTCGTCGCTCACCTCGCGCGCCTCCAGCTCGCCGCCCGCCGCCGCGGGGACTCGCTCCGACCTCAACCTGGACAACACAACAACAGGACAGAATGAGAAATAGGAAAACCGGTTATCTGTGTAGAAAGATTTTGATTGGTTTGGGCGATCGAGAATCAAAAATTTAAGTTGCTACATAACCAGCGTGGTCTAGTGAAAAATTCAAGCATTTTCCGTACACTCTTGGATCAGAAGAGGCGTGTTATTGGAGAGGTCCAATAACACGCCTCTAAGCTCTACCAGCATTTGTTTGCCACTAACTATTGCAGAACCAATGCTGGCTCACGTTCTCACGTTCTCACGCCTCTTCATCACATGGTTGAGACTTACAACGGTGAGTTCAACGGAATTGACATCCTTTTTTTGAGTAAAAACGTTTTTAAGAGGCAAATCGGACGTCTCTTATGGATCGACAGTCTGTCTGTGACGCTGTGTGTGTACGAAATTGTAAGAATTGTAAAAATTATTTGTGTCACTCTAGATCTAATATAAAAAGTAAATAAATAAAAATAAAAATAAAAAAAATAATAGTGGATGAGCCTATTTCTTGCTTTGTTATTTTTTATGGCATAAGCCAGTAAACGAGCAGACGGATCACCTGATGGTAAGCAATTGGCGTCGTCCATGGACACATGCAACACCAGAGGCGACACGAATGCGTTACCGGCCTTATGAGAATTGGGAATTTGAGGATTGTGGGGGATTCGGGGATTGGGGAAGGGGGGAGGTGTAATTGGGTCTCCGGAAACTCACTTAGACAATGAAACACAACTCGAGTATTGTTTAACGTCTGTTTTCTGGTCGTTGGTGGCATCACTCCGGTCGAGCCGGCCCAGCAGTGCCGAAGCATGGCTTAAAACCTTTCGTCACTTTGTATGATCTTTGCGCATAATCAACAATCAGTTGAAACTGGTTTATCGTAGCCGTGCGTCGCAATAATAGGTACTTATAGTAATACAGACCTGGCCAGCAGAGTGTCGAAGCAGTTGTATTCCACAGCGAGGTTGAGGAGCTGCAGTACTGTCCCCACCACGAGCAGGTACACGCAGTGGTACGCCACTAGAGTGCTGGAGAATGGGTCCTTGTACGTGTCCATACCGAACCGATTTAGCACCTGATGAAGAAATATCATCACATAACATCGCACCTTTTATCCCCGAAGGGGAAGGCAGAGGTGCACATTACGGCACTTAATGTCACTGTACAATGCAACACCCATTTTTCACTATTTATGTTAAGAGTCCTATGTAATAAGGAGTGAAACTATTGCCATATATCGGGCACAATTCCAGGAACCCGGGAATCGAACCCGAGACCTCTTGGCTGGCAGTCGCATTTGCGACCACTCGGCCAACGAGGCAGTTTATGGGTGACGATAGTCATTAAACTGTCAAACACCAAGCGGTCACCGGTGACCGCAACCTATTTTTCTATAATTGTGTCTACAAAACCGGTACTCGACGAGTTAAACTGTCAAACACCGCTAGGACACCGGTGACCGCAACCTATTGTTCTTTAATTGTGTCTATAATGACCGTCATTACTAGCTCAAAGGGTTAAGTCAGTGACATTTCACAGCTAGATTATGAGCCCCTACATTATATTATACTGGTTTTCCATAATCTTCACGCACCACAAGCAGGTTGGAGGTTGTAGTTTACAATATTCAGGTTTAACAGAGAGCGCTACTACCTGGTCGTAATATGTGTAGTCTCTTAGCCCTTCTAACATCCACGGGAATAAGCAAGGTTGGTGACAAAATGTGTTCAGTTCTACCTTCCTGTGGTTAAATTATATTTTTGCTAGCAAGTTGGACATGTATGTGACTCACTTCAGCTTGTATAGTGTTCTTGGCGATCTCGAGCAGTCCGTCTCCGAGCGCGAACTGCGGCGCCAGCATGAAGAACTTGTGGAGCACGTAGCGAGCGTAGTCAGTCTCCTGTCAAGTGCAATAAGGGAACATGTGTAGAAAACTGGACAAGTTTAATTAGATAAATTATTATTCTAAAGGCCTGTTACACCACCCGTAAACCATCTCTTAACTAAGATTTACTTAGCTAAAAGAACCCTCACCTGTACTGTTAAGAGTCACTTATAGGTGGGTAAAAACCTAATCTCGTTAAGTGTCACCTATCTTAACTTAGGTTCCTTAAAATTTAAGAGGTGCTGGTGAAAATGGGCCTTAGAGAAATAGAATTTTGTTAGTAAGATTTTCTCCTCCTCCCGTGCCTTCTGATACATTGTCCAGGACGCGTAAACTATCACTGAAAAAAGGTCTACTAGTTTCAAGTCATACCGGGACTCTTACTTATTTACGAGCACCTGAATCGTATCTTTCCTTGAATAGTTCACTTGAGGTCATATAGTAATATTGTTTCAATTAATTTCGTTTGGAAAAAACTCATCAATATGTATTACTTTTAATGCTTACGTCAGACTCAGAAATGATGTCAAAGATGAGCAGTATAGCGATGAAGGTGAGCCCGATGAAGGCGTTCCCACAGAACAGCACCATGTTGGCCATGCTCGGCTCCGAGAATATCTTCTCGAACAAATGCACCATGGAGCCGCATGCAAACCTGTCAGGATATAATGGAACAAGTTAATGAGGAAGCTTTGTAAAAGGATTTCATATCCTAGAAGTAGAAAAATACATTAAAACTATATTTATCTTTGGGATACCAATGACGTACCTACGATCAGACAGGATAAGAAGTCAGAAATATACAATAAAATGTCTACATGTATGTACCTACTATCTAAGCGGAAAAAATATTTCCATTAGTTTTAGTTCCTCTTAACTTGTACATATTTTTTTTTCCTTTCCTTATATTTTAAATACATAACTAATAAAACTAAACCAAAAACGAAAAAAAAAATAAACATCTTTTTATCACCTAAAGTTATTGTCTTATTTTCACTGACTACATACCTACTTATGATTGTTTGTAAAAAAAATCTTTATAACAGAGACGTACCCGTATAACATGAGTAGTATGCAGATAGCAGGCAGGTTGTTCCGCGCCACGAACACGGGGAACCCGAACGCCGTCATCACGATCGCCGTCACACCGACGTTTATGGCCATTATCTACAATACAATAATTGACATCACAACAACAGTCCGTGACAAACATTGGGCCTACTTTACACAAGTGGGGTTTGAGATATCCTCTACGCTTCATAGTCGGGTTGGAGATAGAGGTTTATCAGAAACCGCTGCTACTATGTGTCTGTAAATTTTATAGTCCCTTAATAGTTCTGTGCCGGTAATATATTTTTGTGTCATCCTGTTGATGTTCACTTTGCAGTGGCAGGACAATCTTCAGACAAAGTCAAAGTCAAAGCATTTATTTCAATTAAACCATAATTTGGTACTTTTGAAACGTCAACAAATACAAAATAAATAAGTCTGTCAGTCAGTACGTAAGTGCAGCTAGGTGAAGCTAGGTGCTCATTCCAAAATGTAGATTCGAATGGAGAAGAATGAGCAAGAAACTCCATTCGTTACTCTTTTTACAGGCAGATCCTATATTTGGACCCTTTACATACGTTTGTTACTCCGACATACCATCATATCCCAGACGAGAGCCGTGGTCCAGTACAGCAGCGGACTGACTCCACAGAGCAGCTGCAGCCGCTTCTCCTGCGAGCGGCGCGCGTCCACCAGGTAGATGGCGGCGCCCGCCGACACCAGGCAGTACGCCACCAACACCAGCCCTGAGATACCCGCGTCCGCGATGTGTTGGTACCTGGGGATACAGAAAACACGATCTTATCCTCATTTCCAATTCCTCTCTCCTTTCTTGTCATGGACAACATGACGCTCCGAGTTTCTCTCACCAAGAAATGATTTTCTAGTCCTATATCCTAAAACCGCCTAAGGTGAGACTCAAGGTATTGTACCGGCGTTGCTTTGCGCAGATGGACAAATCTGAACTCCAGAATGACGCCTCCTTGATCGACTGGGAGCCGCTGATGGAAGCATCCTCAGTGGATGATAAAATTGCGTACTTTAACATGGTGATAACTAACGTGTATGATCTTCATGCTCCCATCAAGAAAGTTAGGATTAAACGACCACCGGCTCCGTGGATGACGCGTGGTATTAGAATGGCGAAGCGACGTCGGGACCGCGGGTTCCGCAAGCATCGAAGAGATCGTACGGAAGAAAACTGGGCTGCCTTAAAGGCAGCGAGACTCAGTCAGTCGAGACCGCGAGAAACAGATGTAACCAGATGGTACGTGACGCTAAACGCTGCCACGTTCTTGAAAACATATCTTCCTCTTCTTCTGCCGATATCTGGAAATTCCTTGGAACTCTAGGTATCGGCAAAACGCAATATTCAGATCTACCCAGCACAATTGGATTAGACTATCTTAACAACCATGTCTCTACTGTCCCTGATATGGATCGTCTAATGAAACAACAAACCTTGTCATACATAGCTGGTCTGGCGCGTCCCAATATTTCTGGTTCTTTCTGCTTCGTACCGGTTCAATTAGCGGAGGTCGGAAAGATTATCTTATCCATAAAATCCAAAGCTGTAGGATGTGATAATATCTCTCGACATATGATTATCACTATACTAGATCACATCTTACCAGCAATAACCCATATAGTAAATTTTTCTCTTTTTTCAGGAACCTTTCGAGCCCTCTGGCGCAGGGCCTTTGTTCGACCTCTCCCTAATATCTCCAATCCCTCGCTTCCCCCTCATTTCCGGCCCATCTTCATACTTTCTTTCCTTTCCAAAGTGCTTGAAGTCTGTGTCCACAAACAACTGGCTGACTTTATGTACAAAAATTCGCTCATGAGTCCCCTTCAATCTGGTTTCAGGCCGGGCCACAGCACGGTTTTCGTTCTCCTTAAGGTGACTGGCGATATTAGAACTGGCCTCGAGAGGACTAGAGCCACGGTTTTGGTTTTAATTGACTTCTCGAATGCCTTCAATCTGGTCAGTCACGACATCCTTTTAGCCATCCTTTCCCATCTTACGATCTCTGACGAATCATTGAACTGGTTTTCATCTTATATTCAGGACAGCCAGCAGTCGGTCAAGCTTGATGATATTTCATCGGGTTGGCGCGAATTAACGGCACGTGTTCCTCAAGGAGGCATACTATCACCTCTTTTAATCGCTATCTCTATCTTTATTAATCTCATTACTTCTGAACTTGAGTGTGCGTGCCATGTATACGCTGACGATTTGTCAGGCCATTGTTAACAGGCTCTCTGATGCGATCTCGAAGATGAACGATGACCTGGTGTCCATTACGAACTGGTCTAATTCGGTATATCAGTTAATCCCGGCAAATGCCAGGCTATTATAATAGGTAACTAGCTCCCGTACGCTAGGTGGGATTAACCGAGCATCTTTACCAGCCGTGCTCTTTGATGGTGCAGTAATCCCGTTTGGTACTGACGTCAAAAATCTGGGTTTGCATATTGACTGCATTTTAAGGTGGCATGCTCAAATCACCAATATATGCAAACAGGTTGCTGGATCATTGCGTGCTCTGTATCGCGCAAAAAATTTGATTCCTCCTACGAAGGCCATCTCCTCAACAAGCTCGAATATCTTCCGTCTTCTGAATATCTGCATTCGATTCGTTTTCAACCTGCGTAAATACGATCATGTTTCTGCACATCACTTGCAATTAAAATGGCTGCCCATACGCCAGCGCAGGGAGCAAAGGGCGCTAACCACTCTATTCTACTTTCTTTCTTCACCCAGTTATCTATCCCCTTACTTACAATACTACAATGTAATTTCAAAACCAAGTTTAGGATATTTCGGTAGTTTGAAGTATACTGAAATTGAATAAAAAGAAAAGAACACTTACTTAGTTGAAGTTAAGATATTTATAAGGTCTATGTAGACCATGTACTGGTCAACAGAGTGTGAAGATCAGTTTCTTCGACTCGCAGTATATACACACATTTCTTCAACAAAATTGACTCCTCATCTTATATGTTTCTTTAATCTAATTAGTGGTTAAGGTTTTGACTGCCAAAAGAAACCTGTTGAAGGCAAATCCTCCGCTAACACCGGTCACCGAAAATATTCGATTGTCCATTTCACTAGCTAAGTATAAATTTTAGGAAACTCCTAAGCTACAATAGATGATATTTAACGACATTTTGCGTTTCATCAAACTTTAAGTGAAACTTAACCATACAAGGAAGCGGTTAGTTTAGGAGCTGCTTCAAGCTAAGTAACTCTCAATTCAGGAATAGTTTAGGTATAGTGAATATAGTCATAATCCTATTTAAGCATGTGGGTAAAATGTAAGGAACAATCTGTACTTACACAGTAGCTTTACTGATAGGTTCGTTGGAGATCTTGAGTGGGTGTGTGTAGGTGGTGATGTTGGCGGTGGGCATGCCAGACACAGCTCGAAGAATGGCGTTGTTAGCTGTGTTAAGGTAGGCAGGCATGGCGTGGTGACCCTTGTTGTTGTACCAGGAGATCATGTTCGTCATGTTGTTCTTTAGGGTCATTGAAAAGCCACCGTATCTGAAGGAAAGAAGGTTGATTTTAATATGAGTAAATGTTTCATGTTTTTTTGTTTCATGACTGTCTACTATTCCTAAATTTAGTAAAAAGTAAAATAAATAAACTCAGGTCTAAAACTACAGTTGATTCAAACAATATATAACATAACATCACGCCTGTTGTCCCCGAAGGGGTAGGCAGAGGTGCACATTACGGCACATAATGCGACTGTACAATGTAACGCCTACTTTTCACTTTTTATGTTATGAGTCCCATGTAATAGGGGTGAGCCTATTGCTATATACCGGGCACATGTCCAGACTCTGTGCTACTACTGAGATTTAAGAAAAAACCCATTGAACTTTACCCGACCTGGGAATCGAATCCGAGATCCCTTGCCTAGCAGTCGCACTTGCGATCACTCGGCCAACGAGGCAGTCAAACAAAATATCAATAAATCAAAGGTAACCAAAGTATACACAGACTAGTAAGTATCATGGTAATTATTAAAAGAGATCAGAAAAGTCAGTTTACCTAATTTTACGATATACCTCTCAACCAGACATGGCTGGACGCGATATCTCGAAAATGATCATGAAAGATTATCAAACTCTAGATCGTGAATTTTCTTATTTGATTTTCAAAAGCAAAATAATATCGTTAAAATGTTCTCTTTTAGTAAAAGCCGGGCATAACCCGGTTAACGAGCAGACGGATCACCTTATGGTAAGCAATCTTTGTCGCCCATGGACACCTGAAACACCAGAGGTGTCACAAGTGCGTTACCGGCCTTTTGGGGATTAGGAGTCTTTGAGGATCGTTGGGGATTCAGTGATTGGGGAGATTGGGGAAGGGGAGGGCAATTAAGCCTCGCATCTTGTCAAAAGTACCATTACACATTTATACATACCTCTTCTCAATGAATATCTCCTGTGTATCCACCAGCCACTTGTTAAGTGCTATGGAGTCTCCCACCAACATCAGCTCCGGCAGTGTCGTGGACTGCGCCTCCGTGATGTTGCAATGCTGTCTCGTCTCCCTGCACTCACACTGGGGATTGTCCTGCAGAGAATGGAATATTGAGAGTAATGTTTCAGTCTCCTGTATGCACTTTTATCCTGTATTGCCAATTACGTACTAGGTATTTCAAAGAATACTAGATTAGGATTCAAAACGAGTAGAAAAAAGTGTGGGAGAGCCATGCTTCGGCACGAATGGGCCGGCTCGACCGGAGTGATACCACGGCCTCAAAGAAAACCGACGTGACGCTTGCGTTGTGTTTCGTCGTGTGACCGGAGGCCTAATTACCCTCGCCTTCCCCAATCTCCCCAATTCTTGAATCCCAACGATCCTCAAACTCCTAATCCTCGAAAGGCCGGTAACGCACTTGTAACGCCTCTGGTGTTCCAGGTGTCCATGGGCGACGCCGATTGCTTACCATCAGGTGATCCGTCTGCTCGTTTACCGGCTTATGCCATAAAAAAAAACTTATTGCTCGGTGTTCAAGTCAAAGCGTTTATTGCAATCAGACTAACATAAGTTACTTTTGGCAGTCTAAATATTAGGTATACTAATAGATAAATATTATTGCAAAACAGTAACTAATCCTTTATTGATGATAGCTTGTTTCAAAGATTACTACAGACAGGAACGAATAATAGAACTGAGAGCGTAATAATGAATTTCTTTACGTTTAATGAGACCGCGTTCGCCACTAATTGGTTGGTTCATAGGAGCCAGCCAATCGATTCCCATTCAACAAAGATCTAAATAAGTTGAAACGTACCGCTCTGGTCCAATTCTTGGTTTGTTTGTCCATCATCAGGTAATGTACGATGCTATCCACAAACTTCGGGTCCACGTATTTTGAGGGTACAGGTGGTGGTCTGTAGACGAAAAAGAACTTTATAGTATTATATAGAGAGTTTAATTTATTTTGACCATCTCTTAAGAATAGTGTGAAATTCACTGGAAAGAATTAAAGGCATTAACGTAATAGCCAGCAGATGAACTTATTTCTTTCCGTGAAATGTCTTTATTAGATTTTCGACTTTATTGTTTTGACATAGATTCAAAAACCCAATGAAAAAAACTTACAATTTTACAAGATTTCACCTGAAAGATAAATAAATAGCCTCTACTTACACTAAGAACTCTGTAGAGTCTTCATACAGGTGATCGTCCAGTTTGAGGGCAATCTCGTTGTCTGCAGGTGGACGCAGCATGGAGAACGCCATGGCCACCGACACGAACACCGTCGGCAGCCCCACCAGGAGGAACATCAGCCACCTGACCAGGAAGACGTCAATTATTGAAGAAGCCTTGAAGCTTACACAATGAAGTCGCCAGCTCAACCATCTACATATTATTATAGTTCTTTAATCGATTTACAACTTTAATGCTAGAAAGCAAGATTGAAAATATATTAAAGCTTGTTGTGCTGGCGTTCGGACATGGATAAAGTTCGTTTTTTCTAGCCATATTGTGAGTTATAGCTCTTGTAAGACATTAAATTAGTCATGTTACTCTTTCTGGTGTAACTGGCAGTCAGTTGACTGCGTAACGCTCACAGTCTTCCTTGTTGTGCAATGCTGGTCATAATTATAAGCCCCTAGCGTGGCTCGAAACTGGTTGAGTTACCTTGTACTTTCTCTATAATGGTTGCTGGTGAACCTACTTAGAGGTAAAAGCTACATACCAGTTCCTGCTGTGATGCATGTATCTGGCATACATGAGCGCCTTGAACTGCTGCCAGGTGGTGCCCTTTAGTGGACCATCAGGTGGCACCAGGTCCTGCTGAGCTCGGTCCGTGCGGATGCTGGAGCTGGACGCACTCTTCGATGGGCAGCCGTCAATCACTGTTGGGTAGTTAGAAATGAGAATAATTAATATCTAACGCAAAAATCTTAGCAGTTAAGTCATTTCTACGTATGAAATGTACATAGAAGTGACGTCACGCGACATTTCAAATCAATATATGTTCGAAAGTGTTCGTTGTAAGAAAATAAAAAATACGTGTCTAATGATTTAAAATAATTTACCAGACGGACATTAAAAATTAAAATTAGGCATCTACCCTATTCTATAAGAGCGTTAAATGAAGGTTTATCATTAGTTACTTCAGTAAAAATTCTTGTAAAATAAACACTTCTTCATATACTTATTCAATTTATTATAAAACATATTATAGTTCAAGTGTGGGAGAGCAATGGTTCGCTTCGGAACGAATGGACCGGCTCGACCGGAGTGATACTACGGCCGAGCAGAAGACCGACGTGAAACAACGCTTGTGTTTCTTCGTGTGATTGAGGTTACCGAAGGCCCAATCCCTGAATATCCAACAATCCTCAAATTCCTAATCCAAATAGGTAGGTAACGCACTTGTAACCTCTGGTGTCTATGGGCGAAGCCGATGCTTACCATCAGGTGATCGGCCTGCTCGTTTACTGGCGATCCCATAAAAAAAAACTTTTTCTCAACACTCACCATACTCGATACCGTTCTGTGGAGAATCTGCTTGCTGGCAGATGTTGAAGAACACCTGTTCCAGACTGCTGCAGTCCAGGTTGTACGTCTTGAAGCCTAGTGCAGACTGTGTCGCTTCCAGCACCGTGCACAGTTGCAGGAAACTGGGAAAAAGAAACAAGAATAAATATAAATAGAATAGAGTTTTTATTAAATTAGAATTCAATCATCTTTCATAATCAAACCTACAAAATACCACAAGTTTTATTTCCTGAAGCCATGGGTAGTCGCATATCATTATTCTAATTGCAGCATTAAGTTTCACCAGTTAGTCATAATTTACGACCCTGTATTGTAAGCTAGAGGAAATTATTGCACCAAAAACGAAACGAACAATGAAATATACTTTTTGTGGCGCCACTGCGCGCTATGTGGCCAAACGAGGAAATTCATAAATCGCTAATTTCTTACCAGCAACATAGATGGCGTTATAACAAAATATTGAAACAACTAATGCCATGAAATACATACAATTGGAACTAAACTTACTTATTATTTAAACCGTTGCTATCGAAGAAAGGTAACGCAATTTCGACTTCGTTTCCACTGACATCTACAACGTTAGCGTTCTTCACGACGTCTCGAACTACGGTCAGCAGCTGTTTGGTCTTCTCCTCCTGGCTGGTGTCCTCCCACGTTTCCTCATGATCAATGTCAGGGATAGGATACATCACTGTCAACTTGTATCCATTACCTAGTGTCCGTTTAATTTCTATTGGAGATCCTGTCGTGTGAATCTGGCCCTGGATTAAAAAAAACAAAATGTTTTTGTGGAGCTAGTTTAATACCAGGAGATGGCCATAGGATACTATTTATCCAATACTTTTTTTACTTTTGACCGAAAATCACTATAAAACGAGATTGTGTGCACGAAGTCGCGTGCAGAAGCTAGTACCTAAATATTGCGAGGGGGACTGGGATGCCGTCTCCTCCTTTTGCGAAGCAGTGATGCTAGCTAAGGAGGAGGCGGGACGCGTGAGGCAGCGAAGCGCTGCCTCCTCGCAACCCAGCCATCGCGAAGGACACACCGGGCGTCGGGGATCGCGAGACGATCTCCGGCCACCGTAAGCGCGGGCCTGCGGACGGCGAGCATGGGTGGCTCCCCGTCCGACCAGAAACAGACCCGAGCGTACGGCGCGTCGCGTTCCGCGCGCGCCTCAAAGAGCCATCAGACCACCACAGATGGGGCCCAATACGGCCGATGCCGATTCGGAGTCGCGGAGAACCTAACGGGTAACCGGGGCTCCGGCTCGACGTGCAGGAGAAGGAACGGGGTGGTTTTTAGTCAGTAAGAGTCTGACACTCCCTCCCGCCTCACCCAGGCGGGAGAAGTCATTCGATGATTTTCCCCCCTTAAAAAAAAAAAAAAAAAAGTACCTAAATATTAAAGCTTCTGGCAATCAATTAAAGTAGAAATGTTTAAAAAATCATAAATAAATATTTTATTAACACAATTTTAGTTTTTTACACCTTCAAACAACAAAAGGAGGTCATATCGGCTGCTACCGTGTAGTTGAGACCGAGGTCTCTATTCATCATTATCTTGACATTTCAGAACTATTACCGTTACTTATTTGCTTTAAATATTAGCATGAGTTTGGTAGGCGAGGACTTAGACCGGCTCCCACCAGACCGGCTCCCGGAGTAGCCACGGACCTCCGAGGAAACAGAACGAAATTTTCCTTCATAAGAAACGCTAAGAAAACTTCACTAGCGCGATGTAGGACTTTCCACATTTACGCAAAGCCTGACATTCTAATATTAAATGTTTTAATCAGGTTGGGTTAAGAATTTAATTACGAATTTAATAGAAGTACTTCTTTTGAATAACAAATCGAATTTTTTATTGTTTTTCGGAGATTTTGTGTTCGAAAAATGTTAAACGGGTTTGACGTGAGCGTGAAAGGAAAGGTGTATGTAACTGTTTTCAAGTGATTTGATTGGTCTGTTGTTATTTTCACCCCCAGGTTGTAACTTAAGACCCGCCCCTTTATTGATCAGTCACTCCGTGTTGTTTGCATACAAAACTATATTTTTACATTCATACATCCTATGTGCATGAATATTGAATGATATCTTAATTCAATTGGAAACATTTCAGATAATATTTGGTTAAATAAATCTTTTTGCGAACGTCAGCTAGCTACCAACTTGATGTTTTAGTTTTATGCTTGTCATATACAGTTTAAAGTATTCTAAAGTGCTTTAGTAACCATAGTTATGGCTACAAAATGAAATGGTGTCTTTCTGGATAACACCAAAAATTATGATGTTGTAGCTAAACTACGAAGACTACGACGTAGGCAACGTAGCGACCGCTGCGCTGTAGTAAGCGCTACGCTACGCTATAGCAAATGCTACGCAGTTGCTGAGACTCAGTTCCAAACTCCAAATTAGTTTGGAATTTGAAACTGGGTCTCAGCAACTGCGAATTTAAATAGTGAAAAACTTGGTTTTAAGTTTTCTGAGAAACGTAGGCTTACAATTTTTAATTATACTTTTGAAATCGCCAAGCATACCATTAAGCAAGCGTGGTGATTAATGCTCAAAACATCTCCATGTAAGAAGAGGCCTATGGTCAAAAGTGGCCACTTATAGGCTGTGTTACCACACGGTTTCCTATCTATTAGTTGGGATATGGTGTGGTGGTGTTACCTTATGCATGATGACAATCTGGTCGCTGAGGAGTTCTGCCTCGTCGAGGTGGTGCGTGGTCAGCAGAATGGTGCGGTCCTCCTTCAGCTTTACTATCATTGACCAGATGTCCCTGGAAGTGGATTTTGCTTAACCAAATGTGGCGAGAATGAACTAATCAGGTTGGGAGATGGGAGTTAATTATGATAAATAATTATTGTTTTTGGTGTGTACTAAAGTCGAAGGAATATTACTTTGAAAATAAAGACTGAATAATCATACAAAGATCAAACACAGAAACAGAATCTAAGATCTTACATTTTCCTAGTAATATGTTTGTCCTGCTAATCTTTATATGTATGTCCTACTGCGTACCTGTACTTGTCTAGCCATTTTAACAGATGAGACATGTCTACTTTATTTTTAGACTTCTTACTGACTAAATAGAACACATTAAAATTAAGAATACATATGGCAATAGGTTCAGCCCTTATTACATGGGACTCATAACATAAATAGTAAAAGGGGGTGTTACATTGTACAATTGCATTTAAGTGTCGTAATGTGCACCTCTGCCTACTCCTTCGAGGATAAAAGGCGTGATGTAATGTGTATGAAGTACGAATTTCATTCCTATGCATATTCTATTTTACTAAGCAAGGCTGTGTGATAGTAACGACTAAGCCTCCCTTCTTACCTTCTGGCAGCAGGATCGACTCCGGAAGTAGGTTCATCGAGTGAGACAAGATGTGGCTGCCCCACGAAGGCCAGCGCCACACACAGGCGACGTCGGGTACCACCTGACAGTCGGTGCACCGGCTCGTCACACACTGGGCCTAGTGACAGGACCTCCAGCATCCTGGGGGAGGGGGGTGTTGTGATTACAAATATAGTTCTAAAGAAGAACATAATTTCTGTTTTACATCTGATAAATAATTATTACAGTCTGCAGTAGTAAATATTTCATCATAATATTGAATCTTTTGATATTTAATCATTAAAAATTGATAAATGCGCAAACAAAATATAGTTAGATACAAAACAATAACTTGTGGATTACATACAGAATGTTTCGCTGTTGGAATGGAGCTCAGGAGTTGATCTCCTAGCTACTTTATCATAATCTTTTTATCAATAAGTTTTTATTTTAAAATAGGGACAAAGCTTTGTTTACTAGTAACATCAATACTTAAAAGTTACATTTTACATACTTGTCAACTTCGTCGCGCACTTCATCAGCCGAGCGTCCGCTCTTGAGCTGCGCGTAGAGCTGCACGTGCTCGCGCGCGGTGAGTCCGTGCACCAGCACGTCGTGCTGCGGGCACACGCCCAGCCGCGGGCCCGCGCGCGCCCCGCGCACCACCACGTGCCCACGACTCGGCTTCAGCATGCCCATCAGGATATTACTGGGACCAATATATTTTATATAAGTTGGTACATACTGAGGGATTTAGTTACTATAACGATTGTGTTGTTTCATGCCGTGTGGCTGGGAGTCCTCTGGTGTAGCGGGTGTACATGTGAGGCGCTTATTACTTACGAAACTTTATCATATTATCCCCAAAAGAAGGGGTAATGGATTTAGTACATTGGTGTTGCGAGTGTCCATGGGCGGTTGCTGGTTATCTACCATCGGGTAATCCATCCGCTCATTTGCCCCTATCCCATAAAAAGAGTCAAGTTCTGTTTAGAATAGTGTCTTAGATCAGTAAACAAACACAGAATATCAGTATAAATCATGCCCAATGTACCAAACGACCAGAATTTATCTCCAAAAATGCTAATAATTCAATTCGTGATTTCCTTCAGCTTATCTAAGTAATATGAAAGGACTGGTAAAATAAACAAACAACTTACATTAGGGTAGTCTTCCCAGCGCCATTATGACCCAGCAGTGTAGTAATCTGTCCCTTATGTAGTTCGATGGAGACGTTGTCGAGGGCGACCTTAGCCCTTCTGGAGCCTTCTCCATATACCTTGGTGATGTTCACGATACTGACGCCAGCCTTCTCGTCCGTGGTGGTGCAGTGGGTGATGTTCGTCGTCAGGGTTTTTATACCTGGGAAATTATTGTATGAGAAGAATTGGACAAGAAGTGCTGAAGATTGAGTTCAGTGATGTGAGTATTAGAGAGATTTTGCTATTGGTAGAATTACAACCAGAAAGATATAAGAGCTGCTGTTTTCTGAAGCATTCACTTTATAGACGCGCACATCAAGTTGCCTAACATCTAAATATATTTTCAACTTTAACCCCTTGTTATAAGGTTGAACATCTATTAAAGATATTTGACCTGTTGATTGACACAGGCTTAATAACAAAACTATTGAAAATTGGTTACACCATATAATGTCAAATCGTACCACAATATCTATCAACGATCCATCCAATGACGAAATAGAGGATAGCATCCAGGACCATCATTCCAGCGGTGAATGCAATATTGGTGTCGTCGGGACCACTGGGTGAGCCCCAGACGTCTGCCCAGGAGGCACCGGAGCCACGAGCCTCAAACCTCGCGATGTACAGGAACGAGTAGCTCAGAGATGAGGACATGAAGAGGCACTGGGGAGGAAAGGAGCCTTTATAATTGGGATGATGACAGGGTTTGAAAATTAAAAATCTAATTAGTCCGTAAGTTAGGTAATGAAAAAATATTAGACACGTATTTTTTTATTTAGGAGTGGGGGCTAAAACGTCATTTCTACGTATAAAATGTTCATAGAAGTGACGTCACGCGACATTTCAAATCAATATATCGTCGAAAGTATTCGTTTTTGTAAAATAATAAAAAATACGTGTCTAATCATTTAAAATAACCTACTAGACGGACATTAAAATAAAATATACGATACTACTCAATTTTGACGCTTATACTCCTATTAATACTGGTGTAAATTGAGAATCTTTAAAAACTAAACGACAAATACGGATCATTTTTGTCCTATGTAGGTACTATTTAAAGATTTTAAAGTGCAGTAATCACAATGTAATACAAAATAGCTTCACTTAAGGAACGAGCGTTAGATCGAAATGTGCTTATTATTTGATGTCCAAAAGTTCTCATTCTAAAGATTTATTTGCGTTTTGCAATAAATTACCTAATTTAGAATACGACACTTATTGTAGTTGTTACTCACGACCAAAAACTTGAGGGCGAAGCCTATGAAGGTCTCCAGGGAGAGGATCATGACGATCGGCATGAAGGTCATCAAGTAGACGATGGCGGAGAACACAGCTGCTAAACTCGCTGACTTGAACATCTTGGACAGCATGTAGCTGGAAAAGAAGAGAGTCAACTAATACTTGATGCTTACCTTTCATCATCGTAAGTTGCTGCCTTTAATTCAGTACATTTTCGACTCAATAAACAAAACAAATAAATTGAAAATCCGTTAAAGACCGCAGCAACCGACATTATTCAATTGTTCACTACAAATATTTTGTTTACTCACCAAAAACTAAGCACAGATATTCCAAATATGAAAATCAGCGTGAAAATCAGCGTAGGATCTGTTCTAGGCAACACCTGACCAAAGTGTAGCACCATGGTGATGCAGAGGTTGGTGATGATCATTTCCACGAAGGATGTGAGGAACCACGACAGCGTGTGCCAGCGGAGGTCCACGCCCATTACAGACATGAGCTGCACAGAAGAATATTAGTAGGTTTTCTATTGTCTAAAAAAAGACGTTATTTTTCCAAATCGGCATGGTTTCAAATGGCTGTTGTGTAGATAGTATACAAGTTTATTTTTCGTGTAGGAATGGAAACCACGCCCTGTAAAAGCAGAACGCTGAGCTATTATGACAATCAATTACTAGAGGTATAGCGATGTTTTTTTTTGCAACTGTGGTTGCAAGAAGTAATCAAGCGGATAAAGAATGCGAAATAGTACCATGGTGTTCCCTGTCTCCTTGTCGATCACGATGAATCGGACGGCTGACGCGACCGTGAATAGTAACGAGAAGAAGAAAGCCACAATCATAGACTGAGACTCGTATAGTGATGACTGGAAGCTGAAATAAAAATAATAGGTTAACTAATGAGTTTTGGGAAATAGCTGAAGATGTAACACAAAATTTTAAAAATGCCTTTTTTAACTTGCCTCGTTGGCCGAGTCGCAAGTGCGACTGCCGGGCAAGGGGTTTCGGGTTTGATTTCTAGGTCGGGCAAAGTACATATAACTGGGTTTTTAAAAAAAATCTCAGTGGTAACACGGAGTCTGGAAATGTGCCCGGTATATGGCATTAAGCTCACCCCCTATTATATGGGAATTATAACATAAATAGTGAAATGTCGGTGTTACATTGTACAGTGACATTAAGTGCCATTATTTGCGTCTCTGCCTATCGCTTCGGGGTCTTATCCCCATCTTATACATACATATGTATGTAATGATTAAAGAAAAAAATATATGGAAAAATGGGATGTGGGAATAATCTCATATAATTTATTTATTTATTTATTAGGTTAACCAACAATTATTTACACTCATGCATTCATTACATCATAACAAATAATACTTTGGTAAGTGTAACGACTACTTACTGGCTAACACAGCATGCACATAAAACGGTTAGAATATGTTACATAAAAAAAATTATAACATTCGAACACGATCAAGCAACATAACATAAAAGTTGCGATCGATTAATTCAATTAATTATGGGATTAAATTAAATTAAATTAAATTTGAAATTCATTAGAGTCGATATGTGTAGGATTACAACCAAGACAAGGGTACCTAACGTAATTAGGCACCTGAAACAATTGAATACTAATTGACTGAAACAATTAAACACTTAATTGAGAATACTTGCGATTATTTTAGATATCATTAAATTGTATTATTATTAGATAATTATTATTATTATAAGCGACCCTGGGAGCATAATGTAATAATTGATTTACGAAAACTACCAAGGCTGTCGTGGTGTATATCTATCACGTCACTGCAATTGTTTATGACGTTCGCTAATCTGGTAATGGTTGAGTTTGCACCAAGAACTGTTCTGCGTAGTGGAGGACAGAGGGGTGTTATGTGACCACGTGGGTATCTGGAAGGCGCACGAAATCCAAATGAGCTAAGTAATATGGGGCAATTAGTTTTATTCCTGATTAATTTATACACAAAAATAGCATCTGTAACTTTCGCTCTGGTTGACAGTGGTAGCATCCCGAAACATCGCAATCGGGAGTTGTATGAGGGAAGGCATTTAGCTTTGCCTTTTGAAAATGCTAGATGCCATAGGAAACGCTTTTGGACTCCTTCTAAGCGCAACATATGTGTAGCGTAGTGTGGCCTCCGAACCAAAATATGGATACATAATGGAAAACTTTGTGCCTAAAATGATCCCTAGTGACTAAGATAAGGACAGAAAGAAATTGATGATAATGAAGAAGAACAATTATAAAGAAACACTCACAAGTCTTTCCTATAGCAGGGGTATGGCATTTGTTGCGTGTACACCGCCCAGTCCATCTCCTGCTGAGTCTCTCTCTTGCGGCGAGGCGTGGAGTTGTGTGAGAGCTGGATGATGGCCTTGTCCACGATGTCCTGGATCTGGATGAAGCCTCTGAAGTAACGCATGTTCTCCAAGAAGTTCGCTTCGGGACCTGGAACCCATAAGCTGGGGAACAAGAATACGTTAAATTAGAAAGACATGCTAGTAATAATGACAGTAATTTTGTCCATGTGCCTGTATAAGTAGGCCAAGATTTTTTGTAAATACTATAATTTAGTAGACTTTTTAGCATTTGGGGGTTCGAAAACAATGAAATGTCTGCTTTTTGAAAAGTATATTATAGTATAAGCAAACTATACCGTAAATCCAAACCATACTAAAAAAGTATGTGTGTAATAAAGATCCCCATAACAAATAAATACTCTTGTAATAAAGAAATACTTACTAATCCTTGAGACGTGCCGTGGTGGGCGCATTGTCGATGTCCATGCGGATCTTATACTCCACATTATGCAGAGCTCCGTCGTACTGTTGACTATCCAAGAACACCAGACCTAGTGACAAAATATGGCGTTCATTATGAAGTAGGTATAACTTAACTAACTAACTTCATAATACTCAGGGACCAGGATGTGATGTTCCCTATGTTAGGAAAATGGAGGATCCTTCGACCTGGCAACTTAATGGGGCTGGCAAGCTACTGCCCAATAATTGTGTTGGGACTTTTTGTCCGTGTTATTTCGCTTGAAAAATTTGTTAGCGCGATGTAGAACGCGGTGTTTTGCTACAAGTGCATGCTAATGGACTCGCTCGCTATCATATCATTATGGGATAGGTTACCAGCGGAGAATTCGTTGACGATGCTGAGCTGCGCAGCCTCGTGGGTCATGTTCTGCTCATTGGAAGATGGCTGGAACCTATTCAGGTTGATACACTGTAGCAGGTTCGACATCTTTGATAGCAAATTGCCAATACTCTGGAAGAAAAAAATTAAAATAGAAAGGCTGATTTTAAAAATTAAATATGTACAAGTTCATGGTATTTGAGGCTTTAGTACGAGTTTCTTTTTCGTTTAAAGTAATCGAAACGAGACGGCGGTCTGTGCTCTGATTGGTTGGTTCATTAGAGCCGGCCAATCACAACAACGAACGTGTATTCGTTACGATTACTTTAAACGAAAAAGAAACTCGTACTAAGGCCTCTGGATTTCACCAAAGATATTTTGTAAGGTCGTGTTTATATTAAGATTTATCATTCAGACTCCAATCTTTTCCTCTAACTAAAAACCTATACAATATTATTTTAAGAAGACCTTGAGATGTCATTCGAAATCTCTAATTAAATTGATAATTTAGCAATTCTTATATCTAATAACTTTAGCAAAATAACTTACGTTCAAATCTCCAAATTCTGCGAACATACTATCAATATCGACATCAGGTACTGAGATCTCCTCGTCTCCTTTGATGAGCATCTTCCGTATGGAGCTGAACTGTGGCGCGGTCATGATGCGGCGGAGCACTGCCACGCCCTCTCTGTGTGAGGACAGCTTGCCTATCGCCGGGAATGACGCCGAGAACGAGTGCACCAGGCCCGTCATCTTGATCATTGTTGCGAAGGTGGAATTGGCCTGTTGATAAACAGTATTAAAGTTGAGCAGATTTCGAATGTTACCCCATATAAGAACTTTTACCCGTGTTCTGGGTGCATTCACAAATACAAATTATAAATACACATGGTCACACTTTGACACTGAACAAGAATTTTGAAATCACGTAAAGAATTGTTTTGTGAGGAAATCGAGTTAGCCTGTTACTGCAACCGTAAAGTCAACCGTAAAGTCAATTAGATATTTGACCAAAGTTCTACATAGAACTCATAACCTAACTGGCGTCTCTTGCAATGTAGAGGTAAATACATGGCTGTACGATTCTATTCAGCAACACTTCTCTCACCTGTTCAATGATCCTGGTGACAGTGGGAGTGGGCGGGGTGTACAGGATCTTACCCATGATGAGTGGCTTCACGAAGCTCCACATGATCTTACCGCCCTCCATGTTGATGATGTCCACGTACAATGAGCGACAGTAGTCCGCTGTAGAGTTACAATTAGGAAAAATGTAGATAAATACAGCGTGTCATATCGTGATACGATATCTTAGAAATGATAACAATGTTTATACAGTACTGAAGGTTAGTACTATAATTTTAGAAGGACTTTTAGCCATGCCATTGCCATGTCAATGGGGTTGACCAAAGCAATGATGACAAATAAAGTAATAATACTCACTGGGCAATACATTCAGCTGCGCCTGATCAGGTTCCGTGGAGAAGTCCTTAGTGGCTGCAATAGACTTATAAAACTTGTTCGTGTTCACTTGGAACGGCTTGCCACACAGCAATTTGCCTGCACTCGACATGAAGTCAGGGGCTGTGCACAACAAGAATATTGTCAATTGCTGCTAAAATGTTTAAAAGATGTTTAACTTCTGACAATCTCTTTCATACTCACAAGAGAAGAGGTTCCCAATCGAGCTGAAGTCCTTGAAGCTTTGGAACAGCGTCTCGTTGGCCAGGGTCAGTGTCACGTCTTCCATCTTCTCCTGAATCACTGGTATCAGTGCTGCCATTTGTGAGAATTTCTCAAGCACCCTGGATCCCTCTTCTTTGGTCAAGTTTGATGCGGAGTAGAGCTTTGTGAGAAGGGTACTGGCTACCTGTGGGATTATGGGTTGTGGTTAGGAGGTCAAATGGCGAAAAGGTCAAGGAAAAAACTTTTTCTGGTACAGATGTGTATGGCTGAAGCACAAGTGGACTGCTGGTTTTGGCAGATGGCTCGCTGCCTGCGCAGGCAGGTTACTAGCTCATTATAGCAGTATTACTATAATGAGCATAACATAACATCACGCCTTTTATCCCCGAAGGGGTAGGCAGAGGTGCACATTTCGGCACTTAATGCCATTGTACAATGTAACAACCACTTTTCACTATTTATGTTATGAGTCCCATGTAATAGGGGGTGAGCCTATTGCCATATACCGGGCACATTTCCAGACTCCGTGCTACTACTGAGATTTTTAAAAATCCAGTTATGCTTTGCCCGACCCGGGAATCGAACCCGAGACCTCTTGCCCTGCATTCGCACTTGCGACCACTCAGCCAACGAGGCAGTCACCAGTTAATTCTTAACTGTAGGATAAAATTGACATTTGACAGTTTTTATTATGAAAGAATTGTCAAAATATTCAAAGTTATTCATCAGCTAAAATTTATCTGACGTTGGAAAAATCGGCCCCACGTCACTTTCTACTTAACAAATTAAGCTACTAAGCTTGTGTACTGAGCTACACTTACTTCATCTAACAGTAGACTGTAGTTGAAGTTCCGTAGCAGTACTGGCAGCACTTGCTTGGCGATGTGATCAGGTAGACCACAGAACTGCTCGATGGTGGCTCCGAAAACATCTTCTGCAGACACTACGTCCAGATTCGCAGGGAATAGCACTTTGGACATGTGGTCCATCTGACAAACGTACTTTGCTATGTGGCTGTCACTAGGTTTCGAGGTAAAGAGCTGCAAAATATAAATAAAGAACAAACATTTAAAATGGTCTAAATTGTCTAAATGAAATCTAAGTGGCGGTGACAGTGTTTTTTATGGTCTAAAATGGTGGAGATATACTATTATTGTCTTTTTTTCGTACCCGGGCTCGTGTTTTCTCTGAGATCTCTCTAAGGTACGATATAACATCGACCTTCAACGATCTGTTGAATGGATAAAAATTACTCGATAGCACAGATTTATGAGCAATTATCGAAGGCTGCGCGACATCGCCACACTGCTTATGAGAAATCGAAATCGCCCTCTGTGGTTCGAAACTAGTAGAGCTTTTCTCAGTATATTCACGTGAGTAACCCGCGATTTTTAGTTAATTTAGTATGTCTCACGATAGTTATATCATCATTATTTTGTCTATCAACGTACCGGCTTCAGTTGAATGGTACCAGCGTGTATCCTGGGCGCGGCGATAGACCAGAAGTTGGTGTTGTTGATACCGAGGGCACTCAGTCCGACCTCCACATCATCAGCGTCAGGGAACAATTTCGATACTTCCACTGTAACAGAAGAATGGTTTTGAAAGGTACATGCTAATATTAACTTTAAAACACACTTCAACGCTTCAAAAGCCAAGTTTCTTCGTTATCTAATCTGTGGTTATTTCATTTGAACGTAAATGGTCCTCTTTAACTTGACATAATCTAAATCTTACCGTTAAGATTAACGTCCTCCAGCAGGTAGTTCTTGAGCTGTCTCACTACGAGCAGACCAGAGGCCAGTGCACTTAGATCTTGGTCCAGAGGAGTCCCCTCCAGGAGGGGATGTAGCTGCTCAAGGATTCCTTGGAGACTACACAATAATGGGAATTAAGAAAAGTAAAGTTAATTAAGGTTGATGAACAGACATGGTACTTAGTGGGTTCACGGACACTAAAAGACAATGCTTTTATGTTACTAGTAGTCATAAAAGTCATCTAATTATAGGCACCCTCTATTAAAAATGGATAATGTTGCAATGAATTTACCTAAACATGATGTTGTCGAGGGACTCATCACTGATGACCAAGAGCAGAGCATCGACCATGGCTTCCAGGTTACCATCCATTACACCCTTGACGTTAACCTTGCTGGCCAGCCCCAAGAGACGAGCACTATGAGACATGAAGTCCTCAAGGTGCTGGATGATGTTCGATACGAAGTTGAAACGCCAGAACTCTTCATCTTGGTATTTTGGAAGCTAGAATAAATAAAAGTTGTATGTTAAATTACAAATCGAGTAAGAACGACTAGCTTTCCTTATCGTGTTCTTGAACATGGATCCACGTGAGACACAATGTATTCTACCTATTGCATCTCATAATTCACCAGTCAAGTGGTTCAGTTATGATCAGTCAAATGTCAAAAAAAGCCTACAGACTTATCAATGAATTAAATAAAATGATATAAGTGTTCGGTACCTATTAAAATCTGTACTTACTGCTTTCTCAACGAGAGTGTTGTTGATATTGTTTTTGATGACCGCAGCGATATTGCTGCAGTTGTAGCGAGCACAGATATCAGCCCAGTTCCTGGCAGGTTTGATCACGATGTTTGCTGTATCAGGCTCTGAGATACTGCGGATCTAAAACCAAAAACGTTTTAAGAATAACAAGAGGCAGGGATACTTTACTTTATGAATGTTCGAAAAGATAACGACGTTTTTACAAGCCAAAATTACAATGAACATTAAATATTTATTATGTACCTACTCACTTTTCTTAAATTAACTTGAGCATTCTCAATATCAGCAACAATATCGTGATCATCTACAATGTTCATCAGTTCTCCGTGCAAATTACTTTTGTCCATTAGGTAGTCCTTTAAAGGTTTCACAACGTCTATATTGTGAGCTACTTCAGATGAGAGCACTTTCAGATGCGGTAGGCTTTTAATGCCGTCGACTTCGTGGATGTGAGGCAGTTCAGCTCTGAGCAATTTGCCAGTTTGAGCTAGGACTGAGGCAAATCTGGGAAAGAAAGGAAGAATGAAAAATTAATATATAAGTCATCTAATAAAAGGTTTTGTTGTCTTATTCTCCAAAATGATGTTATGGTGACCTTGAACTTAACTAAACCGAACTAATTGGACATGGAATGCTAAATAATCTCGGTGGCACGTTACTGGAGATACCTATAATCTGTTAATGAAAGAAAATGGTTTGACAATTGACAAACAGGTAAAAAAACTTAACTAATTCATTAACACTTACATTGTAGCATTCCCAAATTCATTTCTAGAGACGTTCTTAGCGAGGCACTCCGTCACCTTTGTGTTGGTTGTACTGATGTCTTCCAGCAGGTGCAACTTCACTTGTCCTAGAAACTCGTTCATAGACTTGTTCATCTCGTACTTTGTGTAGTTCCTTGTCGAAATTAACTGGAACGTTATCGAATTCTGTTACGTTCTTGTATAATAATAGGAGCTATTGCTTTTATGGTCACCGTATGGCGCTGATGGTTTTTTTTATGGCATAAACCGGTAAACGAGCAGACGGATCACCTGATGGTAAGCAATCGGCGTCGCCAAAGGACACCTGGAACACCAGAGGCGTTACAAGTGCGTTACCGGGATTTTGGGGATTAGGAGTTTGAGGATCGTTGGGGATTCAGGGATTGGGGAGATTGGGGAAGGGGAGGGTAATTGGGCCTCCGGTAACCTCACTTACACGACGAAACACAACGCAAGCGTTGCTTCACGTCGGCTTCCTGTGAGGCCGTGGTATCACTCTTCATCATCATTGTGATGTTTATTTGTGGTTATTTAGTTTCTTTAATAATTTTACGCTGACTATAGAATTTTTTACTTTCATAACATAATTGCCATGTAACTTATCATCATCTTCCACTTACCTCTTTAATAGCCATGTCCCAGTGGAAGTCGTTCTTCAGCGCGTGGTACACATCTTCCAAGCTCATAGTGTTCAGATGGCACAGCAAGTTGTCGTACTCCTGCTTTTTGAAGAGCTGCAGGTTTAGCTGCTTGAACCACGTCGTGAACTGAGAGCACACTGTGCACTGGCTGGAAGATATGTTTTTTTTAACAATGGTAATCAGTTCTCGAGTATAATTTTCGATTAATATTTTTTGCTAATATGGTACTAGCTGTTACCTGTTATTCAAGAACAGAGTGCCAGCATCAACCCCATTGCTCAGTATAGCAAATGAGATCTTTGTCAAAGTTTCTTTGGACAGCAGCCCCAGTGCCACCTTCCTAAAGTGTTCCACCTTGTCATCTGTCACCCATGGTGGGTTCTGTGGCGATTTAGGACCGTCTCTGATGATGTCCAGCTTTGATTCAATCTCAGAAATGTCCGAGTCAATGTCATCGTAGTCAATGATCTTGGGTAATTTTAAGGAGCTCTCGTAACCCTGAAAAATTCAATGAGAATTCTCATTCTAGCTATTCACAGACTAGTTTTATAGAAAATTCTACACAATTCACATTTTTTAAATTGCAGATTGAGATTTGATATTTTCTTCTTACTTGCGACGCAAACAGAAGTGGTGGTATTTCTTTATACAGCTCGGCCTTGTCTACGTTGCATATTTGTTCCTTCAGATCAGACCATAATCCCGTCTTATCCGGAATGTAGTCTGACAGCGTGATGTTCGGCAGACAGACCCATTCTGTCTGGTTCACATCAATGTCATGAAGAAGACGGATAACCTGAAGAAAGAATTAATGACATGAATAAATTAGTGACAATGTCTCCTAGAATGATAAATAGTATTTGTTTCTTTTATTGTTATCTTCTTTCATGTTTAACTTACATGTATATCGTCGAAATTACTAAGCAAATCTTCAGCGACCTCGAAACTGTTCTCCAGGTAACCAAAGAACTTGGTGGCATACGGTCCATTGTACAGGTCTGTTAGAAGATGCCACCATTTTTCACCAGATAAGAAGCCTAGGATGACGTTATAACTCTGAATGTTCGAATGCAGGTACTTCAGGTAGATAGGAATGCTAAGGTCGTAGGCATGTTTTGTCGATGTCTTCAATGATGTGATTAGCTGTTTTCTGTGGATATAATAAGATAGTGTGGTTTTGAATAAAGAGTTATTTTTGTATAGAAGTAAATAAGTTCTACTATAAGGGTTTTTATTAAATTTGTAAGTGCTTACCTGTGACTGAGGAATTCAAATACATCTGTTACTGTTTCATTGTCAGTTTTCAGTATATCTACTAGATGCAACAGAGTGTGTCTTGTATCATTATAGTCAGGAACAGCAATATTTTGTGCGACACTATAAATAATATTATAACGCTTGGTACAGATCTGTCCTCTCGCTTTATCATCATCACTTACTAATATAGTTTTACTATCATTTGTGTTTAAATTCTTACACATTTTGTCAAAGGCATCCACAAGAGTATAATTCTCATCATTAGCCCATATAACATCGGTTAGTATATCAAAGTGTATGTCTATAGCATCTGTAGGTTTTCTTCTAAATAAATATTTGACCAATTGTAGGTCAGCTGCAGCTGCATTTATTTCTTCCTCAGTACCAGTCACTACTTCTGTAATATTTAACTTGTTGAGTTCTGTCGATAGTTTGTTAATTATACTAACCATTCTCGTCAAGTATACGTTCGCTGCGAATTGTTTCAAATTAATCTCATTAAACAATCGATATGATGGGTTATTTTCATCGATTTTGAAGGTAACAACTGCATCAACAACTTTCTTGAGTTTTCCTTCGATTGAGTTCATCTTTATGTCTTCTTCTGTTAGTAAAGTTTGATTCTTCTTTGATATTTCAGTCAAATAATTGGTTAACTCTGTAGCTTTGGTGTAAGCTTTTTCAAATCTACTCGTCAGGTTTGATACGGGCAATGTGAAGAAGAAGTATTGCTAAAAGAAATAAAAAAAAATGTTTAGTGTGAAAATATGTATGATATTTTTATTTCGTAATATTTTTTTTTACTCACGGGTTTAGCAATCACATCAAGTAATGTGTTATCTCCCCTTGGCAGAGAAATCCAGTGCAATAGTGATGGACAAACGAAAGGTTTTACTTTGCTCATGAAGGTCGAATCTATGATGCTGCCTGAAGGAGCTACCATGGAAGACAGTACAGCATCACAGTCCCAGAATTGGGAAAGTGTCGCTCTTCGGACCTAGAAGTTTAAAATCATAAGTTATTTCCTTAACTCTAATGAAATAATTATTCATGGTCGATTTCAAAATTACCTGGCTCATGAATCCGTAGTCCCAATAGGAATTTAGTAAAACTCCCATAAACTCAGGCATCTTGTCGTATAAGATGTACAAACCAGTGCTCCGTGTAAAACCCAATATTTGCAATATGTTTGAATTGGGTTCTGTGAAAGACAATATATGATTTAGCAAAAGAAATTAAATGTATACTGTGTTTTTATAATAACTATCGTGAGACATACTAAATTAAGTAAAATCGCGGGTTACTCACGTGAATATACTGAGAAAAGCTCTACTAGTTTCGAACGCGGTCGCGACGTCGCCGCGACCGCGCACGCTGCTCATGAGGAAGAACCCCTCTGTGGTTCGAATATCGAATATCGTTCGAAGTTCGAAGATCGTATATTCACGTGAGTAACCCGCGATTTTACTTAATTGAAATGTATACTGTTTTTAAAAGATAATCATGATGGATTTACCATTAGCTTCTCGGAAGTAAGTCAACAAATCGGTGGCCATATTCTCGAGTATAATAGAGAAGGATTCGAAGAAGTTCTGCCACGCCTTCCTGCCGAGGAGTCTGCAGTCATCGTTCATGCCGTTAATGATGCATTTAGAGTACCTCTCGAAGAGGTTGTTCATGGAGACATTGCTTGGTATCGAGGAGGTGTTCAATGTATTCAACACTGTATCGAGTTTGGTGAACATAGACCTGGAAAAGTTATAGAAGTTAGGAAATTAAAAGCCAATTTGTTAATTTAGAGGCTGACAATGAATAGACATTGCTTTAGGCATTCTCTAACACCGAACTATTGAAGAAGCGAGCGTTGATGTAAAACTATGCACACGCAGAAGAAGAAAATATTTTTCAACAAACCTCATTATTTCATCTCTGTCTGTAGTATTGAGTGTCTTCACAGCATAATCCCAAGCGTCCTTCAACCCCAGCCTTCCGTCAGCAGTGTCACTGAACGCATTCTGCAAGGCCTTCCTGCTGATGACGATATCTTCCATCAAAGAGTCAAAGGATGAAGAGAACTCGAGGAAGAGGTGGGGCTGGTAGTCGGTGGTGTTCCATGTGGTAAAGTTCTGGAAATTTTAACAGTAGTTATGAGACGTTCATCGCCATATTGTTAAATACTACGTACTATTGGCAGGTCATGGCTCGCTGCCAATGATGGCAAGCATTAAGCGGACTTTGTTGCCTAGCTATAGACACTTGCAATACCACAGGTATTACAGACGTATTGTGAACTTTACCTTTATATCGAACTGTTTCATTGAATGATTATTTAATCACAATGTCACTTACACTCAAAGACACGTTCTTGCCATCGAGATACGCAATCCATTCGTCTTGAAACTGTTTGTTCATACACATGATGGTCTCCATCCCCGCTACAGCCTCCATGGAGGTGGGAGATAAGACGAGCAGTTGTCCCAAGCTGGATGTGGAACAGGGCCATGGTGGATCAGAGTTCAGAAGAGACATTACTGCTTGTACCTGAAATATTTGTTAACATATTTTCATGTTCGTCTTGTATCTCTAATACTAAGCATTAGGTTCAAATTGTGTGTCATTTTTCTGTATTTTTATATTATACTTTTTTACACTCTTTTTTTTAACTGCTTCTTTTGTTTAACTGCTTCTAAACATCTCTTTCTTATTCTTTCTCCTTCATTGGTTACTTACATCCGTATCATTATTTTTGATAATATTAACAGCATCGACGGTCAGCTGTGGTATGTTCGGTATGATGTGTTTGAGCGCTGCTACAGTAGTGTGCGGTAGGTCACTGGTGTAGGTATCATTTGACAGTAACGCTGCAATTAAAAGACAGATTATGTTAGAACTTTGTAAAAGATATCTTCATATGATACCATGAAATACCTGAGAATATGGATTTTAATAGAAAAACTAAAATGATGTTTATAACTATAGGTACACTGCTGTTCGTGAATTAACATTTTACGAGATGATTTTGTTTTTATTTGTACTATTTTAATACTGGCATATAATAGTACATAAGTTATTATCGAATATTAATATATACAACTTAAAATATGAATAATTTAAAACTAAAATATTTACACCTTAAAAAATATAAATAAAAATATATCATAAGGCATCAAAGAAAACATTTTCCTCATCGCTACCGGGTATAGGCAGGGTGGGCTCGCTGCCACTGCAGCGGTAAGACCCCTCTTTGAGGAGTGGCTTGAGAGACGCTACGGCGTCCTCACCTACCGCCTGACGCAGGTCCTCACCGGACATGGAAGTTTCGGGAGGTACCTGTGTCTGATGGGGCGGGAGGAAACGCCCGGGTGTCATCACTGCGAGGACCGCCCTGAGGACACGGTGGAACACACCGTAGCGGAATGCCCTGCGTGGGCTGAGCACCGCCGTGCCCTCAGGGAAGTGATCGGCGATGGCGACCTCTCGCGTCCGGGCCTAGTGCAGGCCATGATGCGGAGCGAGGGGGACTGGGATGTCTCCTCCTTTTGCGAAGCAGTCATGCTAGCTAAGGAGGAGGTGGGACGCGTGAGGCAGCGAAGCGCTGCCTCCTCACAACCCAGCCATCGCGAAGGACATACCGGGCGTCGGGGATCGCGGGACGATCTCCGGCCACCGTAAGCGCGGGCCTGCGGACGGCGAGCATGGGTGGCTCCCCGTCCGACCAGAAACAGACCCGAGCGTACGGCGCGTCGCGTTCCGCGCGCGCCTCAAAGAGCCATCAGACCACCACAGATGGGGCCCAATAGGGCCGATGCCGATTCGGAGTCGCGGAGAACCTAACGGGTAACCGGGACTCCGGCTCGACGTGCAGGAGAAGGAACGGGGTGCTTTTTAGTCAGTAAGAGTCTGACACTCCCTTCCGCCTCACCCAGCCGGGAGCAGTCATTCGATGATTTTCCCCCCTTAAAAAAAAAAAAAGGGTGCCCAAAAGACTGGCAGCATTGCCACGTTGAATGGCTTAACCTTTGCCCAAGGAAGTAGCCAGCCCTTCGATCACCTGAAGTGTCAACCATCCTCCTTACATTATCTTTGTAAAGAAGATGTGCACCGTGATGTTGTTGATCATACGTGTAGCATATTTTTATTATCCTCTTACCTGCCACCAATCTAACAGTTTCATCAAAAACTTTCATAGGTCCAACGGTCCTGGTGATGATGTACTTCATCCTCAGCCAGAACTCCGAGTTCATATTAAACAGGCCATAGTCCAATATGTCCAGGAAGCGGAATGCGAATTTGAAGCTGCAATAGATAAAAAAAAATAATCACTACACCGTGCTCCATCGTAGGCCGCATCGTCGCTTACCACCAGGTGATAGTGGGGTGTTTCTTCAAAAAACTTTAACTTTTATTTAACAAATCATTATCCTCCCGCGTTGTTAAGCATCGCAGTAACTTATTAGCATCTGTTTTTTATTGCATTGGGTGAGAGCAGTGACATGGCTCAATTTTTTGAAACTAAACTTTGTATTTTAATCAGCAGAATTGTTAACTGTGGCTTGAGGATAATGACGCCGTTAATTTTTTGGTTTTTTTTTTGGAGAATCACCCAGTGGTCAAATATCGGCCCATCAAATCTTTATAAAAAAAGAACAATAAATTAATAATGGTCTGAAATTTTAATAAAGAGAAAACACGATGTAAATTATGCGAGAGTAAGCAAGTCAAATGAATAAAAGGCATCAAATATGATTATTACTGAGTTTTTAGTCTATATTTCTCTTAAAGTCTTTATTTTCTTCTCGATTGCTTGCTTCATTTCTGAAGGTCGTGCCCCTGAAAGGCCTTCATTGCTCTCTGTGTTATTTCCCTCCATCTTGTCCTGTTTTCGGCTTCTCTCAGGGCTTTAGTAACAGAGAGTCCAGTGTAGTTGGCAACTTGGTCACACTATCGGCTAGGTGATCGGCCACGTGGTCTCTTTCCTTCCACCTTACCAACAACAACCAATTTGTCGAGGTTATCTGACTGGCGGCGGGCAATGTGACCGAAGTATCTAAGAATTCGCTGATAACATACGGTCGATAGTCTAGTCTTTATATTGAGCTGTTCTAGGATTGACCTATTAGTTCGTCTGGCAGTCGATGGTATCCGGAGCATTCTTCGCCAACACCACATTTCGAAAGCATCTATCTTTTTGCGATCTAAGGTTCTAATAGTCCACGACTAGAGGACACCATAGAGGAAGATAGGGAAGACCAATGTTTGAACTAGTCTCTTTTTGGTGATGTTGGAGATGTTTCTGTTTTGCCATATACGTGTCATTTTGCTCATTGCTGCTTTGGCCATTTGTGTTCTTCTTCGGATTTCCTGCTCACTTCCACCCTGGTTTGTTATCATAGACCCAAGGTACACAAAGTCGTTAACAAATTCCAGATCTGAGAGTTCATTAGTTTTAAGGAGCTGACCGGATCTGTCAATCTTCATCACTTTAGTTTTGGTTTTATTGATCGCGAGTCCAACCAGTTCACTCTCATGTTCCACCCTCCGGAATAGCACAGCAAGCTCTTTTTCAGATGACGCAAAGAGTGTGGTATCATCAGCATATCTCAGGTTACTTATTTTTGTACCCCCCACCGAGATGCCTCCCTCCCAATCTCTTCCAAGGCCTTCCTCATTATATATTCGCCGTAGATGTAAAGAATGGGGGACAAGATACATCCCTGTCTAACACCTCTTTCGGGTCTAAAAGAACCCGAGATAATGTTATTCACCTTCACCACGGACCGTCCATCGTGATATAAGTTTGCGATCAGTGTTATTAGGTGTTGAGGAACTCCCATCTCCTTTAGTATGTATCATAGACGATCCCATCTCACGCAGTCAAACGCCTTTGAGTAGTCGATGAAACACATGAGAATTGGCGTGTTGAACTCTCGGCTTTTTTCAATTATCTGCCTTACATTAACAATCTGCTCTCTGGTGCCTCTGCCCTTCACGAAGCCGGCTTATACACTGGGTATCTGCTACTGGAGGAAAGACTGCAGTCGGTTGTTTATAATGTATAGCATTATCTTGCTGGCATGAGATATTAGAGCCACTGTTCGATAATTGCCACATGTTCTTGTTGACATTGATTCTTTCCAGTCAGATATCCACCTGCCTGTTTTCCACACTTGGCTGCAGAGACACAGTAGCATCTTCACGCCTTTATCTCCTAGGTGTTTAAGTTCTTCAGCGAAAATTTGGTCGCTGCCGGCTGATTTATTACTTTTAAGTCGTCTCACAGCGTACCTAACCTCTGATTCGAGAATGTCTGGTTCTGTGTACTGTATACTCGCAGCTTGAAGTTTCTCAGTAGAACCGACCGTGGGGTTTTTGTATAGATTTTCACAGTACGTACGCCATCTCTCTATGCCCATTCTAGCTTTGAAGTCCCGAGTAATACATTTAATTTTCAGAAACAGGTCCTTCGATTGACACTTTTCCGCATGTTCTTCGATATTTCGGCAAATCGAGTTCAGGTATTCATTGTAGTCCTTGCGGCATAGTCTTTCAATCTTTAATCTATATAAATAAAAATGCATTGCTGTTCGTTAGTCTCACTAAAACTCGAGAATAGCTGAACCGATTTGGCTAATTTTGGTCTTAAAATGATCGTGGAAGTCCAGGGAAGGTTTAAAAGGTGAGAAAAAACATTTATAGGCGGTACGAAGTTTGCCGGGCCAGCTAGTTATCACATAATTATAACTATTATGTTCGTCATTTCTTTCATACCTGACCGTAGCCATAATATAATCAGCATTTTTTCAAGAGTAGGTATATAGAATTCATATTTCCTTACCTTAACCTCAAACTCCTCTCCATATTCTTCACTCCAAACCAATAATCCTTGGCTTCGGCAAATAATGAATTCACCTGTTTCTTGGTAGAAAAATCCATATTGTATGTCTGGAATTGGAACAGGTATGGGTAGTCTCTGTCCAGCTTTGTGTACAGGTTCTTTAAGTTCTTTATCAATTTATTCCAGTTCAGGGTCACCACTGGATGAGCGGAGTTCATGATGGTTTGGATCTGGAAGTCATAGAAGGAAATAAAACCTTACTTGAATCGGCATTGTTTAGCAAAAATTGGAAATGTAAGGTTTTCACCTTCCACTTCCATTATATGAAGAATGCAGTGTACCTATGTGACTAGGTCCTCCTCTATAATTTGACGGTTAGTTATTTATATATCTAAATTAGGAAAGGACAAACTCACGGCTTTAGAGACAACAGAGTCAGCTTCCAGTCCATTCTCAATGGCGACGGTAGCATCACACAGAGATGTGATGATTTTCTTCTTTTTATCATCTTCTAGTGGTAGTATTAGGTACGCATCAGCTATTTCAACTCCATTACAAAACATATCTACTCCGTTGCTTGACAAAGCTTTGTAAGTCTGGAATATAGATATGAAATAAGGTGAAGGAACCGTGGGGTTTATATAAGCACTTTGAAAAACCATTATTCTGACGTAGTACTTACTTTTTCCTCATTAAGCGCAGTTGTCAATAATGCCACAACTACATCAGCGTACACTTCCTTAAATGCTTCCGCCTGACTCTCAGAGCTTTTCTCAAGCTGTTCGTTTATCGCCGATACCAGGATGATGACATCATTCAAATACGGAGAAATCTTAAAGTCGAGGATCGGATTCTGATGCACAATTTCCTTCGCTATGGCACCGTGAATTACTATTCTAAATAAAACAAGACCTATGTAACATGTCTTTTGATTTAAACCAAAAATTCCATCTAAGTGTTTAACCCTGAGAAACTGGAGGAAGTTTTACTTACAATATTTGTTTCCCAAGATGACTTTTAGCTCGAACAGCCTTCATGACCTCGGAGTCTTCCTGGACGTGGAACAGTGAGTTCCAGTCCACTGGTTGACGGTGTTCAGACTGGATGCTCACCAGGGCCTGTGTGAAATTCTGGAGGATTTTAAAATCTTGCTCAATCGTGTACAGCTGGTCATTTGTGTCCTTGCCAAGAGTTTCTTGAATTAAAAGGGATGCCATGTTATTGATCTGTAGAAGATTAATTTTATGATTAATTTGTGCCTATGAAAATTGGTAACTGTATCAGACAGTTATAAAATGTCAGTTGTTCTTACATTATTTTTCACTTCAAAGACTCCAAACGATTTCACTAAATCCGACACATAGTTCTTCCAAACATCTGTACATAGTTGTTTCTTTAGAGATTCTGCCTCAGTCTTTGATACAACGAAGAACGTTTGGAGCTTGTAAGTGTCACAGAACATTTGCCCTGGAAGGTTAATCTTTGACGTCAGAATCTGAAACATTAACAAAATTTTATGGATTTTTTAAAGGCCTTAGTTCTAAAGCATTGAATTAATCAATACAGAAGTATTGATTAATTCAATATTTTTCAGTTCGAAATTAACTTTTAGTAGAAACTAAAAGTTAATTTCGAACTGAAAAATATTTTAGATTTTAACAAAAACTAGTGTACCTGTGTCCTCTCAGCGTCAGCCAAAGCTTCAAAGGCTTTGCCAACGACTACTGGTGGTAATTCTTTAAGAATATCAACGGCGCCGGGATGCCTCAGGGTAACGTTATAGGTCAAGTGCTCAATATTCATGTTTATATCGACGACTTTCTGGGCACTTTCCATCAGCTTGGCAAGAAGAGTTGAATAAAATAGAACATCGTGCTTTGTGTTAGCATGAAGGAACTTTGTGATGAAGTTCATGATTTGTGTCAAGCTGAAATATGCACAATATCAATTAGTTTAAGGTTATTTTGAATTTACACCGTTGTTGTTTAAGGTACTGTACTTACATACTGAATGCGTCGATAGATGAATCTTTTTGCATATTTTCTTCAAACACTTCTGCAGCGTTGTGGAATACATCAGAAATAGCTTGTAAACCGTTTTTAGTTTCATTATTATTTGTTACTTCTATACTACTATTTCTTTGTTTGGCAAAAACTTTATCCATATACTGCAGTCCCACTACAATGGCATCGGAAAACCCGTTGATGATTGCAAAAGACTGAGTATCGCCAAATGTTGGTTTAAATAGATCCATGAGCTTTGATATTCTAAAATAAAAATATACATGACGATTATTCGCAAAGCTCAAATAGGTTATTTCATTATTTCAATAATAACCTATATTACTTACAAAGTAAGCTTCATGTAACTAAAATCCGAATCTTGACCTTGGAATATGGAGACCAGCTCCCGCGGTAAGAAGTTCTGGAGTCTCATCATACGTAGCACTGCCGTCAACATGTTGCCGATAGCGTTCAAACGTTTGTCTCCAGACATTTTGTAGTACATATCTCCTAACTGAAAAATAAATTCTTCATCAATATCATCATCATTACCGTCATCATCACCATCAAGTGTAGCTATACTTACCATTGTCACGTATTTACTATAATTTACTTGGAACAAGATATCAATGAACATCTTCTGTAGTTCCTCCATTGACATGGAACATAATTTTTCTTTCAATATGATCATGTGATCGTGGTTTCCCATTACAATCGTTTCTTCTAGAGACGCTGTGCTACATCTGTCTATGTTGCCTTTCATTATCTGTAAGTAAATGGTCATTATAAATCTCTTTTACGTCATTTAAAAGAAAATCTGTTTCATAACCAGTTTGATCAAATATTGAATTAATTTATTTTTTATTATCCATGTAGAGATTAGTCTATATTTTAGTATCTACTAAGTGGTAATTAACATCGATATTAACCTCGCGTTCATATTAATTTAGAAATTAAGAATTGTCATTGGGTAATTTCTTTAATGTTCAATAATTAAGTTACCAATATTATAACATCTTATATTGTTAATAGAGATTAATAATAGGTACATCACTAAAACTAGTTATTCAATTTTGTTAAGTGTTACATATAGATGATACATCTACAGTCTTTTAAAGTTTGGTAATTAAGTTATTTCCAGCTAAACACAAACTTACACCTTGTAAGCTTAGCTCAGCGTTCATGATGCTCCGTGTGACGTCATCACTTATGTCCAGCTTCTCTGACACGTACCGTCTTACTCTCGACGGCTTTTCGAACAAGTCTTTTATTTTTAGACCATTCTCTGCAAAGAATAGAATAGATGTACAGTAATTTTGGACTTGACTAACATGTATTTATGTTTTTAAAGATAGTGTAGTCGCTGAATTTTCACAGATAACGAATATTAAGTAAGTAGGTTAAATTAGTCATATCACAAAAATGTTATGTATCATTATAAATTAATGGAAATTCTCTACAGCACTTAAAAAGATATATCACTTAACTTTACCCAGGTTATTATAAAATTAAATTAGCTACGATTAACTGACAGGACCAAACGATCCTCGTGTGAGTAATATAGAACATTGATAACTTACTGCTGATTTCTATAAATGCTGGTTCATCCACTACATCTGCTAGCGTAGCGAGGAGTTTGATAGCGTCAGGTACTGAACTCACTACATCCAGCACTGTGTCATTAAGTACTGGAGCTAACGTCCGCTGGAGTTGTGAGAGTCTAGTCAAAATAATAAAAGTTCAAAAAGAGAAAATAAAGTATAATACACATAAATCCTATTTCATAAACAAATTAACCAATTACGCTAGTCAATTTATTTAAATTCAATTTAATTTATTTATTTCAAGGAACCGGGAAAAATGTTATAAGGTATTTTCAGTTTTTCGAAAAAAAGTCTAGAGTCAAGTCCGGTATGGCATACCTAATATAGAGAAAATTTTCAAAAAATAAAAAGGTGTTAATGTTTTTTCTAGGCTGGGCATTGAAAAGTGACCTTGCCCGGCAACCACTCTTGCGAGCACTCATCAGATCAGAATATTTATTTCATTACTAGAATATTTTAATCTTAATCCTTACTTAGACTTTTCATAGAAAGGTATCTCATCGTATCGGTCGAGCGGGGAGCACTCATTGTTGATGGTGCACATGAAGGACTGTAGGAACGGCAGCATGCCAGCGCTGGGCAGGGCACGGGCAGGGAACGCACCTGTGGACAATATAACTCAGAATAATATGACTTCAAAGAAGAGAAAAGTGAGAACCCTTGCACAGCAGCGAGTGACGATAGTGATGATGATGATGATGATGATTTTAAAAAGGAAATAATTAGGCCCTTTTCACGCACACCGGTTCCCGAATGGCCGCTACCGAGTAAGCTTAAATGCCTATGTCGATATGTCGTCCTAAGCATTTCCTCCCCGTCTTCCCTGTGTCCACCCAGTGCCCTCAGGGAAGACGGTGGCTGTGCCGCAGTGCACAACAAGGCTCAAGGGAGACGCACGTCTAGGAAAGTGCCGTAGCAGTCGTTACACTGTGGGGGCTCCGGGGCAGGACCCTCTGTTAGAGGACTCAGTGCCTTTTTAGGTTTTAGTGCGGTAATAATCTCACACTCCCTAGTCTTTTATCCGCAAAAAACTTGATGCCATTTGAAGACTTCCCCCCGTCATCAAAAAAAGGCATCCTCTTCTGGTGTGGTGAGTATCCACGGGCGACGGCGCTGATGGCTTACGGTCTACTAGATAATTTCTCACCGTATGCTCGTTTACCCATTCCCCCTTCCTTTGAAAATAATCATAGGACGGTGTATAGCACTGAATAATGAACCTTAAGTTAATGTTATTTCAGTTTTTCATTAAAGTGCCGTGCAATATTTTTTTTATTGCAAACCTTTTTGAATTACCAGCCTTTGTTGCATAAAATCATGTGAATAAATTTAATTTTCTAGATCTCCGCTTAAATTACGAGAATATTTGAAAGGTCAAAAGTCATTTACCTTTTTTTATTGATATGCTTTTTCACATTTATGTGTGAAATTAAAAAAAAATAAAGGAAATAACTGCAATATACCTCTAATATTTGAGTTTCAACTTTATCGATTTTAATAAAGTTCAAAGTTTTGTCTATTTAGAATGTTTGGCTGCGTTGGTTTGCGTTTTTCGTATTCTGTCAAAAATATTGTGGTATATTAAAATCTAGTTTATTTACATTTAAATGGAGCATGTTTTATCTTAATGAGGTTTTTCACTCTGATAGTGCAGTTTGAGGCCCGACAACGTATCGCGGTTTCAATTCCGGTTCAAATAATTTACTTAATCCACATATGGTTGTTTCCTGAGTTAGATGAGTATGGGAAATTATGACCCTAAAAATTATGATATAAATAAATATCACTTACAAGTAGGATAGTCCACATTGTCGACGTTGATCCTCACTATGTACAGACTGAACATCACCAGTGTGGCCCATATTATTCCCACTATGGTTATCTGTAAATAACGATTCATTGGTTATAAAATACGTTTTGAAAGATTCGAAATACGCATACTTATTTGAAAAGGTTTAACCTTGTTTGTTCGAACAACGTTTGATATAAATATTACTAAATCGAAAACGTTTAAGAAAATCATGACATAGAATAATATCTGATGATTAGATCAAATGGACATTATACCTTTTGATCATTAGCGCAAATGTTGTTATAGCAAATAAATATTCGACAAACTGACAATTCTGTCAAACGATATTATACTAAGTGATGATTTTCTTAAACGTTGTTTGATTTATTAATATTACTAGCGACCTGCCCGGCTTCTCACGGGTACAATATGCATGTGTTATACATATAAACTTTCTTTAAGAATTATTTATTTATTTATTTATTTATCTATTTATGCACAACACACAGACAGTACACAGGAGAACACATATATAAATATTTTGGAGGTACATAGGTACTACATATTCCCGAAGGAATCTCTTCCTGCAGTCCTTCGACAGGAAAAACGGTAAAAACAGAGACACTGTGCGTAACATGACATGAAATGTATTAAATAAATAGATCACAATAAAATACAATAAACCTATACATACATATGATAGATACACATCAAATAATACACATATTAGAGTATATTACAAATAAACATATTATACATACCTATATATATATATATATATATGACACTAATTTGAACAAGATGAGGAAAGGTAGTGCTCCCTTACGAGTCTTTTAAAGATTGGGATGGATTTAGAATCACGGATATTAGGTGGTAGGGAATTCCAAAGTCGCACTGCATGAACAGTGAAGGAATATGTGTAAAAATCAGTATTGTGTGAGACAACAGAAAGATTAGATTTAAGATGAGATCGGGAAAGAGCCTCAGGAGGGCGGGCAAAGGAAAAACGTTCACGAAGGTAAGAGGGATAATCAGGATTAAAAAGTATATTGAAAAGAAGACATAAGATGCGAGTGTTCCTGTGAAGTCGGATTGGGAGCCACTTGAGCCTTTTGCGAAATTCAGAGATATGATCGTACTTTTTTAAACCAAAGGCAAAGCGTATACAGACATTTTGCAAGCGCTCAAGTTTATTTAGAAGCTCCTCTGTGGCATCCAAATAGCAAGCATCAGCGTAGTCGATCAATGGACGGATCAGAGACTGCATAATTACTTTATCTATTAAAAAAAAAACGCATCAAAATCCGACGCATAGTTTTAAAGATCTAAGTATATCCCTATGTATATAGGGACAGACAGACGGTGGATAGCGACTTTGTTTTATACTATGTAGTGATATCAAACGATATTGATGATTTTTCTTCAATCATTAATTTTATTTATTTATTTGAATAGAACGGTACAAATACCAATTACACAATACACACAATCAATAGAACAAAAATTAAATATAAAATTAAATATATGACGATAGGGTCACCTTCTATTTGAGAATTCCTTAATTACGTAATTTTCTTAAGATGTATAATTTGTTCTCTTTTTTTTAATTACAGTTGATCCATACTGCCTGCACGACTGCCTCGTTGGCTGAGTGGTCGCGAGTGCGACTACCGGGCAAGGGGTCTCGGGTTCGATTCCCGGGTCGGGCAAAGCATTACTGGGTTTAAAAAAAAATTCTCAGTAGTAGCACGGAGTCTGGAAATGTGCCCGGTATATGGCAATAGGCTCACCCCCTATTACATGGGACTCATAACATAAATAGTGAAAAGTGGGTGTTACTTCTCTGCCTACCCCTTCGGGGATAAAAGGCGTGATGTTATGATGATGATGAGTTGATCCATACTAGGATTTACTCCTATATTATGGATGGTTTTACAAATACACATATACGTGTTATACCACCGAAACCCCGAGTAGTTCATTCATCATCACCAACAGTTTAAGTATGGATCTCTTCTACATAATAGGATTTGCCATCGTCTCTGCGCTTGGCAGGCGCTGGTATTAGGCAACTGTAAGTCAGTATAATGTATAAATAACAATTGTGAACTGACCAGTTTTCTCTTTCGTATGAGGTAGTCCTTCCATAGCAGCAACCGTAACTGCTGCCCACCCTCCATGGTAACACGCTACTACTGCCTCGCGACATTCCTGCAACAAAAATAAATAAATTAAAATTACAAAATAAATATACGTATTGTACGCTCACACTTAACTAATCCACTCTCAACAGTTAAACTGTCAAACACCAAGCGGTCACCGGTGACCGCAACTATAGTTGCATAACTTCTGAAAAATTCTGAATAATTCCGGAATACTTCTGAGAAAGTTTCTTTAAATCAGAATTATTCAAAATGACTGTTTTACTTACACATCAACTTATATCTGAAAAAATAAATTAACGAAAAGTTAAAATTTAAAAAGATTTTTAAAATACAGATTTATTTAACCCACTAGAAGTCACTGTACTCGATTGAGTAGGTACAGCCTTATCCCGAAGTGTAAATTACAGATCTTGTAAATTATAAGTAATTTACCTTATTATTTTTTTACTTATTATTTTACTTCGTTACGCTGTACTCAATCGAGCACTTTTAATAGGTTAATACAATTTTCCCGATTTTTTTCTGACAATTGAAATATCCCCAAAGTTTCAGAATATTTTGGAATGTTTCCGAAATATTCGACGGGAATGATTCGGAATTTTTCCCGCCAGCATCTATAACCGCAACCTATTGTTCTATAATTGTGTCTATAATGACGGTACTCCGCGAGTTAAAAGCCTTTTGAAGTTAATAAACTAGTGCTCGTCCATCTAATGAACAACATCAACTCATTAATAAGACACGAATTTCAAAAATAACAACTCGTTCAATACAGTTTCAATTTCATCACAAAAATGTTTACACCCAATTGTTGCATGAACACCAAATAATAATATATATCCGGCTCAACATGCATTGTATGTGTGTAACGACTATCACACACAAATTCATACAATTCTCATACAATTCCACACAATGCCTTCGTTTTGGGGAAATCCGATTCATTTAATACTCGCGAGATTATTGATAACGATCTTTTAAAAAATAGCTAATGTGCTTTAATTATATCTTGCAGTTGCAAATGACTGCAGTTATGGGTAATCCCTAATTCATTACCCATTATTGTGTTAGGATTAGGATCTATTTTCTAGTCTAGAGGATTATCTATTATTAAAAAGGAATTTGTTGTTACAAAGTTATTAGATAAGTATTTCACATGAGTTAAAGGTTTAAAAGAAAAACGCTTATAAATTCTGCGCAGCATCTCAAAATTACAGTCATTCATATTTGCTCTTCGTCGTGTGAGTGATTTTACCGGGCCAATTACAACTCACTTCCCTAATCGCTGAATCCCCAACAATCCTTAAATTCCTAATCCCAAAAGGCCGGTAACGCACCTGTAACGCCTCTCATATTCCAGGTGTTCATAGGCGACGCCGATTGCTTACCGGCTTGTTAGCCGCTTACCGGCTTATGCCATAAAAAACTGTCGTAATCAATAGATGATTGTATATCAATGTTAAACATGAGTTAACTTTAAGTAATGTTCAATGTTCACATGAAACTCAGTACTTTGAAAATTAAGTACGTATACTTCAGGCAAAGTGTCCTATATCTACATACAACACAATACTTCTGGCAACATAGACGTCACAACACAGCAATGTTTGTACGTAGGTATTTTTCCGGGAAACGGCAATACATAGGAAACCACTATCTTTCCGGGCCACGTGTGTCGCCCAAACAATCATCCCGATTGGCTGCGTCAGTGCGACCATTGTGTACCTGGTAAGTACTGGTTGTATAAATAATCGGTACAATTGTTCCTCACGATTATCGGCTACGAAGCCATTGTGAATCCGATTGGTATCTGGAATTATATTTCTGATTGTCATTCCATCTGTATTGATCTAGTCATCATCAACAGGTCTCATAGAGTTTCCTCTATATCACATCGTAGTTAAATAAGTTCAGTATTAAGTGTGAGAGAGCCATGCTTCGGCACGGATGGGCTGACTCGACCGGAGTGATACCACGGCCGAGCAGAAAACCGACGTGAAACAACGCTTGCTCTATCTTTCCTTGTGTGAGTGAGGTTACCAATCCTCGAATCCCCCATAATCCACAAAATCTCAATTCCTAAAAGGCTAGTAACGCACTTGTAACGCCTCAGGTGTTTCAGGTGTGCATGGGCGATCAGGTGATCCGCCTGCTCGTTTGCATCATCGGTATACAAAAAGGTATATATAAAGGCGCAAATAATGCCTTCTGTCTTGAAAATAGCTGAAGGCTTTAATGTTAGACCAAAACCATGACTTCTTCTTCTTTATGACAAAGCACCTTCAATAAAAGTGCCTGCAAAAATTATTGTTCGTGTTCACTCGTTTCCTGTCACGAAGTAAAGATGGTGGATGTCACCTTAATAACATGTTGACGGTCATCTGAGGCGAGTCCTAGTGCCGTGACAAGGCGTGACGTACGGTAAGTCACACGCGATCTCTTGCCAACTTTGTCACTAATTGACAAATAAGTGCTGCAATTATAAGTGACTGATATCGGGGTCTTGGTCGCGTAGCTACTGATTACTGATGCCAAAAATTGTTTTCTTGTAGTTAATTTTAGGAAGGTGTGACTGATCTGATGATGTGTAGTAGGTATATCTTATATCTTGTACTATAATATAAAGCGGAAGAGTTTGTTTGTTTGTTTGAACGCGCTAATCTCCGTAACTAGAAGTCTGATTTCAATAATTATTTTTGTGTTGGATAGCGCGTTTATCGAGGATTGCTATTATTATAGGCTATAAAACATCACGCTACGACCAAGCTAAGCAGAGCGTGTGAAACCACGCGGAACTAAATATCACATTTAGCAGTTCGCTTAGCGACCAATCATGTACTAATAAGACATCAAAAATGACGAATCATACCTAAAAAAAGCCTAACCAAACGGCTAATATTAAAAGTAAATATTCTCCTTGTGCAAGAACTGATGTAAAAGAACTTTAATAAAAAAGTTCTGTGAGTAAACAAAAACTATAAATGCTTAGTAATGCTTGCTTGCTGCAAAACGTAGGTACACAAGTGATTGTATTCGTTCCGCGCGCGCCTAGAAGAGCCATCAGACCACCACAGATGGGGCCCAACAGGGCCGATGCCGATTCGGAGTCGCGGAGAATCTAACGGGTTACCGGGGCTCCGACTCGACGTGCAAGAGAAGGAACGGGATGGTTTTTAGTACAGTAAGAGTCCGACATTTCCTCCCGCCTCACTCAGGCGGGAGCAGCCATTGGATGATTTTCATCCCTTAAAAAAAAGCGATTGTATTCGTGTTTTGGAGCCTAAATATTAGAATAGTCAAGGAATTCAGTTTAATTTGGAAATAATGTAAATGTGTATAGGTATAGTTTGTTTCGAGTTTCTAATGACTTAATTGACAAACAATGTTCAATTTTTTGTGCATATTTAACTAAAAGTAAAAGTGCATATTTAACTAAAATAAATTCGTTTAATTTCATTTTAATATAAAAGCTGTAAACTATCCTCGAACTTAACAACGAAATTGAGTAAAATGAATGAATTAGGCGTGAAATCGTTAAATGAATACCTTGGTACTTTTATAAATGCATTCAAGCATAAACAACAAAACATTTCCTAACCAAAACCGGTTTAATATTAAATTAATTATTTAGCAATATAATACCATAACAAATAACACTTTTGCATAATTATAATATAAATATATTTACCAACGTCACTGCAAGAGGTCACCCTACACATTTACGTTCGTCAAACGAATGTTATGTCTAATCTTTTTAACACGTTTTTTTACCTTTTTTGTTATGTTATTTTGTGACGAAATTGTTACAAGTTTGGAAATGACCTTGATTGGTCAATGTTGAATATGGTGTTCGAAGGTCAAGTAATGGTGGTTTAATTTGAAGTTATTTAATGCTTTGTGAAATTAGACCTCTGGTACGCTGGCAGAGTGGTAGTAAGTGAGACTGCCAGGCAAGGGGTCTCGGATTTGACTCCCGGGTCGGGCAAAGTATTATTGAGTTTTTTAAAAATTTTAGTAGTAGCACGGAGTATGGAATTGCGCCCGGTATATGGCAATAGGCTCACCCCCTATTAGATGGGACTCATAACATAAATAGTAAAAAGTGGGTGTTACATTGTACTGTGGCATTGAGTGCCGTAATGTGCACCTCTACCTTCGGGGATAAAAGGCGTGATGTTATGTGTTTTTATACATTTTATTATCTGGATACTGATACACATGGCTACACCACAACAGGATAAGAATTATCATTTTATTACAATAAATGATTTTATGTCAACCTGAAACGACTTGATTTCCATTCTATTAACAACTTGGCATTTTGTGTTTAATAATAAGTCATATAAGTTATTTATTAGCTTATCTTTTGTTTAAATGTTTAAATTGTATATTAAATCAACTTGTTAGAAGGACAGCTCATCAATCGAAGACAAAAATAAGTGGTTTTTTAGCTGCATTTGTAGGTAACTTTTTTATGTGAAATTGTAAAATGTTGTCTTATATCAAGCTCTGAAGCAGCAAGCTCGTATTGCCGTTAACATTATAGATGAAATGAGAGAAAAGCAGGACCTTGTGGAACAAATTTCGGACATCAAGCAGACTATCAAGGATTCAACATCAACGGGAAATGTTTCATTTGCTGACATGGTAAAGAAGGGAACTGACTTCGTGCGACCTACAAAACTGACTTCTATTGCAATTTACCCAGCAAATAAGTCAAAATCTAGCGATGAAACAAAATCTCTCGTCCAAAAAATCATACGCCCTGATCAATTGCAGCTACATGTACGTGGTGTTCGTAAAATCCATAACGGAGGCGTTATAATCCGCACTGAGTCCAAAGAAGATGCTAAGAAAGTTAAAGAAGCACTAGCCCAATCATCATCTGGACTTATTGCCGATGAAGCAAAGAAACGAAAACCAAGAATCACTGTCGTAGGAGTACCGTCTACTTTATCCGATGCTGATGTCCTCAGATGCATATTCGAGCAAAACATAACTGGTAAGGCCCAAGAGTTGACTATAGAGTCTTTCCTAACAACTGTGAAGTTAAGTCACAAATCTGGCAGAAAAGATGCGCCGACTTGTAATTTCATTATTGAAGTTCCGGCAAACATCCGTAAAGTGCTTAATATATCGCAAGAGAGACTCTATATAAACTGGACGTCTTGCCCTGTCAGAGACTTTACGTTGGTAACGCGTTGCTATAAATGTCAGCAGTATGGCCACGCGGCAAAGACATGCCGGGACCTCAACACAGTGTGTGGCCATTGTGGAGAAACAGGACACATGACATCCGTTTGCACGAAGAAAATCGACATCCCTAAATGTTCAACATGCTCTCGCTTTAACAAGCCCGACAGTCATAAGACAGGAGACGCAGAGTGCCAGCCAGGAAGATAGCCGAACACAGATACATCAATTCCATTGATTATGAAGGCGCATAAAGTGACATATGCTAAGTAGAAATTCCAATTCGATTAGTCATTACGTTTAGTTTAGTTCATTTGTACAACAATTGGATATTAACAGGTTAGCTTACTCAGCAATTTATTGCTGTCCAAGAAAAAATTTTGATCTAACTGTAACAAGTGAGTGACCGTATGGACTCTGACCTAGTTTTTTGTGTTTCTGCAGACGATCTAAAATAATTGATAGCATAGTAACATGTTTCTATATGTATATATAGTAAATGTGTATATATGTATGTATAGTAAAATCTAGTTTATATATGAATATAGCTCACGATATTTATTTAATTTTATATTAATGTATTATGTAGGTTCAACTTTTTATTCTCCTTCAGGGAATAAAAAGCGTGATATTATATGTATGTATGTATGTAGTGTAGTATATTAAAAAATCCAACCTTACTTCTGCAAATTGTGTTTAATATTATAAATATAGAGGTACTATAAATAAGTTATCTTACATTAACATATTTTTAGAGCTACTATCGCCTGTGACACAGGAATATTCCCAGTATAGGCATAATATTTTTAAGATCTTGTCGCTTAAATGAAATATATTTTTGTACCTATGTTGACCAGTGTTATTATGAATAAAAATTGTATTGTATTATTGTATTGTATTGTAAGTCAGGTAAACACATTTATATTTAAGCTGTGGCTTATTGATACCTACAGATAAAAAACAAATATAGGTGTATAATTTTAAACTTTGTCAAAGGGAATGCTGGTAGTCCATCGTAAGACATTAGGTATAATTTGCGTACCTAATGAAATTGAGTATTTGATGATAACCTTTTCTTAAAATTTCCATAATGTAGAGTAGGTACTTGATACTGCAGGAGACAGAATGAATTAAGCCTAAAGGCACAAAAAGAGACTGTATAACTGGGTGAAGCCCAGACAGTTAGTCATGTCCCTGGAACGCGCCGGATTTCAGTGTTCAGATATTGTCATGGTTGTATCGTATCTACTGTAGATCCTGGCTTATAGGAGTTGCAGCGGTTTTGGGAGGTAGTGGCGGGCTTGTCACAAAACAAAAATGTACATACTTGATTACTGGTTACTCGTTAGAAGAAGTTGTTACATTTGTGGCGAAACATGTCCCAAGTCAACGGATGACGTCATAAAATCCTACATCGCACATGCGAAGTTTACATTCGAATTAACACGGATAGAAAATCACAACGAACAACTGTTGGGCAGAAATCCCGCCAGGCACGATCACCTCGCCTGGTCGGAGGATCCTCCTTTTCCGATCTTAGGGAACTATACTCTCTGTGTTCTCTAAACATTTAATATGACTACCTCTTCCTCCTTTCAGGCGATAAAAGTTAATAGGTAAAAGTTCCTGATTCTTTATTGAGCCGCAGTTTAAAAGGTCAATATTCGTAAATGTATTAACGAAGGTAAATAAATAATACTTATTATGTTAGCTCTTAATAGTTCTTCTTTAAAGGAATTCACAATAAGGAAAGGTTACGTTGTTATTATTTGAAATGTTAAAGAATATAGGTATTACCTAGTGTTATTTGTCTTGTCACGTATCCATACCACTGTGATAGTGAGCACGCGCATTGTCACGTATTAAAAAGATTTTATTAATAATGTTCTACTAATTACTGATTATGGGCTAGCAATCAATTGGTTTTAAATGAATTTCTATGAAATAGTATCTTAACTATACAGAAAAAAATGTATATTAGATAAAGTTTTTAGAGGTACTAGTCTTAACTAGGACCTAGGTCTTGTCTTATAGCACGTACGTATTACATATAGTTCACATCACATCAAGAGCCTATAAGTAAGTAGCCACTGTTGATCAAAGGTCTCTGTCCACACGGACAAGGTTTGAGCATTAATCACCACGCTTGTTCAACGCGGTTTGGCGATTCCAAACTTATAATAAGAAATTATAAGCCCAGGTTTCCTCACGATGTTTTCCTTCATCATATGCCTGTGGTATGTAAATAATCTTAGAAAGTAAACTCGGAAAAAGACACATTGGCACAGCCAGGTTTCGAACCTGCACCTCCATGCATTACAAATACAGATAAGTAAGATATAGGCTCACGCTCTATTCGATGGGACTTATAGAACTTAGAGAGTAGGGTTATGCAGATTCTTAAACAACATACATTATAGTATTATAGTAGGTACTGTCTGTCTGTTATCGCTGTACAGAGTCAGTCTTTATTTTTTATATGTATAATATCACTACATAGAATAAAACAAAGTCGCTATCCACCGTCTGTCTGTCCCTATGTATGCTTAGATCTTTAAATCTACGCAACGGGTATTGATGCGGTTTTTATAGATAGAGTGATTCTTAAGGAAGGTTTATATGTGTAATACATGCATATTGCACCCGTGCGAAGCCGGGGCGGGTCGCTAGTACTAAATAATCTGGCTGTATGAATGTTATGGTTTCATTTCCCTGGTACTCAGATGTCTGATATCATGAGAACTACGTTTTGTTTATATATCTAATATTAAATATATAACCATTTTAATAGTCATTCGGGAGACGTATTTGCGTTAATAGTTTTATCATTTACAATCAAGTTTAAAGAAATGTTCTACTTTATTTACATGATCAAAAAAATCTATAATTTAATCATTTATTTGTATCCAGTATTGTGGCTTTCAAATCGTAGATAACTTATTTAAAATTACGTTTAAAAAGACCGACTTCAAAACTACCGACCGACTTCAAAACTACCGACCGACTTCAAAACAACCGACCGACTTCAACACTCCCGACCGACTTCAAAACTACCGACCGACTTAAAAATCTTCTCCTAAGTGTAATAAACACTTTTCTATAAACTGGATCAAAATCGGTTCAGCGAAACGAGAGATGATCGCCCACAAAAATACATACATAAATACAGATCAAACAGAACCTCCTTTTTGAAATCGATAAAAAATAATCAAAATATTAAGAAATACACATTTGACCGTTTATTTATTTGTTTGTTTGCAATAAGTAGACTCTGGAACCTTTGGAAATCTGTTTTTTCAGGGTGTAATAGAAGCTACTTTTATCCTGATATCTAAACAGGATTCTATCTCTATAGGTACTAACATAGTTTTTAAGATTTTAAATGTTTTCTTACTAACCCCTATGGATGCTTCACTTGTCCGAAATAAACATTATTTTATTATTTATTTTATTTATTAAGACCTACCTACTCGAGAAAATTCTTTCAAATTCCACGCAGGCGAAGCCTCAAAAGAGAATTAATTGGTTGTGAATTAAAAAAAAACAAAACGTCATAAAAATAATTTTACTTTAACTAATTTTATCATACATACATACATAACTTCACGCCTGTCTCCCATGGGGGTAGGCAGAGACTAAGGAACGCCAATTACTACGATTCTTACATACCTCTTTCGCTTCATTAACAGTCATCAATCTTTTCATGCATGCTCGTCGGTTAAGGGTACTTTTAATTTGGCCCTTCTTTAATATATCGCCAATCTGGTCACTATATGTCCGTCTAGGGCGCCCTCTACCGACGGCCCCATTCATATCCGCTCTGTATACTTCCTTCGTTACTCTACTTTCATCCATCCTTTCTACATGTCCAAACCAGCGTAACATTCCCTTTTCAATCCTTGTCACTACATCATCTTTCAATCCACACCTTTCTCTAATAACACTATTTTTCACTCGATCACTCAATTTTAGTCCACACATACTTCTTAGGGCTCTCATTTCCACCGCATTAATCCTGCTTTCATGCTTCTTCTGCCACACCCATGATTCACTACCATACATAAGCGTTGGTGTCAATACACACTGCATTACAGCAAGTCGAGCTTTGCTGGATATTATTTTACTCGACATGACAGAGTGTAAAGCACCATTAACACTGTTTCCCGCTTTCACTCTCCTTTCAATATCCCGTCACACTTTCCATCTCTCGTAAATAATGATCCCAGATACACAAATTCATTCACTTGTTCCAATTTTTCATCACCTATCATTACCTGACATTCTGTTATCACCTCATTTCTTTCTATCACCAACACTTTCGTCTTGTTCACATTTACTTTCATACCTTTCCTTTCAAATGCATCATTCATAGCAGTGATCATTTGTTGTAATTCTTGGGCCGACGAGGCAACAAGCACCTGGTCGTCGGCATACAACAATGTTTTAATCACTGTGTCATTCATCCTTAATCCAGACTCTCCTACTTTCAGGTCGTTCAAACAGCTGTCCATAAATAGGTTGAACAGCCAAGGAGATACTACACAGCCTTGCCTAACACCTCGATTAATGTTAAACCACTCTGTGTAGTCCCCATTTATTCTGACACAGGCACTCGAGTCCTTATATAAGGATTTAAGTGCCCGAATCAGGTGGCCATCCACCCCATACATGGACAGAGTTGACTACAATTCATCCCTCACCACTCTGTCATAAGCCTTTTCTAGGTCTATAAAGGCACAAAATACCTTTTGGTGCTTTGATAACACTTTCTCTGAAATGCACCGTAACGAAAAGACATGATCCGTACACCCCATTCCCTTTCGAAATCCCGCTTGCACATCCCAGATTTTACGCTCAGTTACATCCATCACTCTTTCGATCAATACCTTGGCATACAACTTTCCTACTACGCTTAGGAGGCTTATACCGCGATAATTTTTGCACTCCTGCTGTGATCCTTTTCCTTTATACAGTGGCACAATTACGGCCTTGGCCCAGTCTCCAGGGACACGACCGCATCGCCAACACTTATTAAAAAGTAGATACAGCAGGCTTGCAATTACACCTCCACCCTCTGTTAGCATTTCAGTAGTTATCCTATCACATCCCGCTGCTTTACCTACTTTCAAACTCTTAATGGCACTCACAATTTCATCCATATTTATTTCTCCCACATTAGCACTTTCATTTTCATCGTTTACTTCCTCTTCTTTCAAATCACTCCTTTCAAATAAATTCTCGAAGTATTCCTTCCACTGCTTTAAAACATCCTTACTTTCTCCAATGACACTCCCATTTATATCCCTTATCGTACTTACTTTCGAGTCCCGCACTTTGCCTCTGGCCTTTCTTACTAAATGCCAGAATAGTTTAGCGTTGGCTCGAAAGTTCCGCGAAAAATTCCAAATAATTAATTTTATCATTATAACAAAATATAGGTAACATGATAATTATTCATTTATTTATAAGTTATTATACGTCATAGTCTAGTGGTCATGGATGCGTGTTGATGCCATTCAGTGTCAGAATAATATTAGATAACTATGACAATAATTTATAATCTTGCTATAAATAAATATTAATAATAATAATAAATGGTATCTAATATATTTATTATTGAGTGAAAATTTAAAAAAATACATACATAGTCTACATACCTTTTTGTCCCCGCAAAGGTATGCAGGCGTACATTGTCAATGGGGACGACTGTATGTATGCTCACTAGATGGTGCTAGTGTGCACCTCTCGTTCTTCGTCCAATAGGGAATGAGCTAGTGTCATACCATTGGATGTAACATTTTTGACAGCTACAGTGATTGGACAAAAAGATTTCTTGCTAGATTAGTTCCACTTGCAGAGTAGAAAAATAGTACACAGTATTATACACCCATTACCTATCAGTTACGACTTACGTTATTCTGTGCATTAAGGGATTTTCTTATTATGTTTGACTGGTATTTGACTTTGGGTGAGCGAATTTCGAGGTTCCATGCTGCTAACAATCAGATTTTTTCAAAACCGTTAACACTTTTATGATTCAAAATCACAGAAATATTAAATCAAAATACTTTGTCCTAAGTGGGCAGCAAAGGACCTTCGAAGGAGAAGCTTGTCGAAATGAAAAAACATTTCGTATTTCTTCTACACATTATTAATGTTATTTCTGAGTTAAATAGATTGATAACAATAATATAATTATGCGAATCACTACATAGTATAAAGCAAAGTCGCTATCCACCGTCTGTCTGTCCCTATGTATGCTTAGATCTTTAAAACTACGCAACGGATTTTATGCGACTTTTTTAAATAGATGGAGTGATTCTTAAGGAAGGTTTACATGTATAATACATGCATATTTTTTTTAAGGGGGGAAAATCGTCGAATGACTGCTCCCGCCTGGATGAGGCGGGAGGGAGTGTCAGACTCTTACTGACTAAAAACCAACCCGTTCCTTCTCCTGCACGTCGAGCCGCGCTTCTCCGCGACAATTCATGCATATTGCACCCGTGCGAAGACGGGGCGGGTCGCTAGTGTAATATAAAAAAAGTATGACGATAATTTTTCAAACATTAAGCTTTTAGCTGCCGACAAAAACTGTTAAAGGCTAATCCTGCGCTGGCGTTGGTCATGATTGTCCGACCCGGCATCGAATGTATGTGTGAATCGAAAAACAAATTCAAATTCTTTTATTGCATATCATGACGTCTACAATATGTGTTACATGGGGTACAGTTTCAACATATGAAACCCGGCTAGGGCACGGCAACATAGGTATAGAGCAAAATATAATCTAATTAAACTAGGCACTACTAATACTTACTATATTACAACATAAGAAATGTAGTTTTCACACTAACTTTAATTTATTATTTGGCAAAATTGTATATAAACTGCAGATACTCATATTATGCTCAAGTACATAAAATTAAGCTACATATGTAGTAAATTAGTTATTAGTACAACATCGTTCACATCGTATCATTACGGCCTATAATTTCACAAATGGATAAGCAGAATGATTACTGTGTGAACGATGATTTTTATTTTTTCGCAGGAAATGTTAGTTTTTGTAACAAGTCTCTTGTAATTAGCGGTTTTGAGTTTTATATTGAATTAATGTTGAGTTTAGTACAATGATCTGTAATTTGGCTGCCAATAGAAAACTGATGAAGGCAAATCCTCCACTAACGTCGCGTCGGTCACCGGTGACCCCACGGCGGCGTTTAATGTGTTAAAATTGTTATTTACTTTTTCTTGACGCGGTAGGCAATACTAACTAAAAATTACAGTTACTCACGTATATATAATGAAAATGACAAGTGTTTTGTTCGGCATACGGCATGAACGCAAGGAACAAAAAAAATATTGGGCAAAGGTCTACTAGTTTCGGGTCAGAAATGGACTCTTCCTCATGAGCAGCGTGCGCGGTCGCGGCGACGTCGCGCACCTTATTAGAAGAGCTTCTTTTAGTATATTTCCGTGAGGAACTCGTAATTTTTATTTAATTCGGGAATAGGCCGGCTCGGGCCTATTCGCGAATAATAAAAGGTTAAGTAAGATCTACAGCAGATATTTTCTCGAATCTTTCCATTAAATGCAATTTGAAATTAATTTTACAAAAGGTAACAGGGTCGCCCCAACACGCGATGATCCGAGGTTATGGCGGAGCTCTTACATAAATCAATTAAAACTATGCATATTTATGACCAGGTACATTCATTCAATAATGGCACGCCTTATTAATTTTTAGTCCTACTCGGGATTCGAATTCGAGACTCCATCGGTGGGTAGTCATGTTTGTTAGATACCCGCTATTCGTCCAACAAGGTAGTCGCATCGAAGGGTGAGTGAGCGATTGCAAAGAATACTCTTCAATACAAGGTCCAATCTCTGGGTAGGGCTCAAGATGACAAGTAAATAATTGTCTACTACCCAATAATCTGCATCTTAAACTGTCAAACACCAAGCGGTCACCGGTGACCGCAACCTATTGTTCTACCTCTATAATTGTGTCTATAATGACGGTACTCGACGAGTTAAGCAATTACACATTAATAATTATTATTTATTGCGACAAATGATATAAGAATGTATTCTGTACGTCATCAATCAGTGTAAGAATGTACCTAATGTTTCTGTGTAAACATTCCTAAGATAATGTAATCGAAATGTGCGCAATACTGAGAATCTAATGATTTATATTCAAAGGTCTGTTAGTAGATATCTTGCTTGTTTTGTGTCTGTCTTTACGTTTTGGGCTTTGGTAATGACGTAACCAATGGATTGACGTGGTTCTGAGAACATAAGAAAAACATTGTTGTTCAAGTAAAGAAAAAATGTAATTCCTTTTTTTTAAACTTTGCCCCACACTAGGATTTTGTACTGTGTCGTGGGTGCTTTTACAAACATACAAGTTCACATACACAAGACACCCTATTGTACCCCGAAACAACTAGGTATTTATGGATCACACAAAAAGTTGTTCCGTGCGGGAATCGAATCCGCGACACGTTGCAACGCAGTCGGTTGCCCAGCCACCGCACCGACCATGCAGTCAATACACTTTTAGATTTTATGTCACTGAATTTTCGAGTTTAGGTATATAAAACAATAAGGTAAAAATCTGAAAATCTAATAAAAGAATCGGGTAGGTTGACATGCTGTCGACTTTATAAATATATTTTTTTTCAACATTTCAAGTAAACTAGTACAATAACAATGCCACTAGTACACCATATAATATTCTTATTACAGTAAATAGGTTGTAGTTAAGTGATTAAACAATTAAATGTTTTTTTGACATTGCAAATAAGCTGTCATTAGAATACACGACATAATATTATACAATTAAGGTTAAGAATAGAAAACAAACAAACAATTAAAGAAAATATATGCATTACTATAAAAATAATACCAATACAAGGCTCCTGATAATAAAATAATGAATAGTGGAAAAAATTAAAGTATAAAAAAGCTAAGAAGTTTCCGTGAAGCCACGTGAACTGTGACGTCATTGTGCAGTAACGAGCAGGGACGCACTCCACAACAATATCATTACACGTAATCGCCCGTAATTCTAGGTAATATGCATTTTAAGTAAGTACTGTCGCCGACGGAAGTGTTGATGTACACAAACTAACTATTACAGACTTACTATGCGTTTTTTTTAGCGACGTAGAAAACAAAGTCCAAAAATACTGAATAAACAAGTACAAGATATAAAATATACTGAGAAATAAAACAATAACGTCTGTCTGTATCGAAAAATAGTTTAGATTTAATAATTTAAACTTAGTATCAATGTCACATGCCTAAATATAAAACTTTACTATAATTTTTTGACTGAATGTATATACATAGATCTTTGTTTTGTATATAGTGAAACTAATATATAATCTGAATACTAGTTTGATACGTTGTTTTAACAAGAATTAATAGTTTAATAATGCATCATTGATTAATTAAAATCAATAGTACGTGCTATCTAGGGTTATATGTTGTATACATTTATATATATAGGTATTTCTCAGTGACATTTATATAACTAAGCAGTGGGTTAAATCATTATTTTAATTTATAATTCCTATGAAGCTGATAATATAACGGTACGAAGATGTATTCCTTTTGTTCTCAATTATAAAATTATATATATACAAGAGTGTAATATAGGCTTATTTTATTAAGTATCATAACAACAGACTGCCTCATTTTCAATTTTCAGTCACTGTCTACTACCCTATTGGCCACAATTCCAGACCCACGTCCTATTGCTGATCAAAAACAAAAAAGTCAATACTTTTTTCCGGCCAAGGCACCGGGTCGAAAACCTCAAACAAAACAGCAATCTCTAATTATTTAGATAATCAAGATTCAAGACAGTCAAAGACCTACCCGTAAATGGCATAATATGCAAATCTGCCTACCCCTTCGGGTATAAAAGCTGCAATGTTATGTTATGTTATCATAACAACACTAGTTAAACCTAGGTGTCACTTATATTTGAACTTTTGCCAACTACTTTGAAGAGATTTATTATGTGTTACTAGTACATACTACATATACAAGGTGGAATTTTGTAATGCCACCTGAAGTGAAATTACTACTTAAGATAGAAAATTTTACTCAAAGTAAACATTCCCTTATTTTTGAAAAGAAACAAAACTGTATTCAATGATTTTCAAAAATTAGCTTGCCTCACACGGTAAGCGAACCAACTAAAATCTGTCAAAATTTGCGCTCTGTACTTTTATTGCATCGATCGTTTATTGAACCTTTCATTAAATTTATGAAGTTTTTTAGAGAGATTTCATCCTTATTGACCCTAACAATCGATGCAATAAACAGATTTTAGTCGGTTCGATACTAATATATGTATGTATAGGTATATATATATATACATATTTGAAAGATATAACAAATTGGCCAAATAGTACCTAATGGTATGTTTTGCAGTGTTGCGTCAATGGCTCGCTGTGTGAATCGTGTCAAAACACAAACATTCGCAACATAATTGATCTCGGATTAGTTTCCCAGAACTGGAGATTGGAGAGATATTCTTGGATCGTACCTTTGTACCTAAGATATAATTTAGCTAAACCGAATAAACAAATGACCATTATTAGGTATATACCTATAACCGAGTATCTAATATTTTTATTTGGGATTTTTAAATTACGAATTTTTTATAATCGATTTTTGTACCTACCTGTACTGTGTTTGAAGTCGGTTTTATTCTTTTCAGTTTCTAGACACCTGTACGAAATATAGACTTTTTGGACGGTATAAGAGACCAAAGACCAAAGCATTTTTTGTTGCATGATTTTCTAAAGTACTTTCTAATCTTAATTAAAAGGATAAGACTTTGACAGAATTTCCCAATATTAATATCGAAATACAGGAACAAGTATATATGTATATATAAATATACCTACGTATAATATACTTTGGAAAAGAGAAAAAGCAATGTTGATAGCAAAATTTTTACTTAATGACGTCATCACATTGCCTCCTATCGAACTAAATGATTTTACCTAATTATAATTATCTACTCAAGTAAATATAATAAGAAAAGCTCTACTAGTTTCGAGCCACAGAGGAACTCGTCCTTATGAGCAGCGTGCGCGGTCGCGGCGACGCGGTCAGTAGGCTGCACAACGTTATTTTTAGTTAGTTCATTTATGTCTCACGATAGTTATAATAAAATATTTTTTATGATGACATAGGACATCATTTTCTTTTGCTTTTGGTCTTTAGTGTTTACGAGTGTTTATTTATTTAAACGACAAAGGAATGATAAACAAACAGTCACCAATGCCGTAAATTATTAATTTGAAGTAGAAGCCTCAAAATAATGTATATTTATTTTTATTTAGACAATAACAACATTATAAAAATGTCATTGACGTCTTTAAATATGGTTCTGAACAATATTTTTTTGGAATATTAATGATTTATATTTGACACAATTTGTTGATATTGTTTTTGTACGCGTTTTTTTAAGTACCTGCAGGGTATAAAACCGTGTTACGCAGAAGGGTAAGTAGAGGTGTGCTACAGTAATATTATTCAATTCTAGACTTTATACCTCTATTATAACAGGTAAGTAATCTCAATAAAAAAAATCTTATCCTACCTGTGAATTGACCCAAAACCCGATGATTAGATATTACTAATAGTAGCAGATATAAAAAAGGTGTCATTTATCATTCTAAAGTTTTGTACTAAAAAGAACTTAGATGTATTTAATATATAATAATATACTTTACCATATACGACCATCATAAAATCTTATTTATTATGGATAACTAAAAGGTTAGGCAGAATTATTTAGACCGCATACCATACATTCAATAAAGAACTAAAATTACATTATCATACATACATTTTGTCTTAACCTTTGGTATGTCGGAACGTAGATCACCGCGAGACACAATAGAAATATTGTGTCTTATATATCGACAGACCAAGAGGTTATTGTGTTTTGAGAGGGAGATTTATTCAGAACATAAAAGATAATATAAAAATATTTAAACTGGCATTTTATTATGTCCACGACATCTTATACGCTTATTGAAAACCTAAAACCTTTTTCTATCGTAAACCCAAAGATATTTCTCAGTACGTTCCAAATATTTGGTATGTTACGAAGAATGTGTGGGAGAGCCATGCTTCGGCACGAATGGGCCGGCTCGACCGGAGTGATACCACGGCCTCACAGAAAACCGACGTGAAGCAACGCTTGCGTTGTGTTTCGTCGTGTGAGTGAGGTTACCGGAGGCCCAATTACCCTCCCCTTCCCTAATCTCCCCAATTTCTGAATCCCCAACGATCCTCAAACTCCTAATTCCCAAAAAGCCGGTAACGCACTTGTAACGCCTCTGGTGTTCCAGGTGTCTATGGGCGACGCCGATTGCTTACCATCAGGTGATCCGTCTGATTGTTTACCGGCTTATGCCATAAAAAAAGTACGTGTTAGCTTTTAGCTTCTTACGTGACATAACATTGCACCTTTCATAAACCCGAAAAAAATATTTTAAAATGTGACATTTTAGAAAACCTCTGTACTATTTTTATTTTGAGGGGGGAAATAATCGAATGACTTCTCCCGCCTGGGTGAGGCGCGAGGGAGTGTCAGACTTTTACTACAAAGCAAACCGCTATGTCCTCCGCGGCTCCGTATAAAAAACCTCTATAGATAATATAAGTAGGTTATGTTTCGCTCACCGTGAGAATCAAACCCGATACCCATTGCTTGGCAAGCACGCTTACGACCACTACACTAACGAGACAATATTACATAGTTGATATATTATATGATAGAAAATATTCGTATATAATATAAAAAATTAAAACAAACCACTTGTGTCAGTGATTGTACATCGTACTTCATAAAGCTGTCATACGCCTGTCTACCCTTTGTAAGTACATTCTGACCGACTGACAATAGGAAGTGTTTGTCTGTCCGTCAGTCCCAGCCACTAGCATCCGCAACTAATATTATAAAGCTGAACAGTTTGTTTGTTGAACGCACTAATCTCTAGAACTACTGATTCGAAAAAAAAAATGTTTTAACGGAAAAACCGGTAAATTTGCAGACACCTGATGGTAAGCAATCGGCGTCGCCCATGGACACCTGGAACTCCAGAGTCGTTATAAGTGCGTTGCCGGCTCTGAGAATCGGGAATTTGAGGATTTTCGGGGATTCGGGAATTTGGGAGACTGGGGAGAGGGGTAATTGGGCCTCCGGTGACCTCACTCACACAAGGAAACATAACGCAAGCGTTGTTTCATGTCGGTTTTCTGCTCGGCCGTGGTATAACTCCGGTCAACCCGGTCCATTCATGCCGAAGAATGGCCCTTCGACACTTCAATTTTTTGTTGGATAGTAGATTTATAGGTATAAGCCTGTCACTACCTCCCAAAACCGCTGCAACTTCTGTCAGAACATCGAAAACACCTCGCACCACGCTCTATTGGTTAGTTCATTGGATCCGGCCAATCAAAATGCTGAACACGGTAACGTTTCGATCTAGTTAATTTTTTTTTATTATTTTTTTTATTTATGTATTTATATCAGGCATCGAAGGCCCATATTAAAATACAATAATACTATAATATCTACTACAATTTCAACTTAAAATACTATAAATACATAATGTCAGTAATAAATTTAATCACTAATTATCACGACTATTGTGCTGTGTCAGCGTCGTGTGCTGCGCGGTGTCAGGTATCCGGCCGCGGAATCGCCGGAAAACAACACCTTTCGGCCAAAACTCTGGTGTCATGAATTAAGGTAAATCCACGGAAAGCACTCTCACCACAAATGAATTCTAATTTCAAAACCCTTAGAGTGTAATTCGTTTTGATCTGAATATACTCTACAATCTCCTCGACCTTTGTAGAGTAATGCAGCCTGGACATGTACAGCAGCGTCACTGGTACAGCTCGACGCAGCAAATGTTTTGGCCCGGTCGGTGCAGTACCGCACTTGTTTTGGGATGACTTCTTTTTCTTTCTTTGAACAGTGATAATTTCAATTTTTATTTATTCATAAACAAATTTACATTTGTGTCGAATACGGTTTTGAACCAAAATTAAAAATAATCACATAAAAAATCAAGAAACTCAGGTAAAAGCAATACAATTCAATTAAAATAAAACACAATCATACATAAATTAAATTCATACATAAATAAAAACTTCATTTAACTTACTAATAATTTCAAAACAACATACGAGTAATTTAATTACATGTCAACAAACAATTTAAATGTGTCAGATTGGAATACTAAATATAAAATAAGTCACTAGTAATCTCAATTTTAGCATCAACTATGTTTATCTTTCAGAAACTCCTCAATGCTGTAATAACATTTCCTTAATAACAATGTCTTTAATTTTCTCTTAAACTCATTTAGATTAGTGGAGCTTTTCAATTGTACAGGCAGCTTATTGTAGATATTTACTATATTTATAAAGCCATCTCTATCGACTTGCTGCTTTTGGCGAGCGGGCTGACAGCTCTTCTGCTTAATCCCCTTTTCAGTAGGTCGCTTAGTCTGCAACGCAGTTGTTTTCTTGGCGACAATATCTGCGTAAGCACGTGTAGGTGTCGTCGTACCTACGTGTGATGTTACCGCAGCCGGTGTAGAGGCGACGAGGTGACGGCGACGGCGAGCGATGCTTCATCAGCGATTTTGGCAGTTGACAACATACTGATATTTGCAGACTCAAAACTGCCGATTGTGGTGTTTTGGGCTCCGCGACGTGTGTTCACCTTTGAGGCCTCAGGTGACCTAATTACTAAACCTGTATTACGCAGTGTTGTAATTTCGGCACGTAGATCAGCAATGATATTGTCTGACTCCTCCATTCTGGCCTGCATCTTGGTCATCTCACCTTTCAGTGATGTAATGTCCTTTAGCAGTCTCGTAACATCAACGTGATCGAAGGTGACAGGGGGTAGTTTACTTAGCTCCCTCGCCACGAAGTCAGGCACGTCATCTGGATCGGTTTTCTTCAACATATCGATGATGTCTTGGAGACTCTTCTCGGTGCCATCTCTGCGACGAGACGGCATTTGGTCTAGTTTTCCCAGGGACTGGAACAGTAACAGCTTGGAACAGTAACAGGAGGAAGTCAGCAGCGCTGACTTCCTCCTCCTTGTAATTGGATCGGCATATTTGCAGTATGCTCAGCTCATCCATGTAGTCAATGGCATGGACTAAAAACGCCAGTAGTTCGTTCACTATGAGCGGTTTGGAACTCATAGTGTCACCGTGCAGCGGCTGTTGCCGCGCAAGTCGTAAATAGAAATTCAAACCAGTTCAACGTAAACAAACTCGTTTTAAGCCTTCTGTAATTTATTATATTTGGCTTACTCTCGTAATTATTTGACAAGGAACTCGACTAGTTTAGAGTAGCAGCGCGACAGTCGCCGCGTCGCGGGTCGCGAAATGCTGCTCATGAATATAAGCCTCTAGCATGGCTTGAAACTAGTCGAGTTCCTCGTCAAATTATTACGTGAGTAAGTCGAAAACATAATAATTTATTTAGTATGTCTCACGAAAGTTATAATACTAAGCCTTCCGTTCTGAAACTGCGCAGGAGTAGCTACTCCGTAATAAATGGACATATTCCGGTGTTAGGTAAAAATGACTATGAAACAAATATAGGAAAATCCTTGAGAATCACTCGGCATTACACGTCCGGACGAAATATGTAAGTTTCGTGGGAAAATAGTCTTAAACGTGTTTGTATTGTTTTGTGTCATAATTTAGGAAGATTTTTAAATTGTCTGTGAAGCATTATAAGGTGTTCGAGAAAATACGAATAAAATGTTAATAATACTTTTTATTAACGGGGGAAAATCATCGAATGACTTCTCCCGCCTGGGTGAGGCGGGAGGGAGTGTCAGACTCTTACTGACTAAAAACCACCCCGTTCCTACTCCTGCACTTCGAGCCGGAGCCCCGGTAACCCGTTAGATTCTCCGCGACATGTTAATATGACTAGTTGTAAATTCAGTGCGCATATTACTTAGCAAAAATATTAATGTAGATTTTAAACGTAGACACAAATCCCATTTGTTTAGGTCACATAAATTACATATAGTTTACTTTAAAAACTCAATTTTACTTTACTCATTATCGTTTGCATATGTTGGAAGTATAAAATTATTGATTTAACAAATTAAGAAATTCAAGTAGCAGCGCGACAGTCGCCGCGTCGGGAACGGATTGCGGCTCATGAATATGAGCCTCTAGCATGGCCTGAAACTAGTCGAGTTCCTCGTCAAACAGTTACGTGAGTACGCTGAAATAATAATTAATTAAGTAATTGTCGATAATACAACAATTCTGACCTGGAACCTATTTTAGTGGTAAGATAAGATTCTATGAATGGATGACTATCATAGATACCCTATGACCTAATTCATTGGAAGTATTGACAAATAGATTCTCGATAATTTAGATTATATTTGTAAACATTACTATTGACAGTCATCTGATGAGAAATTAAGGGCACAACGTGAAATCTTTAACGCAGCTGATTTTTTAATAATCACATAACATAATACCTCGCCTTTTATCTTTTAAGGGGTAGGCATAGAGCACATTACGGCACTTAATGCTATTGTACCATGTAACAGCCACTTTTTACTACTTATGTTATGGGTCCCATGTAATAGGGGCCTCCAATTCCAGACTCCGTGCTATTTCTGAGAATTAAAAAAATACTTTGCCCTACCCGGGAATTGAATCCGAGAAGTCTTGTGCAGCAGTAGCATTTGCGACCACTCGGCCAATGAGGCTTTTCTTAGTAATAGTAGATATTTATAACATAACAAATGTGTTTATTCCCCGAATGCACGTTGTGTTACAAATACAACACTCACTTGTAAACTAGTTGTCTTGTATGTAATACGGGGTGAATTTATAGTTTGGATATGTGCCCATTGTTTCTTTACAGGTATATGCTGGGTATAACTCCAGAACTTGCAGTCGTACTGAGAATTCTTGGAAAGGAATAAACACCATAAGTTACCTAATGAAAATTATACGTAGGTGTTTTCCAAAGAAATAACTTAGATGGCACCTCTTAGAGCTGCAATAATTTGCATAGAGATCAATTTGGATAGTGGCAAATAAGGATACGGGTCACCTGCTAACTAAAGGTACGAATAGACGACACTATGTCTCTCTATGAACACGAGTGTTTGTAATTGGGTACTTGCCAACTATTCAAATTCAATACATTTTTCGAATTGTCAAAAACGACAGTTTTCTATGAATTTTGTACGAGATTGTGTATAACGTCACACGTCATGTTTTTACGTACTTATTACTTAAATATTTGCAGGAAAAATATTAAAATTAGGTTGGTCATGAAATCAATTAATGAAAGTGTGATTATTTTTTAATATTTTACTGTATTGAATAGTCGAAATAATTTGTTTTTGAGTAAGGAAAGTACCCCATTGGAAAATTTATTATGATCTGATAATTAGTGTCTCATCAGCCGACTTTAAAGACTGACATTTCGTGCCTTAATTGGTCAGTAGCTTATTCACATCCATAACACCAGAGGAGCCACAAGTGCGTTACTGGCGGAAGTTGATCTCGACGATCACTTGTTCAGCAGTCCCACTTGCAACCACTGGACCAGCAAGATAAACAAAGAGTTCTACATATTTTAATATTCATTATATTCCTTTACATTTTTCTCTGAGATACAATTAGCATAATACCTATTGTATTATATTGCATACTAATTAGTTATTTCCTTCTAAGTACATAACAACTTTGAATCTAATTACATAGTCAATACGGTCGTATTTATGCAAATTGTTCTCTGCTGTATGCAACTCGTAAGCTAGACCGGGAGAAATGAAACAGAGAACCAGTTTACTATGGTCTAGCGTTATATGATCTTTCAACACAGTCAAAGGTCAGATTATACCGGTTTCTTAGCTTGATGTCACATCAGGCTAAAATACCAGGTTATCTTGGTCTCGCTTTCTTTGATCTTTCCGTACAATCAACGGTCAGTTTATACTGGTTTTGTTTAACTTGACGTGTAGCCGTGTCATTAATTAACAGCTCCTGGCAGTCCTTCTCTACACATGATAGGCCATAATTTTGATTGTCCTTGGGAGACTTGTTGCTACTTGTAGCCTACTGCTAAACAAACGCCTCTTCTCTTACGGAGAAGGTTTGAGCATTAATCACCACGCTTGCTCATTGCGGGTTGGCGATTTCTAACTTATAATTTATAAGCGAGCTTAGTGATCTAGATGATCTTAGAAAGTACATATAACTCGAAAAAAGTCACATTGGTACTTGTCGTTGGTAGGTTTCGAACCTGCACCCTCCTGCATGAGAAGTGGACGTTTTAAACCACGACATATCTATACTATACATATTATTAAAATCTCAAAAACAGCAGAACATGTTTTTACCAGGAGATGGAGTGATTGAGAAGGTTTAAGTGCATAATTCGTTGAGATTTCACCATAGAAGGGAAATACCAAAATTAAATAAATCACTCATTCATTCAAAATAATATTTCTAATCCAACGAAACTTAAAGACTCAAAATTTTTTATCTAAACCTCTCGATAAAAGTTTTCAAAAATGAATTCTATAGCTTCGTAAATAAGCTTTAGAATACCTTGCAGAAGCATAAAATCACATCGATAAGTACTTCCAAGCACGAGCTTAGAATACAAACAGCTGTCTTGGTATAGCATCGCACGGGCATTGAACTTGGGACCACGAGCAACACTGTACAATGCTGTTTATTTATTTGCTTCACTTTAAGTTTACTCTAGGAACACTGACGTTAGTCTCTTACCTATTTTTCAATAAGACTCTCTACTAGAGGTCAACTAGAGGTAGAATATTGACACATTTTATGTGTGTTTAGAAGGCAAATCTACCTACAGACACTGGTCGAAAACAAAACTCATAGACAAAAATGGTAAATGATTTATAAAACAAATCTTTTACAATAATTTAATATTTCATTCGTGTCACAATAATCAATGTGTCGTGGTGTCCCGGAGGTTAAGACGCGCACTTCATGAGGGTTCGAAACCTACCAACGACAAGTACCAATGTGTCTTTTTTCCGAGTTATATGTACTATCTAAGATTATTTAGACACCACTGACAAACGCTGAAGGAAAACATAGTGAGGAAACCTGAACTCATCACTACATAGTATAAAACAAAGTCGCTATCCGTCGTCTGTCTGTCCCTATGTATTGTAAGATCTTTGAAATTACGCAACGGACTTTGAAGCGGTTTTTTTAATAAATAGAGTGATTCTTAAAGAACGTTAATATTTATAATACATGAAAAGTGAGTGTTACATTGTACAGTGGCATTAAGTATCGTAATGTGCACTTCTGCTTACCTTCGGGGATAAAAGGCGTGATGTAATTTATTTACTATCATTGAAAAAACAAGGTTCAGAACTCACTCTAAATTAGTTACGAAATTGAATACAACCTGTAAAAGAAAGTAAAAACTCATACAATACGTCTTTAACAGTAGTCTATTAACCGGACAGTTAAGTATGGAGGTCAAGGTTCAAGTTAACTGACCAATTTGTCCCATGTGAGCCATGAACACTTGAGCATGTATTGTAAACCTGTTTAGTACAACTCCGCATTGGTTTAAATTAACTTCAAAATATTATTACTTTGTATAGAACAGCTCCCAGAAATAAAAGATGTTACTGTATTTTTTTATGGAATAAGCCGGTACACGAGCTGGCGGATCACCTGATGGAAAGCAATCGGTGTCGCCCATGGACATCTGAAACACCAGAGGCGTTACTAGTGCGTTACTGGTCTTTTTGGGAATTTGAGACTTTTGGGGTATTCGGGGATTACAGAGACTGGGGAGGGAGGCCTTTGGTATCCTCAATCACAGGAAGAAACACAACGCAAGCGTTGTTTCACGTTGGGTTTCAGTGAAGCCGTGGTATCACTCCAGTCGAGCCGGCCCATGGCTCTTCCACACAACTCTTGCCGCGGGTGTCGTTATAATGGCCTATGTAATTGAAGAGACACAACAAGTAGCACTCTGATAAACATGATCTGATTAGACTGCGATTTCCAACTTGTCTGCCAAGAGTGGAGATTTTGACAAACGTAGGTAGGTACAGGACGCTCATAGTCTTAAAGAGTACTGACACCGACTGTTGATTTGATAGCAAATTTTATTTAAAACAGACAAACTATTATGATGAAATAATTTTTCAAATCACAATATAATGATAATGTCGTCTTCATCTCAAATTTTTTTTGTAGACGTTGCCCCACTTTAGGATATACTCCTGTGTCGTGGGTGCGTTTACAAACATACAAGTTCACACATACACAATGACACCCAGACCCGAAACAACAATGGGGTAGACGACTAATTTTTATTTTAATGTCCGTCTGGTAGATTATTTAAAAACATTAGACACGTATTTTTTATTTTCTTACGGAAACGAATAGTTTCGAAGATATATTGATTTGAAATGTCGCGTGACGTCACTTCTCAGTACATTTTATACTAAGAAATGACGTTTTAGCCCCCACTCCTAAACTTTGATTCGTTTTATCTAAGTATTGTTTTATTATACAACAAAATAAAAAAATACGTGTCTAATATTTTTTTATTACCTAAGTTACGGACTAATTATATTTTTAATTTTCATACCCTGTCATCATCCCCATTTGTGGATCACACAAAGTGTTTATAGCCTGAGCCTGAAACATTATAATTTTTATTTATGAAGCTCAGGTTTCTTCACGATGTTTACCTTCACCAAATTCCATATTTTCTACAAATGTACGTAACTGGGCAGCTGCATAACACATACATATTTCCGTTCCACCTAGCTCGAGGACTTAAGGGGACGTCCTATTTGTTTTGTTTTCCTAGGAATCGTGAGAATCGTGTCATTTTAGCGTTCCACTGTAGAGACAGTGGAACGCTAAAATGACACGATTCTAACCTCTTTTGCTTTTTTTTTTATTTAGAAAACCAACAGCGTTACATATAGTTTACCTGAATTACGGAGATTAAGGCGAGCTAGCTGATATTATTATAGATAACAGCTCCGTGGAGATTGTATTGTTTTCGATGTCCATGCACCACGCGATAAGTTCAAGTTTTGAGAGGATCATCACGCCACCACCCGAAGATTTACCAGAAGCAGAAAGGTCGCGGTCTTTACGGAAAACATAACATAACATAACATCACGCATTTTATCCCCGAAGGGGTAGGCAGAGGTGCACACAGAAGTAACACCCAGTTTTCACTGTTTATGTTATGAGTCCCATGTAATAGGGGGTGAGCCTATTGCCATATACCGGGCACATTTCCAGACTCCGTGCTACTACTGAGGATTTTTTAAAACCCAATAATACTTTGCTCGACCCGGGAATCGAACCCGAGACCCCTTGCCCGGCAGTCGCACTTGCGACCACTCGGCCAACGAGGCAGTCGTACGGAAAACATCATACCTATTATCACACAATTCCCAGTCAAGAATGCCGTCATGCAACCAAGTTTCGGTCACGATAATTAAATCATAACAATCGCTTAAAACATTTAGTCTGAATTGTGTTGATTCAGTTCTTAACCCACGATTATGCTAATAAATATTTAGATTACTGGGCGTCATTGTAATGAGTGTTTTTCACTTAGTTGATATCGAACAACAGCGTAGTACACAGTACACCTGGGACTATGAAACTCGTGGGTAACTCGTAAATAAATATTTTTATTCTAGACATTAATACTGTCGCGGAGAACCTACTGTCGCGGAGAACCTAACGGGTAACCGGGGCTCCGGCTCGACGTGCAGGAAAAGGAAGGGGTGGTTTTTAGTCAGTAAGAGTCTGACACTCCCTTCCGCCTCACCCAGGCGGGAGCAGTGATTCGATGATTTTCCCCCCTTAAAAAAAAAAGACAATAATACTGACGCAAAGACTATATAATATTCGCGAACGTGGCCTAACAATTGATTTGGATATTTAAGTAAGTGTATTGAAGAATTAGAAAAAAAAATAAAAGTACTCAAGTAGTTCATTTTGTGCAGTACAGTACATGCGCCATATTTATGTGCGTCCCCAGACACATACACTTAGCCAACACCAATGCTCGCACTCTCGAACCAAATTGCGTATATACTATTTGTAATCATTGCGCTAATATTCAATAAGCAACCCTTTAAATTCCTCGTATAATTTAAACCTATGTAATAGAAAAATAACGATACAATATCTGACTGAAAAATTTCTTCTTATTTACTTTTTTGTCAAGAAACTACAAAATAAGTACTTAAATAATATAACTATGGAAATTAAATTTCGTCTAGACCGAAACATAACTCTTACATGATCAAAGTTGACTGCAGAGTTGGCGCGGTGGTCGGGCAACTGGCTGCCGCGCAACGGGTCGCGGGTTTGCTTCTCGCACGGAACAACTCTTTGTGTGATCCACAGATTGTTGTTCCAGGTATGGGTGTCATGTGTATGTGAACTTGTATGTTTGTAAACTCACTCACTACACAGGAGAAAATCCTAATTTAAGGCAACTTTATTTTTAATTAAAAATAAATAAAGTTTGTGTATCTTAAAATAATATATACTTAAAATAGTGCACCCTTTATGAGCGCGTTAGCTGTATAATATTACCTACATCGTTATCTACATTCATCAATCTGATCAAGTATCATATTAAATTTGTCTTAACTAGTAGCTGAACATAAGAAAAGTTTAGTTTAAAGGAACAATGGAAACTTGCCTATGATTTTTCATCCGCATAAATAAAATGTATGTAATAAAATCTGCATGTGAACTAAAAGGACAAAAGATCGGTGACCTCGAAAGTCAAAAATTGTGTGACTACATGCAAGCCTACATAATTAATGTACCAGTTTGACTGGTCCTTAAATAGCTTCATTTATATATATAAATATGTACATATATGTAATATGCTAATACATATAATTTCAACAATTCTGGTTTAGAATTTCGCGACAGTAGTGCGTACAGGTCAGGGCTAAGACATTGGCCCAATTCGCAAATATGGTGGCGAAGTTGGATCAAATTGCAAATATTGGTGATATACCTTTCACATATATATATATATGTGAAAGGTATATCTTTATAGTTCAGCTCACTGCTGAACTATAAAGTTCTCTGTATATACATGTAAGAAGGGTTTGCCACAATCACTTCACTTCGCAGAGATCGCAGTTTCATCAAAAAGGTTAGATTTATCAGAGAGTGCTGCGGCCTGTTCTCTGTCAACTGTGTAGAACCTTAGCTGGCTCCCAGTACCGTATTTACCATAGGACACTCGGGGCCCGTGCCCAGGGCCCCAATCCTCAGGGGCCCCGAAGGACCGACACACACCCGCTACACGTTGCGCGGCAACCGGCTGCCATGCAACGTGTAGGTAGTAGGTTCGATTCCGCACGGAGCAACTCTTTATGTGATCCACAGATTGTTGTTCCGGGTCCGGGTGTCTCGTGTATATGAACTTGTATAAATGAGAAAATCTATTGTGTACACAAGGACCCCAGCGTAGTCGGAAACGGCCCTGTTGACTCCTATTCCACCCGCGAGAAGAGTAGGGTTACAATTGTATTGTACTCTGTCGTGTCATGCACGAATTATTTCCTTGTAATTACAGTATCAGTGATTTTATTGAAGCATATCATTTAAAGGAACAGGTTCAAAAAGGCCAGTAGTATTGTAAATGTCGATGAATGGATCTGAAATATGAAAGTCAAGGATAAATCGAGATTTGAGACAAAGTATAATATATAAGGTCTGTAGTAAAGCAGATATGCTCTGATGTGATAGTCAAAGAAAATTATGAACTGGTTTTGTGCATCAAAAACGCTGCTGCAAAACGCTTTTAATTTTTTTATCCTAGTTCTTTTGGGAACCAAATCTGTCTATGTAAAATACCAGTATAAAAAAAGACTAAGAGAAATATTAACATTAAATATAATCAAGAACATTGCAATACATGGGGCTTTAAACATGCTCAACATATCACCCATAATAATGTACTGCAGTGAACATCTTTATGTTCACTGCAGTACATAATCCTTCCTCAATAACTTCCCAAAAGGCCGGTTGGAACTTGGAAGCGACCTGCATCCAACTCCCTGCAGCATTATGTAGAGCAAATTTTAGTCATAATTTAATATGCAAATATACACACATCTTTTAATTTTTTGAGGAGGGAACATCATTCTATATCTGCTCCCGCCTTGGGAGAGGCGACAGGGAGTGTCAGACTTACTGATTAAAAACCACCCTGTCCCTATTACTGCTTCGAGTCGGAGCCCCGGTCAACCCCCACGCCGTCCGCAGCTCAAGTCTTAAATCACAGTACTGACCAACTGATGTATTCACCCAGATTTGAACACAAGACACAAGCCAAAATCTAGTTTAACAAGAATTATGTGAACATAAACATTTTCTGCCAAGCTATTTACATATAATTGGTTAAATAATGTTATTAATATTATAAGTCTAAATGCAATGAAGTTATGCAGTCAGAGTTAAAGTAAGTCAAGTAGTAATATAAAATGTCAACTTATATAAGACTCGTCTGTCTTGTGTGGTCAATAGCGCGAATGATGATGATCTTGTGGTACGGTCTGCTAGTGGGATCACCCGCGTTACTCGAATGAAAAGTAACCTATGTGTTAATGCAGACCATAATCTGCTCCTGAGCCAAATATCATCTCGGTCCCTTCAGCAGTTTTGATGAGATTGAATAACAAATAAAACACAAACTCACTAACAAACGAACTTTCGCATTCATAATATTACTATAGTTATTATACATGAAAGAATTATTTCGAACCGCCTCGTCGCGCACCTGTCGGACATTAGGCCAGACTTGTCGGACAGCCAGTTCGGCTTCCGTAGAGGGCGATTCACGGTGGATGCCAACATGCGCGTTAGAGGCCTGACGACGGGGACTGCAGTGTCCAGAGGGTCGTTGTGGCGGCGTCTTTGGACATCGCCAACGCCTTTAACTGCGCCCTGCCCTGGAGCTACATATTGGAGGCACTCCGATTTCATCGAGTGCCTACCTATCTCCACACTCCCTCCCACCTCACCCAGGCGGGAGAAGTTATTCGATGAATTTCCCCCTTAAAAAAAAAGGTACTATAGATGTGTACTTCTGCCTATGTTCGGGGAATAAAAAGCGATATGTTATGTGTGTATGTCTTATGTAATACGTCATCTCATAATTGCACTTGTTTTATCGTTTGCTGAGTGGTTTGTTGTAGATTTCGTGTTGCTAACTGATTAAAGCCTTACCGCCATACTCGGAGTAATTTTATGGTTACTTATCCCAGTTCTAAGCAATAGTTTTAGCACCTAAATCGTTACTTACGAATAGTTTAAGTACTTATTAAACGTCGTCTCTGGGTACGGCAAGAAACGTTACATCAATTTGAGTAATATCCGTCTAGTCCTTTTGTACCTAAAGAAGATACCAAAGATTTATTTTACAAAGTTAAAATTTACATACATACAAAAATGTTATGTTGTTATACACTATCAATAAAATTCTAAAGCACATTGAGTTGTTTTAATTTTATTCCCCAAAGTTAATTGTTTATCTTCAAGAGATTTGACAGCTAATCTGTCTCGTTTATGTTTAAAAACTCTTTACAGTTTTTGTTAAGTGTGTACATTATTCATTGATTTTAAAACAGGTTAAATGTTCAGGTAAATCCAAGTGCCACTTGACATTATTTATTTTTAATTAGCTATGAAATTAATTGAATAAATATTGTGTATATTAAAAAAAACAGAACTCTTTTTCACATTCGGGAAATAGGTGATATTTCACTTTGTGTTTTTGACGTCATGTGTCATCTTTGCCCGTTTTTTATCGTAGATGGCGCTAATGATGTTTAAAATCTTGTTTACTACTTTGTATTTTTTATTTTGTGTTCGTTTAATGTGTATAAAAGTAGTAAAAAGCTGTAAGTAGGTACTTAGTAAACATATTTTCAAGACTATTAAAGATTCGAGATTAAGAGACGATACCTGTAGTTTTAGGGTTTAGACAAACAAAAATTTTTTATACGAGTATTTTGGGATCTGAATGTCATTCGGTCATTTGATACAATATTTTTTTACTTACAATGCTGTAAAAAATCTATGTTCAATTGACAAGCTCTTACTGTTTGCACAAATCAATTATGATTCGGTTTATAGAGGTACAGTGAGTTATCCTACACGCAGGAAGGCAAGAAGTAAAAGAACAACCGCATGGTATTCATGAGTAGTTAGTTTATTAGTATGGGCTTGACGCAAATCGACATTTTGACCAAAGTCACTGTCAACATTGACTTTTTTATGGGATAACCCGAAACGAGCAGATAGATCACCTGGTCATAAGCAATCGGCGTCGCCTTAAGACACCTGGAACACCAGAGGCGTTACAAGTGTGTTATCGGTCTTTTGAGGAGTAGGAATTTGAGAGTTTTAATTCAGGGATTAGGGAGATTGGGGAGGGGCCAATAATTGGGCCTCCGGTAACAACTCACACGACGAAACACAATGCAAGCGTTGTTTCACGCCAGTTTTCTGTTAGGCCGTGGTATCACTCTGGTCGAATCGGCCCATTCGTGCCGTAGAATGACTCTCCCACACTTAACTTACTGTTCTAGTCTCTCAGCCTACTGAGGATTGAACCTAAGACTAACATTCTACCCAGTGTATAAGTAGTTATAACTATTTTCGATACAATACAAATCATGTTTGTGTATTAGCAAGAAATATTGCAGCCACCGCTTATGTAACAAGCGCTGGCGACAATCTCGCAACTGTGGCGCAATTATCTGCCGATATGTCGACGTGGTAGCTAAGAGTTGCTTGTCTTGTAAATTGGTAAAGTTAATGTTTAGCAGTTTGTGAATCAAGTCGCTGGCTGTGTGTCTTATGTGATCCACGTGCATCGAAAATAATAATTAATTGAAATTGTTTGATTCTTGTACCAAGATTTGATTGGGAGAGCCATGCTTCGGCATGAATGGGCCGGCTCGACCGGAGTAATACCACGTCCCCACGGCCTCACACTACTGTGACATGAAACAACCGACCGACCGAGTGTGAGTGAGGTTACCGGAGACTCAATTACCCTTCCCCTCCTTGCCCAATCCCTGAATTCCCAACAATCCTTAAATTCCAAAAGGCCGGTAACTGTTACGACTCTGGCGTTCCATGTGTCCATGGGCGACGCCGATTGCTTACCATCAGGTGATCCGTCTGCTCGTATACTGGTTTATCCAATAAAAAAAATTAACGACTTAGAACTTTATTTAGTCAGAATAATGTACTAAAAAATAATGATTTTTCTAAGTTTATTAATTTCGCTTGTGACTAAGTCAGGTTAAAGATATTACATATTACTTACATACTTAGCGTTAAATACTAGAATGTTGAACTTAGTTAGTGCTTGTTAGCGAAAATTAGATATTACGTTACAATACTGTATGAACTGTGCACCTCTTCTTTTTCTTTTTAAATAGTTTAACGTACAAAAGACTCAGTTTTGTTAATGAATTTATTGTTATATTGATAAAATAAAATAAATATCTATACTTTAAGTTCACCCGAGCGTACGGCGCGTCGCGTTCCGCGCGCGCCTCAAAGAGCCATCAGACCACTACAGATGGGGCCCAATAGGGCCGATGCCGATTCGGAGTCGCGGAGAACCTAACGGGTAACCGGGGCTCCGGCTCGACGTGCAGGAGAAGGAACGGGGTGGTTTTTAGTCAGTAAGAGTCTGACACTCCCTCCCGCCTCACCCAGGCGGGGGCAGTCATTCGATGATTTTCCCCCCTTAAAAAAAAAAATACTTTAAGTTCACGTGTATTAATGCCAGAAACGTGTTTACATATCACTATAATATATATATATATATATATATATATATATTATATATATATTAATAGGTTACATAACAAAACAAACACGTTTTTCGTAATCCAGTTTCACTAACTTGTGTTACTGTTTTATATATCGCTTTGGTAAATTATTGGCTTTTATTTTTACCATAGAAACATCGTTAACTGCGCAGGTACATAAATGCACTCAAGTTATACCTATAATAGGCTAATCTGTTGATGAATTTATGCAGATTTTTAAAGATTTTTATTACAAGAGTTTTATTTATTGTCTCCTACATGCCTATCAAGAGAATGTTGTAATCTAGCTCTGATTTCCAAGATGAAAACAAATAAATAAATAAAAGAAATCTAATATTATCAGCGTGTAATTATCAGCCTCTGCTAGACATAGACGTATTCTCATACGAAGAATAAGTGAGCATTAATCATCACTCTTGCTCAAGGTGGACTGCCAATATGAAACTTATAATTTGGAATTATAGGTCCAGGTTTCCTCTCGATGTTTTCCTTGGCCGTGTGTTACTTCCCTTGACATATGACATGGAAAAACCACATTAAGATTTTGGTAGTTTTAAATAAATACTCAATACTTTATATTGGAAAGTTTATTTCAAACAGATTCTTTCATGAAACAGCGTAATGATTGTTTACACTTTCAATCCGAATGGATGTTACATCTCTTTGCGCGGAAAACTTTTCTAACCTGTCACATCTGACAAATGACAGTGTCAACATGACAGCTAGTGCTGCCGATTACACAGATTCAACTTGTGGCGTTCATTTAGTTGACTTTCTTCGTCTAACAGTAGTTATTTCCAGGTCTTGAACCCTATGCTTGAGGAGCGGCCTTTGCTCCTTCCTTGGTAAATGGTAAATAAGGTCATAATATTGAAGATTTCTTGTTAATTATCAGCAACATCAATCTATCAAGGATCATGTCCTACCCTCAGAGTTCCCACGTGCGCTATTGGTCGCGCAGGTGTGATGTAACGCGTTGGCCAAGCGGCGCAGGCGCAGCTTACAACACGCGCTGTGGGAACTATCGCACATTACTCCAACACTTAGCTTTTTGTACAATATGTTCTGTGATTTAATTAGTGATTTACTGCTAGAATTGTTACGTTATATTTTGCTTTGGGTGTGAACGAAACATTGGTTGAGAACCCAAAAAATGTCTTGTAAAAATTTTATTGTCGGTTTTGAAGTGTGGTGATGTAATGAAATATCATTGTTGCTGACATGAGAAGTTTCGGGTTCGAGTTTAGGGACACTGGCGAGGCTCGAGGCTGGTCAACGACCCCCGCTACAATAGAGGAGATGTAAGAGCGTAGGATCTACATTCAGGTCATTTTTAAGAAATAGGGAGGCGATGGATCCCATGGTGGTAAGCGATTACCATCACCAGTAGACACCCACAACGCTAGAAGAGTTACAAGTTCGTTTGGTACCTTTTTTATTTAGACTTTATTTTCAGGCAACTATGGCCCATACATACCTTACAGACTAACAGAAATACTTTAATATATAATTATACAATTTGGGATCACAGGGGCACCAAGTATGCACGCCATTAACGGTCTAAACCGCTTAAGTAATGAATATTTTAAAGTTGAAGTTGAAAGACTGCCTCGTTGGCCGAGTGGTCACAAGTGCGACTGCCGGGCAAGGGGTCTCGGGTTCGATTCCCGGGTCGGGCAAAGTATTACTGGGTTTTTAAAAAATTCTCAGTAGTAGCACGGAGTCTGGAAATGTGCCCGGTATATGGCAATAGGCTCACCCCCTATTACATGGGACTCGTAACATAAATAGTGAAAAGTGGGTGTTATATTGTACAGTGGCATTAAGTGCCGTAATATGCACCTCTGCCTATCCCTTCGGGGATAAAAAGGCGTGATGTTATGTTATGTTTATGTTTATTTTAAAGTTTATAAACACTAAAGTCAAGCGATCATATCATTATAACTAAAAATCTAGATTCTGGTTTGGTCTAGTGTTTTAAAATATAAATTAATGCGATTATATCATAGAATTAAATATTATGCAATCGATATAAGCACGTTATCAGCAATGGCTTCGGTATAATATTGTTATATCTACAGCTTTTTTTAGCGACTTTACTCTTGTCAAATTATTTTGCCAAAAACGTTATTTGCGTGTTCATTATAAATCCTTATATATATATATATATATATATATATATATATTATATATTATATATACTATTATAAATGGGAAAGTGAGTTTGTTTGTTTGTTTGTTCCACTTTCACGCCGTAACTTCTAAACCGATAGCTTTGAATTTTTGCAGGCATAAAGTTAGAAGTCCGGAATAAATAATAGGGTACGTTTTATCCCGGAAAATTTTGATATTCCCGAGGGAAAACAAAAGAATTGGTATAGATGGCGCTGTGTGTATTGGTATATGTCACATAGGCTGCTTTTATCCTTTTGTGACGCGAGCGAAGCCGCGGGTAAAAGCTAGTTGTCTACACAACGTAAGAGTCCTATATGATAGAATAGAGGGTAGGTAACAACATAAAATCAACGCCTCAACGTGAACACGACCGCTCTGCCAAGAGCGAAACGACAGAGAAGAAATGACAATGTAACACCCACTTTTCACTGTTTATGTTATGAGTCCCATGTAATCGAGGGTGAGCCGTTGCTCACCTCGTTGGTTACCCCCTATTATATGGGACCGGTGGCCGGTGCTGTGACCGGTATATGGCAATAGCCATACACCGGTCACAACACAATTCCAGACTCCGTGCTACTACTGAATTTTTTTTTAATCTCTGCAAATTAGGGTAGGTAAAACCTATGCATTAAATTACGATAGAATTACGAAAGATCGAGTGTTAGGTAGTAAAAACCGTTTATTCAGAGGTTCAGCAAGTATTAGGTAAAAGGACCTGTCGGCGCATTATTCGGCCATCGATCATAGAGAAGGCGATGCGCGGGCTGGGGGTATAAAACCCACGGCCGCGCGAGCGCCGCGCTTTTTCATCCACACACTCGGGCCACCAACGCCATAGCTTTCGGGCATTTATTTGTATCGGCTGGTCTTGATCGTGATTTGTGGAATAAACCTATGTATTGTGCAGTCCCCTTCCCCAATCGCCCCAATTCCTCAATCCCCAACGATTATCGAACTCCCAATCTTCAAAAGGCCGGTAACGCACTTGTGTTCCAGGTGTCCATGGGCGACCCCGATTGCTTACCATCAGGTGATCCTTCTGCTTGGATACCATATGCCATAAAAAAGTCTCCTGTATTACTCAAAGTAACCCGACAGAGCTTCGACACACCTCTTTTCATAAATTATATCCGAGTTTAGTATTTCATCCTGGATTTTATATGAACGGTTAGACAAAGAAGGTAAATTAGGTATATACATAAGCATGATATTGTGATTTGAATGCAATCATTAAATAATAATGAGATAACATAATATAAAGGTTTTTCCACTCTCAGCGTTTTTTGTTACTTTTTTAATAGAACCAGTTTCAAATACTGCTGGTATCAAGGTTCAATCGCGTTTATGTGACTAATATTTAATCAAATAATTTATTAATAGGTAATAATCCTATTATATAGAGTTATAATTTCATCAATTGAATATGTTATGCCATATAAATCAAGCCTTTATTTATACATATAGTATGGAATATTATACTCATACAACTAGGGGACTCGGTGATAATGCTGGAAAATGTTTGTATATTATAACTACGCTGCCGTATCATCATCAGCCTGCGACATTTCACTGCCTTTTTATGAGATCTATCGTAAACAATCGGACGGTAAAGCACTTGTAACACCTCTGGTGTTTCGGGTGTCTATGGGCGGCGCCGACTTATTACCATCAGGATCACCTTACGGATTACGGATCACCGTATGCTCGTTTACGGCATATCCCATAAACAATAAATTTGAGGATTGTTGGGGTTTCAGTGATTATATTGGGAGGAGGGATAATTGTGCCTCCGGTAAGCTCACTCACACGACGAAACACAACGCGTTGTTTCACGACGGTTTTCTGTCACGCCGTGGTATCACTCCGGTCGATACGGCTCTCTCATACGTAAAATATGAATGAACCTCCTGTACATTGGGTTTGACATAATCTTTACTCTAGGCATTCGGACAAAGAATAAAAATCTACATATATAAATCTTAACTCTACGACAGGAAAACGGCTACTTAAGTAACGCTACCAAGTAACGCCGTGTGTCCTTGTTCGTATAATTTTCTTTGTCTCATTAATCTAGTCGTTGACATTATTCAGTTGCCGTGCACAAGCGGCGGATACATCTCGACTACTCGTATGTTGACTATGAAACTTCTTACGACCGATATTATTATATCCAGAATGTATGGATTGAGACCAATTTATGACATTAATTTTATAAACCTTCTGTCACAAATCGATCTTTCTTCTTTAACACCTTGAACGCCATGGGGGACAACGTATGGGCCACGCTAGCGGAGGAATACCTTCAACAGTTTTCTGTCGGCAGTAAAAGCCTTAAAGATGTCGTCTAAGATACCTGTGGTAATTATAGTTTAATTTTTAAGACAGGGGTGGTTTATTAAATTTTTCGGTAAAAAATAATAGGATGGAGTTTGGAATGGTGTCCAATATATGGCAATAACCTCATTTAATAGGTATTGCATAAGATAACTAGTTTTCTGGCGAACAGTGGACAAATTGCATAAGATAGAGATAGATAGACTTTAAAATTAAAGATTTATATAAAAAATTCAAAGATTAGTCCCTTTACCTACAGAACACTACGTTACTAAGAAACAATACAAAACGAGACTAGGTTTTTTAACCTAGTTGTGACGTCACAACCTTTTTTGATTACGCAAGATGCATTCAGAGCACGCAACTCTTTGTTCGGACCACGACCAGTAGAGGCATAATAATACTGGTCGAGATGTCAACTCGAATTATTTTCAACTTTACGACCAAATACAGGTGATTATGGTAGTTAAGTATAATAAATGGAAGATGCGTGCTGTACTGTTTGAAATCACTATACGTATCTAGAGGTAGCTATATGGACTTTTTGGAAGTATAATTATAGAATATAATGTCGATATTGTAACGTACGATAGGAACACAGATTCTTGTAAATATTTTTCTTTTAATTTTATGGGCAAATGTTTGACCACTATCTCGCCTGGTGGTAAACGATAATGCGGCCTACGATGGAGGACGTCGTCCAATAGGCAACCTATTCACTCGGGCCTTGAAGCCACCTAGGTTATTGGACAGAAGACCCTGGCAAAAAATTAGTCAGTATCCTATTGTCATCATCGGCATGGCTCTTTTTAAAGAAAAAGAAGAAAATTGTAAGATCTTCTTTTTGTTTGAATATAATTTGTATTCAATGATGCATTCAATTAATTACTAAATATGTAAAACTTTTGGTTAGATAAATCATAATTTATCGAGGAGCACCTATCTCCCGTACATGGGGATATCTCCTCGGAATGCCTAGTATCTCTCATTAAGCTTTAAACGACGATGATGAGTACCAAAGATTAAATCATTATTAAGTTAAGACTGAACTTTAAAAATATCTAGTAAATAATGTAAAGAGCTAATGATATACTCAGCCAACAAGATATACTTCCTGCTGGCATATACACTGTCATTATATTGCGAAGGCTTTTTACAGGGAAGTTGAAAAAAACAATAGTTTGCGAATATTTTGCAGTTCACGTGAATGTCATTACCAAACGACTTGAAGTATCATTAAATTTAATAATTGAAATGAAATGACCTCAGAGTTCGAGGTTTTGTGATACGATACGAATCTTAATGTTAACTTAAATTTCGCTCGAAGTTTTAAACATTCTGACAATACGACCCTCTTTTAGACGTAGTCGAGTAAAAGATTATAAATATTGCATTCAATTAGATAATATGCCAATTTGGTATTAATGTGAACACTGGCTGTAAAAGAAATTATAGTTTTATTTCGGATTTATTTTAAACGTATGTCACTTATATATTTTATTTTTACTTTTACGAAAAGGTCCTAATAAAAAGGGCAAGTCGATTATTTGTTTTGTACTTTTTTCTAATATGAATGGCCCGTAGCTTACACATTCATGTTAGTTCTATGTTTTTAATAACTTCCTACACCTCAGTGTGATGCCGTCTCCTCCTTTTGCGAAGCAGTCATGCTAGCTAAGGAGGAGGCGGGACGCGTGAGGCAGCGAAGCGCTGCCTCCTCGCAACCCAGCCATCGCGAAGGACACACCGGGCGTCGGGGATCGCGAGACGATCTCCGGCCACCGTAAGCGCGGGCCTGCGGACCGCGAGCATGGGTGGCTCCCCGTCCGACCAGAAACAGACCCGAGCGTACGGCGCGTCGCGTTCCGCGCGCGCCTCAAAGAGCCATCAGACCACCACAGATGGGGCCCAATAGGGCCGATGCCGATTCGGAGTCGCGGAGAACCTAACGGGTAACCGGGGCTCCGGCTCGACGTGCAGGAGAAGGAACGGGGTGGTTTTTAGTCAGTAAGAGTCTGACACTCCCTTCCGCCTCACCCAGGCGGGAGCAGTCATTCGATGATTTTCCCCCCTTAAAAAAAAAAAAAAAAAAAACACCTCAGTGTAGGCCTAAAGTTCATCAGTTGCAGACAACAATTGAGATTATTGTTGTTGATGGCGGCGAGCTACCCATGCTCGCCGTCGCAGGCCCGTGCTTACGGTGGCCGGAGATCGTTCCGCGATCCCTCCCCGATTTCCGGAGTCCTTCAAGAACTGTAGGAGTAGTGACATATTGTTCAAATGATCACCTAACTTCACTGACTTACAGACTGACGGACTATTCCTTAGTTGTTAACGTTTCAAAAGTCCCTGAATAAAATGACAGTTTAGTTAAAGTAGCTGCTTTGGCTTAGACTTTGTAACAAATAATACATAAAAAATATGTTTAAAGAATATTAGACGGATTAATAATTTCCATTCTACCAAAGAAGCAATTTCATTTGATATTCAAAGCGGAGGTATATGTGGAAAAGTTTAGATAATATTGTATGGTCATCAAGATCAAGAGTATGTACCAAGTATCATTATGGATCTGTAAAATTCCATCTGCTCTCCTCTGCCTCGTTGGCCGAGTGATCGCAAGTGCGACTGCCAGGCAAGGAGTCTCGGGTTCGATTCCCGGGTCGGGAAAAGTATTACTTGGTATTTTAAAAATTCTCAGTAGTAGCACGGAGTCTGGAACTGTGCCCGGTACATGGCAATAGGCTCACCCCTATTACATGGGAGTCGTAACATAAATAGTGAAAAGTGGGTGATACATTGTACAGTGGCATAATGTGCACCTCTGCCTACCCCTTCGAGGATAAAAGGCTGTTCTAATCATGTTATGTTGTGTTTGTTATGTAAAATTCCATTTACTTATGGCCCAAAAACTGGGCAAGCTAAAAGAAAATCGTTTATTAAAAAATGAACAACCCTTCGTTAATGTTCTCACAATCGTTCAGTCACATGATCTGTCGCTGTGTTGTGAGAAACGGCGAGAGTGTTGACACGACTGCTCGAGTGTCATCCACTGTCGGCCACAGCATGGCGATGATATATGAACTGCTTTAAACGAGCCCGTCTTTTGTAAACATACACTTTGGACTGAGGCAGTACTGGAATTTTTGGATATCAAGGAAGCGTATCAAATGGGCGTTAGATCTACATTATATTTGGCATGGTAATAGGGTAGATGTCTAATTTTTATTTTAATGTCCGTCAGGTAGATTATTTTAAATCATAAGACACGTATTTTTTATTTTCTTGCAGAAACGAATACTTTCGACGATATATTGATTTGTAATTTCGCATGACGTCACTTCTATGTAGGTACATTTTATACGTAGAAATGACATTTTAGCCCCCACTCCTAAACTTTGATTCGTTTTATCTAAGTATTATTTTATTATACGACAAAATAAAAAAATACGTGTAATTAGATTTTTAATTTTCATACCCTGTCATCATCCCAATTAGGTACATTGTTTTTTTTTCTAAATTTTGCAATGTAGACAATATTTTATGTATTAATTTTATAAGTACCTTGGACTTAAAGAGTAACGAGAATTTCCTAAAGGGCGCAAATTGTTTTATTCTCTGATTTATCAAAATCCAACAGCATTTGTCCTGACGTATGGTGGTTGGGCCTCATCCTTTACTAATTTCTTATTTTAATCAACTTAACATAGTGCTTAGGTTAAGGAAAAGTTTATATTGTCCATATAATTTCCATGGTGTCGATACAATAAGAACTTTTAACACTTATTCAAAGAATAGAAAATTGTAAGCTAAGAGTTTAAAAAAGACAGGCATATACATCTATTTACAGTGACCATTTACATACCAAAATTATAGCTTTCTTTTAATTTTTTATGGAATAGGAGGCAAACGAGCAGACAGCTCACGTGATAATAAGCGATAAACCTATGGACACCCAGAACACCAGAACGCAGAAAGAGACGGACCTCTGAGTTTGTTTCGGCATTTCTTCTCAGAGTAGTCAGTTAGGAAATGTCGGCCTTATCGTTCGCTTGATAAAATTGACGTGTAAAAGTGCTACCTATTTGCAGACATAAATTGACTCACTCACTCATAGAAGAGTCACGGGTCCGTAGCCGGCCTTTTAAAAATTATTACCTAATAATAATAGAAATAATATGTTATAGGGGTCTCGGGTTCGATTCCCGGGTCGGGCAAAGTATTACTGGGTTTTTAAAAAAATCTCAGTAGTAGCACGGAGTCTGGAAATGTGCCCGGTATATGGCAATAGGCTCACCCCCTATTACATGGGACTCATAACATAAATTGTGAAAAGTGGGTGTTACTTCTATGTGCACCTCTGCCTACCCCTTCGGGGATAAAAGGCGTGATGTTATGTTATGTTATGATGTTATGTAATATGTTATACACAACTAGACACTAATATGAGTCTAGTATAATAAACTTCTTACCTTTATATTTATGTCCTGCACTTATGTGAACGTAATTAACAGTAATTACTTTATTAAATCCAGTTCCTACTGTTCTCAAGAAATAATGACTTTACTGAGTTTTATCTTCCATTCGTGTATTATTGTAATACAAATTAATATTGTCATGTTAAAGTGAATCTGTTTGGTTGCGCGTACACGTCTAAATTACTGAACTACATTTGATGGAGTTATAAAGTAGATTGCATCGTGAAGACTGACATAGGTTAATTTTTTATTTGGGTAATCAAACGTTTGTGGTGGAAAATTATATTAAAAGTGTGTATTACATTATTATTGCAATGTATGGGGTTCTAGAGAATGTACTTCTTTACCTTAATAGGGAAATTATATCATAACGCCTTTTATCCCCGAATGCGTAGCCAGAGGTGTACATTATGCCACTGTATAATGGCACACTCACTTTTCACGATTTATGTTATGAGTCCCATGTAATAGGGAGTGAGCCTATGGCCATATACCGGGCACAATTCAAGACTCCGTGCTTCTACTGAGAAATTTTATAACCCAGTAATACTTTGCCCGACCCGGGAATCGAACCCGAAACCCTTGCCCGGCAGTCGCACTTGCGACCACTCGGCCAACGAATCAGTAGAAAAGGGAAATTATCTTCTCTTAAGAGGAGTCGCAAAATATTGATATAAGTGAAGTCACGGCCAAAAGTAAGTTGGTAAAGGTCAAGGTCTACTTATCTCCTTACCACGTACTGGAGGAAGACTTATTAGTCGAATATTATAGCGTTGAACCTTTCGATTTATTCAATTTCCGGGTCAGAGAAAGCATTACTGGGGTTTTTTATGGAATAGGAGGCAAACGGGTAGACGGATCGCCTAATGGTAAGCAATCGGCGCCACCCAGGTTTTGCCATTCTTCTCTCAACACCAGGAGCGATACCTATGGTGAAGAACATCGTGAAGAAGCCTAGACTTATAATTTCTAATTAGAGGAGGTTTTAGACGCCCGCTTCTCATGCATGAGCGTGCGAGTTCGAAACCTACCAACGACAAGTAGCAATGTGACTTTTTCAGAGTTATCTGTACTATTTAAGATTATCTAGACACTACTGACAAACGGTGAAGGAAAACATCTTGAGCAAACCTGATCTTATAATTTACAATTATAACATTGTGATCACCAACCCGCATTAAGTAAGTGTGGTGATTAATGTTTATGCCTTCTCTGTATCAGAAGAGACCTTTGCAGCGCAGTGGGCACTTTTAGGCTGATGATAATAAGACCATATTCATACCTAGCTTCTAACTATCATACCATGGATTTTGTAATATAACTGGTGGTGGCTACTTATGCCTACCCATCTAGGTATTAAAATGCGTGATGTTATGTATCATTGGTGGTATTTTAAAGCAAAATTTTATAGTAAGTAAGTACCTAATAGGAAATTTAATATAATTGATATGCATCACGACACCGGACTAAGTGGTGATCCACGATTCAGATCGGCTGCTTACCAAGTCATTATAGTCACCGTGGGGGCATACACAGTCCTTTATTATTTAAATGACGATTAGTTTATCGCTGTGGTTAGTCATTGTATCATCAACACCTTTACTTGGCAACCCACGTGCATCGCTTTTGGAAAACTTCTTGAAGCTCTGAATTATGGTAACATTAAATAAGTATATTTTTTTATAGCATAAGACGGTAAACGAGCAGACGGATCACCTGATGGTAAGCAATCGGCGTCGCCAATGGACACTCGAAACACCAAGGCGTTACAAGTGCGTTACCGGCCTTTTGGGAATTGGGAATTTGAGGATTGTGGAGGATTTTGCCATAAAAAAAAAAAGGATTCGGGGATTCGGGAGACGGGGACTAGGGTAATTGAGCCTCCGATAACCTCACTCACACAACGAAACACAACGCAAGCGTTGCTTCACGACAATTTTCTGTGAGGCCGTGGTATCACTCCGGTATCTCCCACACTTGAATGTATTTTCTCAAGTTCTTGAAGGTTTCAAATGTTATCCAAGTACATTACGATTCTCATCTACCCTTTAGGAGAGACCCGAACTTAAACCGTAAAAACAAATCTTCGATCTAATATAGACCATTTTCGACAAGTAAGGATATGAAAACCTCAAGAACATCTATTTTACCTAATTCAGGAATCAATCCCGAAACCTTTTACGGGGCAGTCACTTTTATCACTCAAATGATGAACCATACTTTACACATCACAATGTTTCAATAACAATACAGCTAGAACAATACGTAAAAATGGATAATAACACGTACATACACACGTAGGTACAATCGGCAAAGTTTACGGCAGTACACTTTTCAAAAATGTTGTGACAAACACGCTGTACACCGCGCGTTTTCCCTGTGGTTGCTCGCGCCGTGTGCATGTGAAATATCGCCTAATGACGGTCAACCGCCAACTTTGTCGATTGTACCAGTACATAGGTACACAAGCAAAGCAAGTGAAACCCATATTGCATTGATGTATTCAATCACACCGCCATTGTGCACACACTTCATTACCTTAATGATGGGAAACCACAAGATTTTTATTCAATCTGCAATCTGAGAGGCAAGTGTTAGGAAATATAAATACACTAGCTGGCGATAAATATTGCACGTTCAATTTGCTATGGGATAACCTGATAAAAGAGCAGAGAGATCAAATGATGGTAAGCAAGTTGTCACCGCCCATAGACGCTCGCGACACTGGTGGAGTTATAAGTGAGTTACCGGCCTCATGGGGTTAAGGATTGAAGATTGGTAGATTTGGAGATGGGTGATAACTTTTGAAAAGAACAACTTTTTGTGATATTTCTTTAAACTTTCTTGACAATCTTTTATGATTCGACAAGGCCTATAATCATGAGCTCAGCAGTACCTTCTACGCTCGGCGACTTGACCAAGACCAATTGTCTCTTCTCTTCATTTAGATGTGCAATATTTATCGCCAGGTACTTCAACATAACCGCACGCCGCAAGCATTGCGATGATATTATGGTAAGCGACGTTTCTTGTAAGTTGTGAAGTCGTAATCAAATATGCGGTGGAAGATACTGATTGACAGGCACTCTGTTGTGTGTTATGTCGTCAGGGTATTGACCGAAAAATGGTTGCCTTGCCAATAAGTTAATGAATTAAATACGTTTCCTTTTTAGCAATGTCTACATACATTTATTCAAAATTCAATTCAGTTCCTGCAAATGAGTGTAATGGTAGCCCGGAGGTAAGACGCTAGTTTCTTATGCATGAGGGTACGTTTAAAACCTACCAACTGCAAGTACCAATATTACTTTTCCGAGTTATATGTACTTTCTAAGATTGTTTAGACACCACTGACAAACGGTAAAGGAAAACATCGTGAGGAACTTATAAATTGTAATTGTAAGTTTAAAATCGTCAACCCGCATTGAACAAGTGTGGTGATTAATGCTCAAACCTTCTCTATGTGAGAAGAGACCTTTGGTCAGCAGTGGGGACGTATAGGCTGCTGATTAATGAATGATGAACCAAATCGGCGTTTAAAAGGGGTACTATGTTTAATGAATGGGTCAAAAATAGTTGCTTGCTTCTTGCTCACACCATTAACTCTTCTCTGCATCACCCAAAGGTCAGACTGGGAGAAAATGTCTGCGGCATTAAGTCCACCTTGTGTACATTTTGTGCATGAAGCTTTGAACAAAAACAAAAACAAAAACAAAACAATGTTGCTTGTGCGATGGAGTGTTTTGATAATAGAGGTATAGTACGGGAGTAAACGAATAGTTTCATAACCTAACATTACGCCTCTTATCCCCGAAGGGGTAGGCAGAGGTGCACATTACGGCACTTACTGCCACTGTACAATGTAATACCTATTTTTCACTATTTACCTATGTAACGATTAGTTTCCTGGCTACATTTTCAAACCTATCAACCTCGGGTACGTTCGACCGGAGCGGAGATCTACGCCACAGAGCATATCTACACGAGACACAGTGCGTTTTCTATCGTGTCCTTAATACCGACATACAAGAGGTTAATAGATAAAGAAAATGTATATTCGAGTCTACCTTGAATGATACCTCTACAACTTTTGATTTAACGTATGTAGATGTAAGACCATAAAATACAGAATGCCTTTCTCCGTCATGGTCAGTAATTCAATATCAATCTCATAAAATGCCAATAGAATTAGCAGAAACAGTAATGTAATTCTTTAATTTAAATGGAACTAATTGGAAATTACGAAACTTATCACCAAGTATTAATTAATGATGTACGTGGTGTTGGCGCAGAGATTGGCCCGACTACTGTTAAAATTCCAGCAGGGAACTGTTTGCTTCGTATTTGCTTACGTAACTTTGTGTGACGACTTGATGACTTGAAAATGGACCATGTTGCTGGAGAAAAACCCTCAAATGGATTTTTCTTTAAAAGTAGACTTAAAATGGAATATTTCTTTTATTTTTTTTCAGTTTCCGATATTTTGGCCATGTTGCTAGACCATGATCATCGGTGGATTGGTAAATATATCGGTTTAGGATTTTTTTTTAAAGAGTTAAAATTATCGCATGACTTCTCCCGCCTGGGTGAGGAGGGAGTGTCAGACTCTTACTGACTAAAAACCACCCCGTTCCTGCACGTCGAGCCGGAGCACCGGTAACCCGTTAGGTTCTCCGCGAAGGATCTAATTTAAATAGCAGACTCTTACATCATGTACAAATTGTGATTTGTACGTAGATACGAACAAAAATTTCCAATTCCAGTATTCCTATAGCCATGTTGGACAGGATCCTCCTTTTTCAGAAATAAGGTTGCCACATCTTGTAATATAATAGAAATTACTAGTGTTAATATCCATGGTGAATTAAGAATTTCTATAAATATAACTTAGGCAGTCAGTGCTTGAGTCACATCGGTATAGTTTGAAAATAAAGTGGTCAGGCGTGGCCTTGACACCGTGTTACCTAACGATAGAGATTTCGACGTCAAAACTAACGGTATTTAGTAGATTAGGCGGATATTTTGAATCTTTACTTGTTTGGCTCTAATTATAGACTATTTTAACTGTGTTTTTTTTTTTTTTTTAAGGGGGGAAAATCATCGAATGACTGCTCCCGCCTGGGTGAGGCGGAAGGGAGTGTCAGACTCTTACTGACTAAAAACCACCCCGTTCCTTCTCCTGCACGTCGAGCCGGAGCCCCGGTTACCCGTTAGGTTCTCCGCGACTCCGAATCGGCATCGGCCCTATTGGGCCCCATCTGTGGTGGTCTGATGGCTCTTTGAGGCGCGCGCGGAACGCGACGCGCCGTACGCTCGGGTCTGTTTCTGGTCGGACGGGGAGCCACCCATGCTCGCCGTCCGCAGGCCCGCGCTTACGGTGGCCGGAGATCGTCTCGCGATCCCCGACGCCCGGTGTGTCTTTCGCGATGGCTGGGTTGCGAGGAGGCAGCGCTTCGCTGCCTCACGCGTCCCGCCTCCTCCTTAGCCAGCATGACTGCTTCGCAAAAGGAGGAGACGGCCTCCCAATCCCTCTCGCTCCGCATCATGGCCTGCACTAGGCCCGGACGCGAGAGGTCGCCATCGCCGATCACTTCCCTGAGGGCACGGCGGTGCTCAGCCCACGCAGGGCATTCTCCCACTGTGTGTTCCACCGTGTCCTCAGGGCGGTCCTCGCAGTGATGACACCCGGGCGTTTCCTCCCGCCCCATCAGACACAGGTACCTCCCGAAACTTCCATGTCCGGTGAGGACCTGCGTCAGGCGGTAGGTGAGGACGCCGTAGCGTCTCTCAAGCCACTCCTCAAAGAGGGGACTTACCGCTGCAATGGCAGCGAGCCCAGCCCCCGGTTGCGACAGTCGTTGCTGCCATTCCGCCATGAGATCGCGCCGGAGCTCATCCCGCCACGCACTTATTTGGCGCGGCAGCGGAGTTTCGCCCCGGCGACGTGCCTCCGCGCGCATGTTATGCACGCGCGCGAGCACCTTCGCCTCCAGATCCCACGGCGGTAAACCGGCAAGGAGGTTCGCCGACTCCCCAGAGATCGTGCGGTATCCGCGGATCATTCGGATCGCCATGACCCTCTGTGACATGAGCAGCGTCCGAGCAGGACGCCGCAACAAGTTCGGCGCCCAAACAGGGGCGCCGTAGAGGGCCATGGACCGCACGACCCCGGCGTACAACCTCCGGCAGGAGGCGTTTGGCCCCCGAGGTTGGGGAGGATGCGTTTAAACGCAGCCCCCGCCCTCGCCAACTTTGGAGCCAAACGTCGAAAGTGCTCCACGAAGTTCCACCGACTGTCGAGGACGAGTCCCAGGTACTTCATCGTCGTCTCGACGCCGATGGTAACCCCTCCCGCCGTTATTTGGGACCCACCCGGAGGTGGCGCGTTCCCGCGGCCATGAAAACACATGGCCTCGGACTTGTGGAGCGCCACCTCGAGTCCCAACTGCCGGATTCTCTCAACGACTGTCGCAACCGCTGTCGCCATTAAGTCGGCCGCCGCCTGGTGCGACCTCCCGTGCGCTAGCACCAGCGTGTCGTCGGCGTAGCATATTGTGCTAACGCCGTTCGGGAGGTCGGTGCGCAGCACCCAGTCATATCCGATGTTCCACAGGAGCGGCCCCAGAACCGAACCCTGTGGAACACCGCGTGACATCTCTCGCCGGTTCCACTCGCCCCGGTGACCGGGGTAAATGACGGACCTGTCCGTCAGATATGCCTCGATTACACGACGGAGGTAGGTAGGCACCCGATGATACCGAAGTGCCTCCAAAATGCAGCTCCAGGGCAGGGAGTTAAAGGCGTTGGCGATGTCCAGAGACACCGCCACTACGACCTTACCCCTGGACACTGCAGTCCCCGTCGTCCGGTCCCTAACGCGCATGATGGCGTCCACCGTGGAGCGCCCTCTGCGGAAGCCGAACTGGCCGTCCGACAGGTCCGGCCCAATGTCCGTCAGGTGCGCGACGAGGCGGTTCGAAATGACTCTTTCGAAGACTTTCCCCACCTCGTCGAGCAGCACTATGGGCCGGTATGCGGACGGAGAGTCCGCAGGGCGCCCCGTCTTCCGCACGAGGACCAGTTTGCCCGCTTTCCAGAGAAGCGGGAACTGGCCTCTCTCCAAGCATGCGCTGTAGAGACCGATTAATCGAGGCCCGAGAGCCTCTGAGGCCAGGACCCATGCTTTGCCATGCAAGCCGTCGGGTCCTGGGGCGGTGTTCTTGGCGCCCATCCGGCGCACCGCCGCTCTCAGTTCTGCCTCGGTCACCTCTGGGACGATGTCGTCGTCGTCGTCGCTGTAGCCCGCGTCGGGCACCGCAGGGGGCGGAGTCATATACGGAGGGGTGAACCCCCTCCACAGTCGAGGGAACAGGGTGCCAATCACCTCCTCCAAGACTTCTGGCCGGAGACTCTGGGTGAGCGGGGGAGCCCAAGCGCGGAGCTTGTCGCGTACCATCCGGTACGGGCGTCCCCACGGATCTCTGTCCAGAGTCCCCAGCATCTCTCGGCGGGCCACCTCCTTGGCCCGCAATATCTCCACCTTGAGGAGGGCCTTGGCCGCCCTGTATCCCTCGTACAACTCCGCCTCTCTCGCCTCCGCATTCGGAGGACGGATGCGGCGCCTGCGGTGCCTAGTGTACTGGCGTCGCGCAGCAGTGCACGCCTTGCGTAACGCCGCCAGCTCCTGTGACCACCAGTACACCTGGCGCTTTTGCTGCCTTGATCGGATCCGGGGCATCGCCACGTCACAAATCCTGGACATGGCGTCCTGGAGCCACTTAGCCTCATCGTCGATGTCGGCAGGCCTGACCGGTGGTATCACCCAGGCCTGCACGATAGCGGCTTCCAGGAGCAGCTCCCGGTCCAGCTGTTTCAGCGCCCAACGCGGACCACATGGGGCCTGTCTGACCGGCGGGTCTGCGGACTCGGCAGAGACGTCGAACCGGATATACCGGTGGTCAGAGTACGTCTCCACCTCCTCCATGACGCGCCAGTCAACAATACGCGGTGACAGAGCAGGGCTGGCGAACGAAATGTCCACCACCGACTCGCCCTGCATCCGTACGCACGTGGGGACAGAACCCCGGTTCAGGACGACTAGGCCTGTCTCAAGGGCCCAGTCTTCCACCATCCCTCCCCGGACGTCGGTGAACCGGGAACCCCAAGCCAAGTTTTTGGCATTGAAGTCCCCGAGGACGAGCACGGGGAGGGAACGGAACCCGACGACGACGGTGACCAACTCCCTCAAGGAGTTGTGGAACTCGGCGAGAGTTCGGTTCGGAGAGAAGTACACGCCCACCACAGCGAGCTCTCCGAACCGTGCTGCGACACAACCCCGACCTCTTTGAGCAGCCTCAAGAGTCGGGGTACCGGCGGCGGCCGACGAGATGATGGTCACCGAGCCGTCCAGGTCCGCCACCCAGTGACCCCTGGGCGGGACAAAGTACGGCTCGGAGACCACGGCGACGTTGATCGACCACTGCGCCATGCTCTGGAGCAGGAGATCCTGAGCAGCGGCGCTGTGGTTGATGTTCGCCTGGAGGAGGCGGAATGGAGCCATTATTGACAGTCCATTCCGACCTCCTCAGTGGCGGCAGCGGCGACTGCGGCGGCAGTGGCGGCGGCGGCGGAAACGACGGGGGCGGCGGAGGGCCTACTTTTGCCCTTGGATTTGGCAGGAGGGGAGCAGCCCTTGCTCCCGACCCGGTGATTGGCCAGCTTGCCAGCCGCCGCACATGCGTTGCAGTGCAGCGGGGCATTGCACGAGCCGGCCTTGTGACCGGGCCGACCGCAGCGGAAGCAACAGTCGCTGCGGTCCACCTCCGAGGTGCATTTGACACTCACGTGCTCCCCCACGTGACAGCGGTAGCACCTCAGAGGCCGGGTCTCGAGCAGCTTGACCTGCGCCGAGACCCATCCCACCAAGAGCCTTTTGCCCTCCTTCAGCTTCTTGGCCGCTGTAACTGGGCAGCTGACCACCACCGTGCGCAGCCCCGAATTATCCGGACGGATGGCGCCCACCCTGACCTGGTCAGCAGGGCAGCACCTCGCTCTCCGTTACGGAGTCGTCCAGGCCCAAAATCCTGACATCCAGGCATTTGGTGGGCCTGGACACGCGGGCCTCGTCCGCACCGAGGCACGCCCTAAGCCTCTCGGCCAGGGCGTCGGCCGATGGGCCGCTGGTCGCGCCGGGGACCTCCAAGAGACGGGCTCCAGTGGCAGTCACTTTGACTGCAAACCCGTCCGGGGCCCCGAACTCCGCAGGAGTCACCGCCCCCTTGAGCTTGGCGAGGACGTCGCCGTAGGTAACGCCCCTATTGACCGCTTCCGGCTGTAGGGTGATGACCACAGCCGCGGTCTTAGGGGCGAGGAGCAAGGCAGCAGCGCGTTTCTCCCTGCGCTGCTGCTGCCGTCGCTGCCGCTGCGCCTTCTTGCGGCGCTTCCGGCCCTCCCTGGCGACTCTCCTCGCCTCGCCGGCGATCTGCCACCCGCCGCCGTCCTCCGCTCGCGGGGCGGGTTCCACCACCGCTGTCGCAACTCCAGCCTGCCGGGCTGGAGTGCCTCTCCTCTTTTTCGCCCCGCGGGTGCAGGCGCCGTCGGCGCAGCTGGGGTCTGCGTCGACGAGGGCGCCGAGGCCCTCGCTGGGGCAGCCGGTCGCGCCTTTGCCGGCGGTTGGGTGCTGCGGCTAGCCTGACCCGAGGTCGAAGGTTTGGCCGCAGCGGCCGCGTACGAGCGCGGGGTCGCAGGGGCGACCTGTCTCACTGCGAGCGGGGGCGAAGAAGACGACCCTCCAGAGCGTCAAAACGCTGCTGGAAGGCAGCCATTTCGCGCCGCAATAGTCCGACAACGTCGGACTCCGCCGGGGGGTGGGAGCGACCGTCACGAGCGGCGGCGAGCTCAGCCCTGGCCGTCCGCAGCTCGGCCTCCAGTGCCGCATTGGAGGCCGCCAAGCGCGCCATCTCCCGCCGCATCTCCACCAGCTCTCGGTGCACCCCCTCAGCGGTGGGCACACCATACCGCTGTGAGGCCTCCTTCATTATGGTGGCCTCTGCTGTTTTGAGGAGGGCGGTCCTAGCAGGCTGGTATTTGGTCATAGCCAGCCTACGGAGCTCCTCCATGATGATTTGGAGGAAGCCCCCGGAATCGCCCTCGCTCCCGTAACCGCGCTCGCCCTCCGACATCTCAACGCCGGACATCTCCGCTGCGGAGGACTCTGAGCGGGCAGCGCTCGAAAGAGCCCTGCCCTCCGCAGCCAGTTGCCCGGCTGACTCCGCGCAGGCAGCAGTTCCCAGTTTTCGGCGACCGCTGCTCTTCCCGCCCCTACCCCGCGCCGCCGTGGGGACTTTAGGGGGAGGCGCCTCCTGCGCGCCGGAGGACGGGGACAAAGTGTCCTCCTCCAATCTGGGACGCTTAAACGTCCCCGTAGCGCGGCGGCGTGAGCCTTTCGAGCTCACGCTCAGCCGCTCCGCTAATGACGTGTCGGACTCAGAGTCCGACCCCGTCCGAACTGATGCCCGTGTGTGGGGCTCACTAGACAAAGCCAGCGTCTCCCCACGGGCGCCAGAGCCCCTTGGGCTCTCCCCTACCTCGGCAGCAGGCGAGCCAAGCTCACCCGCACTCTCCTCCTCGTCTTGTGGTTTTTTATTTTTGTTGTTCAACTCCATAAAGTTCCCACGAGTATGGGGGAAATAAACGGTCCACCCAGGCAGTGCCCCCTGTACCTGGGTAAGTGAAAATTTGTCTCCCAACTAGAGGGTCCACTGGTCCCCTAGCTGGGGGTGCGCTCGCGACTGACACCACTCCTCAGCCATGCATACCCTCGCCGCGCACCAGAACTTAGTATTGGAGGAATTTTTTATAGAGGTTATCTTCCTCGCGGTCCGGGCGACCAAGCCAAGACCCTCGTCCCGTTCAGAGTCACAAAACATGACCGTGACCTCCTTACGGATTACGATATCGACGGCTGCAATCGGGGACAGCTTGTGTCCCGATGCTGCTCACTGGCAGGGTGAGTGCACAACGAGCACCGCCCTTGCCTCTCCGCCACGCTCTCTGCTAAGCTCAGAGAGACAGGCGGAGAAACGCCCCACGGAAGCGCGGGCCATGAGCACACAGCCCGCCGCCTCCAGAACCCTATCGGGTTCGCCCGCCCAGTCCAGAAGTCTGCTGCGGGCGACAGTCACTCCAACCCTATCACCCCCGCTAGGGAGACTGTCGCCCGCACCCAGGGTGCACCACGGGGAGGTCTTCTGGCACCGCACTGTGTAGGGCAATGGTTTTGTTTAGATTTTTGGGTATAGTAAAATATTATTTTCTTTACTTCTACTGTGATATATAATGTCCAACTAATCAGTATGGGTAATGCAATTACATATGTGTTTTTTGATGTTCCCTCTGTAAAATAGATATAACAAAATAATCAATTATTATAGTTACTTCTAATGCCATCTAGTATTGCTTATGTTAGTTAACAAACATTAGAATGAACTGACCGGATGAACGGCTGAGTAATGTTCAAATATATTAAAATAAAGTTCAGTTGATTGAAAACCAGCATAGCGTTTTATTAGGTTATGGGCCCAGGCTCGCAAAAAGTTTTTATCCTATAAGTGATCAATCAGTGCAATTGGACTAAAATGTCGACTAATTACTTAACAAACGTTCCGAAGCTGAAAGGTCGTGAAAATTACGACGACTGGAGTTTCGCGGCGGAAAATGTGCTAGTATTAGAAGGCATGGCGGACGCTATCAAGCAGCCATTAGCAGTAACGGCTACATCAGTACAAAAGGCAGAAGATATGAAGGCGAAAGCAAAATTAATTTTAACGATCGACGCCTCTTTGTACGTTCACATCAAGCAATGTGCTACAACATATGACCTGTGGAAAACTTTAAAGAGTATGTTCGACGATTCCGGGTATTCGCGTAAAATTAGTTTGCTTAGAAACCTCATCAATATACGCCTAGAGAGCTGCGATTCGATGACCAGCTATGTCAGCCAGCTTATGGAAACCGCGCAGAAACTGAAAGGAACCGGTTTCGAGATAAATGACCAATGGATTGGATCACTAATGTTGGCCGGATTACCGGAGAAATTCGAGCCAATGATAATGGCAATAGAACATTCGGGGATCAACATAAACGCAGATGCTATTAAAACAAAGTTATTGGATATGAGTTTTGAGGTTAAGTCGGAAGGTGCATTTATCGCTGGAAAAAATGTTCATAGTCATAAATATGGCGGTTACAAAAATCAACCCGTTCACTCACAGTATGGCGGCGGCAGCGGAACAAACGGAAACCGAACGTATCCGTCAACATCAACTGTCAATGTCAGTGGAGGCGGCAACAAGTACACGACAGAAAAAACAAAAGTAATCCGTTGTTTTAAATGCAAGCAGTCTGGACATTTTAAAAATCGATGTCCACATGCAGAAAAAGCGAAGTCAAATGCATTTAGTGCAGTGTTTCTCTCAAAAACATTCAGTCAAACCGACTGGCACTTGGATTCCGGCGCAAGTACTCATTTGGTTTCCAACGTTAACTTCTTGTCAAATGTTTGTTATCAACCCAAGATTAAGGAGATTATTGTGGCAAATAATACGATAGTGCCTGTTGAATGCTCTGGTGATCTACAGATTACGACGTGTGTCGGTAGTAAAAATCACGTAATAAATGTAAACAATGTTTCGTTTGTTCCTAACCTCACTACCAATTTACTATCAGTGAGTAGAATAATTGCTAATGGAAACAGAGTCGAATTTGATCGACATGGTTGTTCAATTTATAACTCACAGAATGAATGTATTGGTGTAGCGAAGCTAGAAAATGGTGTATATAGGTTACATGTGAAAACTGAGCAAGAAGTGCTTGCAGCATCAGTTAGAGTATCTAGTACAACTTGGCACAGGCGTCTTGCGCATATCAATGCCACTGATATACAGAAATTGAAGAATGGAGTAGTTGAAGGTGTAAATTTCAACGACAAGTGTGACATCAGCAAGAATAGCTGTACCATTTGCTGTGAAGGAAAGCAAACGAGGCTACCATTCCCTCGTAGTACACACAGAAGTCATGGAGTCCTGGAACTGGTTCACACGGACTTGTGTGGGCCAATGGAGAACCCATCGCTAGGTAAAGCCAAATATTACCTATTGTTCGTGGATGACTTCAGTAGGATGTGTACTGTCTATTTTCTGCAAGAGAAAAATGAAACCTTCAAATATTTTAAACAATATAAGGAACTCGTTGAGACCCAGCAATCAAGAAAAATTAAAGTGTTAAGGTCCGACAATGGAGGAGAGTTCTGTTCGGCAGCAATGGAGAACTATTTAAAACAATGTGGTATAGTTCACCAGAAGACAAACAGCTACACACCGGAGCAAAATGGACTATGTGAGAGGTACAACAGATCAATAGTCGAGAAAGCACGTTGTCTTCTATTTGATGCTCAGTTCCAGAAATACCTGTGGGCAGAAGCTGTAAATACAGCCGTGTACATCATAAACCGTGCTCCAGCTGCAGGTATTGGAGAGAATACTACACCTTATGAGTTGTGGACAGGCAGAAAGCCAAAATTGGATCACCTGAGAATATTTGGCAGCCCAGCAATGGTACACATACCTAAGGAAAAACGCAGGAAATGGGATAAGAAAGCGAAGAAAATGTTCCTAGTCGGATATTCCGAGAATGTCAAGGGATATCGCTTATATGATCCTATAGCACGAGATGTTATTGTAGCCAGAGATGTCATAATCATGGAGAATAAAGATGACAACTCAACAACAACCATCACCATTGATGAAGGCAGACAAGCTGATGAGGTGAAAGAGGAAGAAGTTCCTGTGAGTGAAGAACAAGATACCAGTGCAAGCCAGAAGGATGAAACATTCATTCCAAATGATTCAGCAAGTGACACTGATGATAGTTGCTTGTCATTGTCACCAGAAGACAAGGATCTCTCTACTCAGGTTCTTAATAATGTGCCTGAAAAACGTACGAGACGCAAACCAGACTATTACGGTATTGCGAATATGTGCGCGGAAATGTCAAATGAACAGCTTACAATGAGTGATGTGTTAAATAGTGCTGAAAGTGAACAGTGGCAAAATGCAATAAAAGATGAACTGAAATCTTTTCGTGAAAATGACACTTGGGAGTTAGTGGATAGGCCAAAAGACAAAACAGTGGTTAAAAACAAATGGGTATTTAAAAGAAAGTTTAACAGTGATGGTAAAGTGCGGTACAGGGCCAGGCTGGTGGCCAAAGGTTTCACGCAGAAAAAGGGTATAGACTTTAATGATACTTTCTCACCAGTTCTTAGATTTTCTACATTTCGATTGTTAATTGCTTTGAGTGTTCAATTAGATTTAAAAATGAATCATCTTGATGTACCAACAGCTTTTCTTAATGGTGTACTAGATGAAAACATATATATGGAAGTACCAGAATATTCAGAATTTGAAAATTGTAATAATAAAGTATTGAAGCTCAAGAGAGCAATTTATGGCCTCAAGCAGTCAGCTCTCGCCTGGTATAATAGAGTTGAGGATTGTTTGTTGAAATTAGGTTATAAAAAGTCTAACTATGAACCATGTTTGTTTGTAAAAAATGTTGAAAATAGTAAAGTTTACATTGCTTTATTCGTGGATGATTTCTTTGTATTCTATGACAGTAAAACTGCATATGAGGAACTAATTAGTGAATTAGTTAATAAGTTTAGAATTAAGGATTTGGGTCAAATGAAAAATTGTTTGGGCATGAATATAAATGTTTATAAAGACCATATTACTGTAGACCAGAAACAATTTATAGAGATTATACTGAACAGATTTAATATGTCAGATTGTTTATGTAGTGATACGCCTATGGAAATTAATTTAAAATTGGATAAAGATGTAAACGGCAATCCAGATAGGAAATACCCATACCAACAATTAATAGGGAGTTTGATGTACTTATCCGTATTAACCAGACCTGATATTACATTCAGTGTAAGCTTCTTAAGCCAATATAATAACTGCTTCAATGAGACACATTGGAAACATTTAAAACGTTTATTAAGATATTTAAAAGGTACTAAAGACTATGGTTTGGTATATAGGAAAACCAGTCATCATTTGCACGGCTTTGTGGATGCTGATTGGGCTTCTTGTTCTTTGGACAGGAGGTCATACACTGGATATTGTTTTATTATGTCGGGTTCTGTAGTTTCATATGAATCTAGAAAACAGAAGACAGTAGCACTATCCAGCACTGAAGCAGAGTACATGGCCTTGTCAGAATCATGTAAAGAGGGCATTTATTTAAAGAATTTGTTAAATGAGCTTGTCCAGTATACCAATATTCCATTATGTTTATATAGTGATAACCAGAGTTCTATTAAAATAGCTTGTAATCCCTTATTCCATAATAAACGTACCAAACATATTGATATAAGACACCACTTTGTTAGGGAATGTGTATTTGATAATAAAGTTAAAATTGAATATGTATCAACAAATAGTATGCCAGCAGATATATTCACTAAAAGTTTATGTAAAGAAAAACATTATAAATTTCTTAGTTTAATGGGTGTCACAAAAGTATAGTGTATGTACATGTGTCATGTAAACTTGCTTATTGTAATTACTGTCTTAATATTATTAATTTTTTTAGGATTTTGGATTATTTTGTTAGGTCAGGATGTAAAATAGATATAACAAAATAATCAATTATTATAGTTACTTCTAATGCCATCTAGTATTGCTTATGTTAGTTAACAAACATTAGAATGAACTGACCGGATGAACGGCTGAGTAATGTTCAAATATATTAAAATAAAGTTCAGTTGATTGAAAACCAGCATAGCGTTTTATTAGTAATAGTCGCAGCTTATTTATTTCCCTTTTAATATTAATATCAGCGTCACTGATACAGAAATCGAAACTAAAGCCTTGTTTTACAGTCACATAGATAAAAAAACCCACAAAAGTAGCACAGTTATCGTTAAATTGTTGATGATAGTCTCCAGAATGACGTCAGAGTAAAGATATTGAGCAAAACATGATGCTATAAGTACCACCAGTGAAATGTTAAGGTATCTGTGGTTAGTTCATGATTGCGTAATATAGCCACCAGAGGTCGACATTGGGCACGTGCGCCGGCGCCGCTCCATGAAATCCCCAATTTGTTATAAGATTTTTGTATGTCTAGTGCTTTTTTAAACAAGTAATTTATGGTTGCGAAGCAATAGGTCTCAGGTTCAACCTAGAACAGTTTAAAATTATTAATTATTGTAAGTAATTATTAAATAGTGCTCGTTTGATATTGTTCAAGCTTTGTTTTTATAATAACTATCGTGAGACATACTAAATTAAGTAAAAACGCGGGTTACTCACGTGAATATACCGAGAAAAGCTCTACTAGTTTGGAACCACAGAGGGGTTCTTCCTCATGAGCAGCGTGCGCGGTCGCGGCGACGTCGCGCAGCTCACTCTGTTTAAGCTTGTTGATTTTTAACAATATCGTGGGTCTAAGTAGACCAATCAGGTGCTCTAACATTGTGGTTATTTTACAACAGACATCGAATGCTGTCAATTTTTAAACTAAAACACCAAATATTATTTTGCTTCTTGTAATCAAGAAAGACAAGGCAAGGTCAAGACAGGAGGCCTCGTTGATAATTGAATTGCATTAGAAGCTGTAATTGTATGTCAGTTTGGTATAGTTAATTAGAATGATTATAGTTTTCTCTCTCTGTCTGTCAGTAATCGAGTGTATCTCTAAAGATATTAATATTTCTAATATAATTTCTGCAATATGTTTATATTGCCAAGTTTGCCTTCAAACTATGTAAAGTGGTATCCGATATTATTACGATTTGAATTTAAGTTTATGGAATATTTCGAAAATGTTGTACACTAATTGAAAATTCAGTTTTTTTTTAATATCTGTTGCATAGGTATTTTTTTTATAGCAAGTTAATTTTGGTATACGGATTCATTCGTGTCTATCTATAAATAAATATTTTCCATTAGTTAAACAGATATGCTGATCTGGTCCCATTTCACCGCAGACTTGGGACCTGTGCCTGGGACATTAGTAGATATATTTTGTAAAATCATTACTTATTAAACTTATGTGTAAAATTTGTATGTGTCACCTGTTTTTTAGCGTGTGAAATAAAGTCTTTCTTTCTTTCTTTCTTTAGATATCATTTTGTATGTTTTAGTCCAGTAATTTCAACATGTAATGTCTTAGAGGAGTCACAGGTGCGTTGCCGGCCACAGGGTAAATACATGTTTTAGTACATAATTATATATTTCATATGCATCCCCATCATATAGATGGTTGGCAGGCCAGTTTTACCTTTAACTAGCTACTTGCCACTCCGGCGCATATTCACCCGCTCTGCTTGGCTCATACACATAGATCATACTGTGATGCTTATAGCCTATAACCTCCCCCGATAGCTGCACTACCCAATACAAAAAGAATTATTAAAATGGGTCCAGTAGTTCTGGAGATTAGCACTTGAAAAAATAAACAAACTCTTCAGCTTTATAAAAAAAAATTGGCATGCTCATGATTTATGGGTAGGTTAGAGTGGCTTGAAACCAGTCGCGTTTTTTTTTTAAGGGGTGTAAATCATCGAATGTCTGCACCCGCCTGGGTGAGGCGGGAGGGAGTGTCAGACTCTGACTAAAAACCACCCCGTTCCTTCTCCTGCACGTCGAGCCGGAGCCCCGGTTACCCGTTAGGTTCTCCGCGACTCCGAATCGGCATCGGCCCTATTGGGCCCCATCTGTGGTGGTCTGATGGCTCTTTGAGGCGCGCGCGGAACGCGACGCGCCGTACGCTCGGGTCTGTTTCTGGTCGGACGGGGAGCCACCCATGCTCGCCGTCCGCAGGCCCGCGCTTACGGTGGCCGGAGATCGTCCCGCGATCCCCGACGCCCGGTGTGTCCTTCGCGATGGCTGGGTTGCGAGGAGGCAGCGCTTCGCTGCCTCACGCGTCCCGCCTCCTCCTTAGCTAGCATGACTGCTTCGCAAAAGGAGGAGACGGCATCCCAGTCCCCCTCGCTCCGCATCATGGCCTGCACTAGGCCCGGACGCGAGAGGTCGCCATCGCCGATCACTTCCCTGAGGGCACGGCGGTGCTCAGCCCACGCAGGGCATTCTCCCACTGTGTGTTCCACCGTGTCCTTAGGGAAACCAGTCGAGTAACATCATCGAAACATTAGTATTTAATAAAGTCAAAAGTGAAAATCATTAATTAAAATTTCAACGTGGAGAACTAAGAAAGAGGTCTTTGTCCAGCTGTGGACGGCTTTCGGCTGTTGATGATGGTGATGATGAGACCAGAAAGGTTCGAGTTAAAATTCGGAACAGGGATAGATTATGGTATGAAATAACACACGGGCTACTTCAGATCCAACAAGAACGCGGGGGAAGCCAATGAGAGTCAGAGAAGCCAAAGATGGTCTCTATTATATGTGTTCGGTTTGTTTAGCTGTAAATCAATTCAAATAACTTTTGCATAGCTTCATTCGTTGGATTTTTCTATAAATATTGTGTCTATGAAGCAGTGTATGTTTGTATCAACAAAGAGTAAGAACCTAGTCATTGATTGGTCTTTTCATTCAGAGTGCACACAGCTGTGTTCACAATGAATGCATGTGTGACCTTGGTGGTTATGAATAACTCTTTATTTTTAAATATATGTAGGTATCTACATTTCTTTTTAATTTAACATTGACTTAGGGCCAAAACACATAACCGCGTTGCGTCGCCGCAACGCTAAAATTGGCAGTTCGCGTTGCGGCGTTGCGGCGTTGCGGCGTCGTGAAAAAGAGCGTTTTATTGTCGTTCAGTAGGGTAACCAGTTCGTCGTAATTTTATATTGTGGATCTATAGACGTGTCTCTGCCATGGACCATCATGAAAAACTTATTGCTTATTTGTTATTAAGAAGACATTACTCTGCTATGCTGGAACGAGCTTTGCGTTGCGGCGACGCAACGCGGTTATGTGTTTCGGCCCTTACTTATGTTTTGGCTTGTATTCCTCATTGAATAGTGTGTTGTGTGCACTTGCGGTTTCATTAACCACAAATACAGCCCGTGGCAACCGGCTGCCGTGTAATGTGTAGCGGGGTCGATTCCCGAACGGAACAAGTCTTTGTGTGATCCACAAATTGTTGTTTTGGGTCTGGGTGTCATGTGTATGTAACATTGTTTGTTTGTAAACGCATTCACGACACAGGACAAAATCATAGCGTTTTTTAAAAGAAATAAAAATGAAACAAACAGACTTGATATTTCAACAGCTCATGATGGTTTTACTATGTACCTTATCCACCGAAAGAGGGATTCTTAGAAGAGGATTCCTTCATGCATCTTCATGCTCAGCAGGTGGATTGGTTGTGTCGATGTATGCAATAGGATCACATCTGTAAACGTTAGATAGAAAAGGCATGTCTTGTGTTATGCCATGTTTATATTAAGCCGCTTGAAGTGATTTTAAGAACGCGTACAATTATACATACCAAGATACGTGTGAATACATCAGCCATAACAAAAGTAAGTTCTTGTAAAATAAAAGATGTTTATTTCGTTTTATAAATAAATATGTACAACATAAAGTTAACTAAAACAGCGAATAAAAAAGATAACTAAACAAAATAAAATCCCGTCAGTTAGGCGTCCAAGTATTCGTCCGCATTACTGTCACTGGGGTAGGTACGGGCCCACAAGACTGGCAGCATTGCTACGTTAAATGGCATGTTTATTTTCTGTCCGAATATCATCATAATTATAGTCCGAAAGTTCATCCTATATACATGCACCTGTCGCGGAGAACCTAACGGGTTACCGGGGCTCCGGCTCGACGTGCAGGAGAAGGAACGGGGTGGTTTTTAGTCAGTAAGAGTCTGACACTCCCTCCCGCCTCACCCAGGCGGGAGCAGTCATTCGATGATTTTCCCCCTTAAAAACATTTATACACATGTTTTCGCAAATAAATGATTTTGATTTAGATTCTGAAGAAATAGCCAGCCCTCTGGTCACGAGTAGAGTTGTATCCTACGAGCAATTAGTTCTTGTTATATTTTTTATAACAATAATCCCACTTAGAGTACACAAGCAGCAGAGTAAAAAATGTAAAGATTGCCAATTCGCCATCTTGTTCTCAATGAGTATATAAGGTGGGTAAGTAGGTATGTTTTTATATATTTTTTTACTAATAATTGTTTGATTTGATTGCCTCGCTGGCCGAGTGCGCCAGTGCAACTGCTAGGCAAGGGGTTTCGTTCGATTCCCGGGTCAAGCAAAGTACTACTGGGTTTAAAAAAAATAATAGTATTTAGTAGCACGGAGCCTAGAATTGTGCCCAGTATATGGCAATAGGCTCACCCCTAATTACATGGGACTAATAACATAAATAGTGAAAAGTGGGTGTTACATTGTACAGTGGCATTAAGTGACGTAATAGCCCTGCCTACCCTTTCGGGAATAAAATGCGTGATGTTTATTTTTTGGTTGATTGTTTTTTCATAATGTTTTGCGTATTGGGTAGTTAGTCTATCTATTTATATTCCTACTGGGTTTTTTAAGCACACAATGTTTAGTAACTAGATAGTGTCTAGCCGTAAATAAATATAAACAAAATGGTCGGTTTTGTTTGTTTCATTGGGTATACTTCTCACAAAATAACTAATCTTCATTCAAAATATAAAATGTATAAACGCATATCTACCTTTTACATGTTCAGCTGAATAGCTCCCGTACTACCTTTAAATAACTCAACGACAAAACAATTATTCAACGAACACGTTTATTTATTAAAGAATCAGAACCTAATAATAAAATCAGTTGGGGTTTACCCGAGAATTAAGACGACACTTAAGGTTAAGCTAAATCCGTACATCTAAATGAATAAATAAAATTGGAGTGTCTGCTTGTAATATGAAAACAACTGCTTTTTACTACATGCATGTGAATATATACCATTATACCTCTATATATATATATATATATATATATATATATATATATAAGATATATTATTGAGGATTTTCAAAATAAACCACAAATTGTTTCTCTGAAAATACAAAGTTATTGTTTTAATGAATAAACGTTTACAATATTGCAACTTATCATTTAACTATGACAATTATTCTTAAATCTCACCTGAAAATACAAAGAATCGCCTCCTCGTTTATTATTTTTAATGTTAAATTATCCTCTAGAAAACTACAAGCTATTTTCAAATTGTTATAATGGTTTCCACAGATAACCTATAAAACCACGAACAAGCGCGAAGCGCGGCAAATTCAAATTAATGAAATGTCATTTCATTACATATATACATAAAAAATATACTTACTTATTAATCTAATACGATTCTTCTACTTAAGTTTTTTTTGAAGGCGTGTGATAAACGTCCTTGAGTATTATATTCATTTACTAAGTACCTTCTTAAATTACCATCTAAGTAGGTTCCAACTTATGTATGAATGTCGATTTATTTCATCAAAGTTTTTATCAATTAACTCTTTGAGTACCGTCTTATAGACACAATTAAAGAACAATAGGTTGCGGTCACCGGTGTCCTCGCGGTGTTTGACAGTTTAATAGACATTTCAAGTGTACTTAAACTATGTTTATTATCGTTTAAAAGTTAATTATTTACATCACAAATAGTTATGGTGGTTGTCAGTAGGTATATGATACAAATTAACGATGGTCGTCAGAGGCGGGATGTACCTAAGTGTAGGTGAGCCATGCTTCGGCACGATTGGATCTTTTCGACCGGAGTGAAATCACGGCTTTAAGAAAATCGACGTGAAACAACGCTTGCGTTGTGTTTCGTGGTGTGAGTGAGGTTACCGAAGGTCCGATTATCCACCCCCCTTCTCCCCAATATCCCCAATTATTGCTGAATCCCAACAATCCTCAAATTTTTAATCCCCAAAAGGATAATAACGCATTTGTAACGCCTCTGGTGTTCCGGGTGTCCATGGGCGACACCGATTGCTTACCATCAGGTGATCCATCTCCTCGTTTATCGGCTTATACTTACCATACATTCTTTAAAGCCAATTTCATATTAATGAGCCGTTGGATGCAAGTTATTGGGGAGGCCTATGTGTGGAGGTCATGTGCTTGATATTGTGTTAAAGATTTTAAAATTAATAAATAGGAAATCATGTTTCAAACTAGTAAAAAATAACCACAAATGAAACTAAATGAAAAGCGCACCTAAGTTCTTGTAGGGCATTGCACCCAATTAATCAAAATGATTGCAAAAATGACCCACCTACCTGAGTTTATTTTTAATATAAATGATGTGAACAGGGCGCTTACTCTTGAAACCAATCTCAATGTCAATTCAATTTCAATCCACTAAAATCTCGATAATTATTCAATGTCAACACTATACAACCCTAATCGTAGCTGTTAAAATAGCATTCAGAGTACGGAATATAAAGTCCAACTCAAAGTTCATTCAATATCCACGCAATACGGATGCAATGGGCGCTAGTATTGTAACTCAAGAGTACGAAATTTCACAATATCAATGTCGTTCGATGGGAATTGGATTCAAGAGTAAGCCCCCAGTACCATGCATAAAAAGACTGATGACCGTTGAAAAAGCGAAAAAGGTATGTAAGAATCGTAGCAATTGGCGTTCCATAGTCTCTGCCTATGGGATGAGGCATGGATGAGATTATGTACGTATGTGTACATGTATGTATGACTGTGTGTATTAACAGGGCCAAAATAATGAACAAAATACTTAAATTATAATTCTTTCGTAACTATGTTTAAAAAACCAACTGCAATGCCATGTTTTTTGAAGTTGGTAAATTGATATACCTACTTAACCCACTCCTAAGTGTAGCAAACACTTTTCTGAAAACCACATCAAAATCAGTTCAGATAATCGCGAGATTATCGCGCACAAACATACACACAGGTCAAACTGAGAACCTCTTTTTTTTGAAGTCGGTTAAAAAGTATCTATAAAAGTATCCAGTATGTCATCATCAACAGCCTATAAGTGGCTACTGCTGAGCAAAGCCTCTTCTCACACGGAGAAGGTTTGAGTGTTAATCACCACGCTTGCTTAATGCGGGTTGGCGATTACAGACTTATAATTAGAAATTATAAGCCCAGGTTTCCTCACGATGTTTTCCTTTACCGTTTGTCAGTGGTGTCTAGATAATCTTAGAAAGTAGATAATTTGGAAAAAGTCACATTGGTACTTGCCGTTGGTAGGTTTCAGATCCGCGCCCTCATGCATGAGAAGCATGAGTCTTAAGCCTCCGGGCCATCACGACATTCAGTCCAGTATGTACCAATAACATATTAAAATGGTAAAATATACAAAGAATTAGTGACAAAATTTAAAATGCACACACTAATCGTTAGGAAAAATATGTCGCCATTTCGCATATGAATATTAATTTATTTATACCTCTACATATAATAAAGTCGTAGAAAAGTCAAAACTGTACGTTGAGTATCTTTTAAAAAGAATACTAGGAACGTGACCTGCACTTAATGCCGAAGCCAAAAATATGATTTTTAGAATATTTGTCTGTTTGTCTGTTTGTCTGTATGTATGTCCGGGATGAACTCAAAAATTGCTTGCATGGACTTACTTCAAATATTGCATGAATTACTAACAGGTCGATTCAACATATAGGCTACATATTATTACGCTATCACCAACGAGGGAGGAGCTGTGAATCCTTATTCCACACGAACGGAGTCGCGGGCACAGTTAGTTATGTAATAATATATCAATGTTGCTAAAATTAAAATATAGACTGACAAGAAACAAATACGAACTATTTTTATGACTGTATCAAGACACTTAACCATTATAAACAGACCGTGAAACGTGCGGAAAGATCATACAAAACGAGACCAACATAAGGTGGTTGTGTATAGCTTGATTTAAAGCCTCGTGTTCAAATTGTTGCTGACACACAAGATTTGTGTTTTATGGATAATCATTAATCAGCACTCATTAAATGTTCTGTGTTTTGCTAATTAGTGACAAATAACAAGTTTGAGTTCATTATTATGTTTTGGGCTTACTCAAGTCACGTGGAATTCGACTAGTTTCAAGTGTAGTAGCAGCGACAGTCGCCGCGTCGCGGGTCTGAATATGAGCCTCTAGCATGGCTTGAAACTAGTCGAGTTCCTCGTCAAATAATTACGTGCGTAAGCTGAATACATAATAATTGATTTAGTATGCCTCACGAGAGTTTTAATACAAACTTTTGAGTTCGACATGTGCTGAGGCCTTAGTACTATTTTGTTTTACATTTAAACTAGTTAATCGTAACGAGTACGCATTCGGCGCTCTGATTGGTTGCTTCATTGGTGCTAGCCAATCAGAGTGCCGAGAGAGAGAGAGAGTACTCGTTTAACGCTTGGCAGAGAGCTAGGACGTCGCAGGTTTATGAGTGCTGATTGTAAAATGTGTAGTTTTTTAATCGGCTTCCTGATCACTCGCGGTAAGAGTAGAGCTGGTTAAACACATATTATACCCTGACGTCGTGTACACGACTTTACTTGAACTTAATCGTCATTAAAACTAAAGTTATATAGTTTAAGTACAAAGATATATAGTACGTTATATAATTATTCACCAACATAATGTATAATTATGTGTTTGTTGTTATATAATTATTCACCAACATAATGTATAATTATGTGTTTGTTGTTATATAATTATTCACCAACATAATGTATAATTATGTGTTTGTTGTTATATAATTATTCACCAACATAATGTATAATTATGTGTTTGTTGTATTAGTAAAACAGTTTCCTCAATGTTCTTAATAAAATGTTTGTTATAAAACAATTACAAAGAATAAATAAAAATAATTAGTTCCCACGTCTTATTGTCTTCATTACAAAATAATTGAATTATTTCCCAAGTACTTAGTTACAAATGTTTTTTTATGGCATAAGCCGGTAAACGAGCAGACGGATCACCTGATGGTAAGCAATCGGCGTCGCCATGAACGCTCGAAACACCGGACGAAACAATAGAGGTGTTACAAGTGCTTTGCCAACCTTTTGGGGATTAGGAATTTGAGGATTAGTGGGGATTCGGGGATTTCGGAGAGGGGTAATTGGGCCTCCGGTAACCTCACTCAAATGACGAAACACAACACAAGTATTGTTTCACGTCGATTTTCTCTATACAGCTAATGTCAAAAACTGATCCCAATTTGCAGATTTTCGATTGAGATCTGTTATAGAAATTGGCAATTAATGTAAGTTAGCAGTATCCATCTAGGAGTAGGAACGGGGTGGTTTTTAGTCAGTAAGAGTCTGACACTCCCTCTCGCCTCACCCGGGCGGGAGAAGTCATTGGATGATTTTCCCCCCTCAAAAAAAAAAAAAAAAAAAGGTATGTATACCTACGTGGCTAAATTAGATTCATTGTTAATTACGAACAATAATGTTTTTGAAAGAAAATCCTAACAATAATTATAATGTTCAGGACTGTAAGACAGGTCACTTACAGTCTATCTACATAACATAACATCACGCCTTTTATCCCCGGAGGGGTAGGCAGAAGTGCACATCATGCCACTGTACAATGTAATACCTACTTTTCACTATTTATGTTATGAGTCCCATGTAATAGGGGGAAAGCCTATTGCCATATACCGGGCACAATTCCAGACTCCGTGCTACTACTGAGAATTTTTAAAGTGAAATTATATTATTATGGCAATAATAAAATAATACATTATGGATGAGATACATGTATGGGGTTCTAAAGGTACTTCTTATAACAGAATGTACTTCTTTACCTTAATAGAGAAATTATATCATCACGCCTTTTATCCCCGAATGGGTAGCCAGAGGTGTACATTATGAAACTGTACAATGTAACACCCACTTTTCAACAATTTATGTATCCCATGTAATAGGAGGTGAGCCTATTGCCATATACCGGGCACAATTCCAGACTCTGTGCTACTATTGAGATTTTTTTAAAAACCCAGTAATACTTTGCTCGACTCGGGAATCGAACCCGAGACCCCTTGCCCGGCAGTCGCACTTGCGACCACTCGGCCAACGAGGCAGTCTATCTAGTTTAGATATACGTAAGATTTAAGTTACGACTAGATGTAGAATATTGATAATGACCTCCATTGGACCAACTTAGTTTAGTGAAACAAGTGAATTTATTTCTGCAAATAGGCTACAAGGCAGCACTTTTACACGTCAATTTTATCAAGCGAACGATGAGGTCGACATTTCCTAACTGACTACTCTGAGAAGAAATGCCGAAACAAACTCAGAGGTCTGTCTCTTTTAAAGTCCAGACAATATGTATAACAGATTATGTGTGAGAACCGTGCCAGTTCTTTCTGTAGTGGGCGTTTGAGGAAAGAACCACAACAGTTTGAGCGGACCCGTTCTGAAGGCAGTACGCATGTGTCGGTTTACAGTCAGCTCAATTAACAGGTGAGGCTGACTGATTCGACGAACAATACCAACCTGACGTCGATGCGGACGAGTTTTTCGATGCCTTATAAATAGTTTATGTAAATAGTTGTTTTTGTTTTTTCTATAATTAATTTTAATCTTTAGTTGTATATATTTAATTTAGTAATATTTAATTTTAATTTTATTTAAGTAATAGTTAGTTTTAATTTAAGTTTTTTAATGTATGTAAATATTAAAAGTAATAAAGTAATAATTATAACTTTAAGAAAAAAAAAAAACGTAAAGAACATTTGCGTGGGTCGCACAAATACTCAAACTGTCAGAAAAAGGGTAATTAGAAAAGAAATGGTGAGGCAAAGTCTCGCACGGTCCTAGCACTAACAATTGTTAAATAAAAAGTAAATGTCAAGTTAGAACAACATATGAAAAACAATGTCACATTAAAACAATAATGTCAAATTGCATATAAAAAAAGAAATGTAACTAAATGTTACAAACATGTGAACATGACCTGTGTGGACGTTACAGCAGCTTATTCCCAAGCCAGACTATCATCTAGGTAGTCTTTTATTTTATAATAAGTTTTACTATAAAATTTATCTTTAATGACATTTTTAAATTTATTTAGACTCAAATTTTGGATATGGCTGGGAATCTTATTGTAAAAGCGTATACTCTGACATCTAAACGAACCACTTATTTTCTTTAGTCTAGTAGTGGGAACAACATATTTGTCTTTATTTCTCGTGTTGATATTATGTATATCACTATGTTTTTTAAATAAACTTTTGTTTTTATGAGCATATACTAAATTTTCATAAATGTATTGAGAAGCAACAGTCATTATATTAATTTCTTTAAATAGTTCCCTGAGAGAGTACCTCGGACTAAGATTATAAATTGATCGAATGGCCCTCTTCTGCAGAACAAAGATAGATTGAATGTCAGCAGCATTCCCCCATAAGAGAATACCATATGACATGACACTATGAAAATAACTAAAGAATACTAATCGCACTGTATGTACATCGATTAGATTTCTAATTTTTTTAACGGCATATGCTGCAGAACTGAGCCTTTTCGATAACTTATTTATATGTGGAGCCCACTGGAGCTTAGCGTCTAGGGTTATACCTAAAAAGACAGTAGAATCTACAGGGCTCAACTCCTCACCCTTAATGAGCACGCTGGTTTTCACATGTCCAACATTTGGTGTTGTAAATTTAATGCATTTAGTTTTAGTTCCATTTAGTAATAGGTTGTTGGCATTGAACCAGCGTACTATCTCCGAGAGAGCACTATTCACATTATCAATAACTAATTGTCTACGTTTAAGTTTAAATAATAACGAAGTATCATCCGCAAACAGTACTATCCCGTGGTTATCCCTTACAAGGTAAGGTAAGTCATTTATATATATAAGAAACAAAAATGGGCCGAGAATTGACCCCTGCGGAACCCCCATCCTGACAACAGACCCGGTGGAGACTTTTCCGTTTATTTCGACTTTCTGAATCCTGTTACTCAAGTATGAGGTAAGAAGATCCAGAGATTTACCTCTTATTCCATAATGGGATAGCTTCCTGATCAATGTATCATGAAGGACACAATCGAACGCCTTGGATAAGTCACAAAAAATGCCCAAAGCGTCGCTTGAGTCCTCCCACGCGTCATATATGTGATTAAGAAGTTCAACACCGGCATCAGTTGTTGAACGACCCCTGGTAAAACCAAACTGGTTACTATGTAACAATTTATTTCTATTAAAAAATCTTTGCATTTGATTTAGAATAATTTTTCAAAAATTTTACTAAATGTACACAGAATTTCCCCACAAATCTGCAGTCTTTTTCTTATTTAAGGTATGGAAGGTTTTGACGATATCTGTACAATCTATGTGTTCAAAAGAGAACCCTATGCTGCAAGCTATAACGTTTTCTTTTAGTAAAGATTCTGCAACAGTGGGAGATGAATTCAATGACTTAGTCGTAGATATAGGAATGTCCAAAAAGAAACTTTCAAATGCAGCTGCAACTTCTGCGTCTGATTTTATTACATTATTATCAATTAGAAGACTATATTCATTACTTTTCTTTTTGGACCTTCCCGTCTCACTGTTAATAATACTCCAGGTCGCTCTGATGACATTGGTACTGTTCTTTATTTTGGAGCTCAAGTACCGCGACTTTGCAATAGCGCAGACCTTTTTAAACAATTTAGAATATTTCCTAACATATACATTAAATTCGATTGTGTTATTAAATGTCCTCTCACTATATAGCTCATAGAGACGTTTCCTACTTTTATAGATTCAGACAGTCTTTGGGTTGACAGTGATAAATGGTTTAGACATTGTATTTACATGATTTGTTATTAAATTAAAAAGAAAAAGAAAAAAAAAGAAAAAAAAAAAAGAAAAAAAAAGAATGTCAGTATAAATATTATCCAGGCAAGTGGAACTAGTGGGAGTTATCCTAGTGGGCTCCAGAAATAAGTTCGCAAGGTTAAATGAGGCAAATAAACTTACAATTTTAGTGCTTAGACTAGAATTCTCTAACAAATTTACATTAAAATCACCACAGGTAATGATGAATTTATTTGAGCTACTGAGTCTATTTAATACTTCATCTATTACTGTTTCAAAATAGTCATACAAACCAGAAGGTGGTCTATACACACTTAAAACAATAAACCGCTCTAATTCCACACAAGCTATTTCAACAGTGCGTTCAACAGAGTAACTAACTATATCCTTGCGTTTATTGCTTGCGTAAATTTAAGTTTGTTATTTATTAATATTAGTGAACCACCATGTATAACGTTCTCCCTGCTGAACGAACCAAACGATTACCAAAATTGAACATTAGTTGATGAGATTTCAACCAATGCTCAGTAATACACAAAATGTCAACATTATTACAATTCAAAAATAACTCTATTTCTAGTTCCTTGCTCATAAAACCTTGAATATTTTGGTGAACCAGACTGATAACACTACTGTTTGATTTGCAAGAGGTTCCCTCTATTGTCTTACTTTTTAACTCGTCGAGTACCGTCATTATAGACACAATTATAGAACAATAGGTTGCGGTCACCGGTGACCGCTTGGTGTTTGACAGTTTAATTTAAATTATTAGAAATGTCAATATTTATTGAATTATTATAAAAAATATAATATATAAAAAATACTACAATTAATATGGCAATTTTCGAATTAATATTTAGAATCATATCATCAGTAGATAAAAGAATTCCCATTTGCGCAATCTACATAGACATGACTAAGGCATTTGACTTTGTAAACCATAAGATTTTACTACAAAAACTTGATAGCTACGGTATCAGAGGAAATGTATTGAAACTAGTAGAATCGTATCTTACTGACAGATATCAATGCACAGAGTTTACTAGAATTTGTCCTAAGACTAAACTGGTTACAACGTATAAATCTAAACCAAGACGTATAAATTATGGCGTGCCTCAAGGCAGCGTCTTGGGGCCGCTGCTATTTTTGATATACATCAATGATCTTCCTAAAGTCACACGTCAAAAAATGGTCCTCTTCGTAGACGACAGTACTGCTATAATTGAATGTAACAATCCACATAATTACCAAAATGATATTAATAATTCCCTTTCTGAAATCATTGACTGGCTCAATAATAATAATTTAATTATTCATCTAAATAAGACAAAAGTAATGCATTTTTATCAGCGGCGAGAAAACCCAACTTTAAGTGTCTCATACAAGTGTAACGAAATAGAAGAAGTTAGTCATATCAAGTTCTTGGGTATAACGATTGACAATAAACTCACTTGGAAGCCTCATACTGAAGAATTATGCAAACGACTTAGCCAATCAGCATATGCGCTCTCCCAGTTGTCAAAAAAAGTAAATATTGAGACCTTATTAACAGCGTATCATGGACTAGTTTGTTCAGTTTTACGATATGGGCTTGTTTTTTGGGGGCAGTCCGCTAATAGAGATCTGGTTTTCAAAATGCAAAAGCGCTGCATAAGGGCAATGTGTAATTTTAAACTAACTGATAGTTGTGTACCTTTTTTCAAATCCCTAAAACTACTCACACTGCCATCATTGTACATTCTGGAAACAGCGCTATTTGTAAAAACTAATTTACATCTGTTTGTTAAATTATCAGACGTCAGAAAAACTCCTATGCGTACTAAATACTTGAATCAATTATGTCATACAACATGTAAAACGGCTTTAATGTATAAAAGTTTCTTTGGTATTGCTCCTAGAATTTATAATAAAATATCGGATCAGATAAAACAATTACCTGTCCACAAGTTCAAGAAAACTTTGCAAAAAAATTTAATTGACAAATGTTATTACACAGTTGACGATTTCTTGAATGATTAAATTCCTACCTATAATGTTATTTTTATTATCTTCAATAACAATCACTTCTAACTTTATTATTTTTTTAATTGTGACATTTTTAAATTATGACATTTTGTTAAATTGTGACATGTTTATTTTTTATTGTAAGCCACAAAAGTTAAACTGCAAAATATATTTGTATGTCTTAGCATAGACAAAACATAGCGCACTGTTATTAACCTTTAAGATCTGTATTTTTGTTACCTATGTTTTACAAATAATAAATGATTGATTGATTGATTGATTGATTGATTATTAATAATGTCAATATTTGAAAGTTGCTCAATAGGAGCAACCTGTTTAGCCAAGTTCTTGGCTGTAATATTAAAAAAATATGATAGCGACACCGCTATTCGTCTTATACCTCTATAATATTTTGAAAGATAGTACCTATCTTTAGTCATATATAAATTTTTGCCAACTAAATTGTTGGTGTCCATTACATGTACCTATATTGCTATTATTACATAAATTATAGATAGCAATATTTAGTTTAAATCTTAAATTGTTTTCTTCCTGTGGCAAGCTATTACTATAAGGTAATGTAAACAAAATGATCTGCTTTATTTTAAGCTCTGTAGGTAAGTGAATTATAAAATTGCAATAATTTTTTTTTATTATCTATTTCCACACATAATTATGAGGGTAGAATCTTGCTTAAAACTATAATTGATATTTTTTTCTAAAATATTACTAAAAGAATATCCGGGCATACAGTGATTCATTATTAATTGTCCAGGACAAATATTTGTCAGTAAAGAACCTAAGTTCTTCCCAATCTCATCACTGAAGATTACAATGATTACAATGTTTTTACGTCAAATTTCCGTGGTACTTGACAACTGGGCTTCTTACAGTTGTGCAGTCTCTTTTGTGCCTTTATTTAGGCTCAAGTCGTTCTGTCTCCTGCATTAAATTGACCGAGCGAAGTGGAAACCATCCTTTTTCTTATCTTCTAATAATATCTTCTGATTCATTTCTTATGTCAGGATGTATGATATTTGTGATACTGGGTTACATTACAGGAGTTGCAGCGGTTTTGGGAGGTTGTGGCGAGTTTGTCCCAAAAAAATTACCTCTATGTAAAATCGTATGTATTTTGTGTATGTGTGAGTTACCTATGTACTTAGCTTAATGCATTATGCAGTGTTTACTATATTAGACGTATAGTCATACTCATAGATATAATAAAATAATATATCTGTGGTTATATTCGTAGTCTTGACACCAAATACAGTACTTAGTTTAGTGTTAATATAAAGATATTATATTATATAAAGCACAATTTAGTCTCTCAATTAAAGTGAACCGCAAAAGGATTTCAATAACATTTTTACATAAGTAATTCCACATGAACGAGTTCTAGGTCTTTAGTACCTACTTAAAACTTAGCTAAATACTAGTCTAGAAATCTAGTTGCGCTCAATTACATGTGCTATATAGCCAAATAAGAGATTAGGTCGATGAAGGCTCCATATTCTATATTCATGTATGTGTGTACAACAATCTTGACATTTATAGTGTTACGAAACGAGTCAGATATCATATTCGCAGAATGCATAAATATGTACGTGCTAAATCCAAGTTTCAATGTTTTTGAATTGTTCTAGATTTTATAAAATTCGTTTCTTTTTTGTTTTTGTATATTATGCATAATGCCAGTGACAGCCAGTGATGAGTTTCTGTTTTTAAATTTCTAGAACACTTTTTTATTTATTGGCTGTTTTCTATTTTTAAAGTTGTTGTTGTAATGATTTTGTTTTTTTATTAATTTAATTACCTATTTACTTATGTTTTTGTAAAGAAGAAACCTATACTATGTATTAGATGCACCTATACTATATCTAAGTACTAATTTTGAAAGCCTATTTTTTACTTAGTCGTTGATTTATATACATAACAGTTTCGACTGGTATCAGATACCATAGTATTTTTTTTTCGTATAATGACCCCTTAACATGGCCATATAAGAATTTAAATATATAACATATTTGTATGTTACACAGCACATTACTCACTATATAATTTAGTCACACTACACGAAAAAAAAAATTATTATATCGTGATGGATAAATATAGCTCAAGATTTCTAGACACGACACGACGAAATAAATAAAACTAAAGATGTCGCGTGCACCTAAAAAGTGTTAGAACAAAAAAGTTAACGATCGTTCACCGGATTATCTCAGACCAGACAGGCTAAGTGCTAAAGTATTGCAACAAAATTGCATTCAAGACAGAAATCATACGCTTGAGTTCTAATAACGCTGAACCCTGTATCACTTCACTACAATCCGTCCCGCCGAGGAAGTGTGCTCGACTGTGCACACAACATGCACTTAGTCGCAAATCTTCACAGCAATAAAGCACGTCAACAAGGGCCCACATGTCGTAATCACAGATCTTGAAATCACGACCTGACTTCAAGGTAAAAATCTAGGCAAAGGCAATAATTTTCCGATCGTTATCTCTATAATAATCGCGCTGTCTTCACTGACTTTGGTAAAAAAAGCAAAACTACCCTGCAATAACAAACGAGTGTATACAATAACAATAACTATAACTATGTACTCACATCCACGACACTCCTTGTAAAAAACTTCTTTGTTATCACTTCACAAAACTGCACTGTTATTTTAATTGTGAAACAAATAAATGTATAATTTAAATACACTCGCGGTACAATTGTTTGATGACGCGACAGACGTGCGCCCCGCGCGACGTGCTAACGTTGACTGAAGCGGTGTTAAGAAATATCGCAGGTAGGGATGCGTATGCGCCGCCGAAGGCTTTTATGCTATAATTGATAAAAGTTGATACATACGTCATGCGCGTCTGTTTATGTTATTCAAATATCGTCACGGTATTGTGTAATGGAGGGGTGAATAGGAATGGGTGATTACAATCGATTATAGAATTTACCAACGGTGTCTGGGATTTCCGTGTGTTGATAAATATTTCTAAATATTGAATTGTTTAATGTTCAATTGAGAAGGTGATTGTTACCAGACCACTTAACAATTAGTGGTCCACCATTTTGGAAGAAAGAAGAGGAATTATTTTGACAGGGGAATTGGACTAGTCACATTGCTATAGCATACCATCTTAGGTTACCCGCCTAGGCGGGATACAACATTTATCCTAAAAGGTTTTTTTTTTAAGTGGGGAAAATCATCGAAAAAATTTTTACAGACTAGTCAGTCAGCTAGTTAGACTCTTACTGACTAAAAACCACCCCGTTCCTTCTCATGCACGTCGAGCCGGAACCCCGGTAACTCGTTAGGTTCTCCGCGATCCCCAAAGGGGTAGGCAGAGGTGCACATTACGGTACTTAATGTCACTGTATAATGTAACACCCACTTTTCACTATTTATGTTATGAGTCCCATGTAATAAAGGCATTATTGCCATATACCGGGCACAATTCCAGACTCCGTGCTGCTACTGAGAATTTTTTAAAAACCCAGTAAATCTTTGCCCGATCCGGGAATCGAACCCAAGACCCAACAGCCCAACAGTTGCACTTGCGGTTGCAAGTGCAACTGCGGTTGCAAGTGCAACTGCGGTTGCAAGTGCGACTCGACCAACGAGGCAGGAAACAATACATTTCAAAAATAATGTTCAGAGTGTGAAAATAGGCTTTTACTTTCTAACTACAGCTACATACTCAGAATATCGAACTTTAGACCTTGTGCTCAGAAGCCTATCTCCAACGACTTAACTAACGAGGCAGTAAAACAATAAAAAAAATGATGAATTTTAATATAATTAAGACTTATTTGAATAATTATAAGTACCGATGTGAGACCTGACAGGCGTCACCTTGTTTGATTTATTCAATGTTAGATATACATACATGTAATAATTTATTGACCGTGAACATATTTTGTATTAAAACTAACAAAAACAAAATGTGGAACAAACATGTTTGTGTGACACCAACTCTTGACCGCTAAGATTTATTGAATAAAATAATATTATGTTATTTTTTGTCATCATCCCTATTTTTTACCGTGTCTCATTTTCATAGGTTGCAAAAATGATAATGAGCTGATTAGGGAATTTCAGTACAGTCATTTTTTAAACTAAGCTTATTAGTGCCGTCATTATAGACACAATTAAAGAACAATAGGTTGCGGTCACCGGTGTCCTCGCGGTGTTTGACAGTTTAAGAGTTAACTAATAAGTTTTATAAGCAATCGGTGCTACCCATAGACATCTGAAACACCAGAGGCGTTACAAGTGTGTTGACGGTTTTTTGAAGGGGGGAACAAGTGAAACAAGTGATTTTATTTCTGCAAATAGGCTACAAGGCAGCACTTTTACACGTCAATTTTATCAAGCGAACGATGATGTCGACATTTCCTAACTGTCTGAGAAGAAATGCCGAAACAAAATCAGAGGTCTGTCTCTTTTAAAGTCCAGACAATATGTATAATAGATTATGTGTGAGAACCGTGCAAGTTCTTTCCGACCCGTTCTGAAGGCAGTACGCATGTGTCAGTTTACAGTCAGCTCAATTAACAGGCTGACTGATTCGACGAACAATACCAAACTAAAGAACATTTGCTTGGGTCGCACAAATACTCAAACTGTCAGAATATGAGTAATTAGAAAAGAAATGGAGAGGCAAAGTCTCGCACGGTCCTAGCACTAACAATTGTAAAAAATAGATAAATGTAAAGGTTGAACAAAAAATAAAATTTTTTCAAATCAAAAACAATATCACATTAAAATAATAATGTCAAATTGCATATAAAAAGAAATGTAACTAAATGTTACAAACATGTCAACATGACCTGTGTGGACGTTACAGCAGTTTATTCCCAAAAATCATCGAATGACTGCTCCCTGGGTGAGGTGGGAGGGAGTGTCAGACTTTTACTGACTAAAAACCACCCCGTTCTTTCTCCTGCACGCCGTGCCGGAGCCCCGGTTACCCGTTAGGTTCTCCGCGACATCTTGGTAATCTCACTCACATGACGAAATACAACGCAAGCGATAGTTTTCTTGAGCTGTATCCCACGAAATTGTGGCAATAATAGAAAAAAGGGTTAGGACATCCAGAACTCCCACTTATCACACGAAATGCAGCAACATCTACGTCACGACTTCACGCTGGTAATCTGTGAGGGGAGTTAGAGTTTGAGTTTTTGTTTATTTGTTTTCAATCAAATCATTAATTTCAATTACTCCAGTAAATACTTTTGAATGTCAACAAAAAATTTTAGAGTGAAGCTTGGAAAAGTTGAATTGGAATTCCTATGGAGAAGAACGAGCAAGAAACTCCATAGGTTACTCTAAGCTATGTATTTATTGCATCCCTAATATACACATACAGGTGGTTAGAAAATACAATAGTGACAATTACGGACGCTGTCGAGTACAGCAAAATTAAAATCCCTTCACGTCAAAACGGCTGAATTGCTCAAGATAAAATTTGGAACTAAGGTAGATTGTGGTCTGGAATTACACATAGGCTACTTTATTCCACGTGAACGCGAGCGAAGCCGGTGGTAGAAGCTAGTATAATTTATTTAGTCTATAAGATAAATAACGCTTATGTTACTGCACATGTAGTAAACTGAGTTGTAGTAAGATAACCTTCACCTTAATTTGCAAGCTTACAAGCAAATACATTGCTGTCAGCCGCTCGGTGCAACGTTGGACAAACATTGGTCCATCTGCATGAGATGAACTCGCTGCGGCCTATGACCTTTCATCGATGAATCTGTGTACAACGTTTGCTTGCGTTGTGTGAGTGAGGTTACTGGAGGCCAAATCTCCTTCGCATCTTCCATCCCCAATCTCGGTCCCAAAATCACCACATTTTTAAATCCCCTGCTCTGCTCGCCTCGCTAACTGCCTCGTTGATCGGGAGGTCGTAAGTGCGACTGCCGGGCAACAAGGTATATTCTAGATTCCATCTGAAAAATAATCAAATCCGGAAATCAATCTCCAGACCTCTTACTTAGCAGTGCGACCACTCAATCAATGGCAGTCAAATATGTGCCACTTATAACTTCACGCCTTTTATCCTTGAAGGGGTAAGCAGGAGGAAGAGCTGTACATTACAGCACTTAAAACCATGTGTGCGGTACTTGAGTGCTATAATGCTAGTTGACAGACCTCACATTGATTTCTAAGGTTTTATTAGGCACATCAGACTGCCTCATTGGCCGAGTGGTCGCAAGTGTGACTGCCGACCAAGGGGTCTCGGGTTCAATTCCCGGGTCGGGTAAAGTACTACTGGGTTTTTAAAATTATCAGTAGTAGCAATTTTATGTGGACTGTACCTTCTGACTTCTAAGAGGTTCGGGTTCAGGAGTTCAAACAGCCAGCGCTATCAATATACCCCAATTGGTCTATCTTCGACTTAAAATTGGCATTGTTTTAAAACATAACATAACATCACGCCTTTTACCTTCTTCTTTTATGTAGGGAGAGGTGCACATTACGACATTTAATATACCACTGTACAACGTAACACTCACTTTTCACTATATTATTATGTTAAGAGTCCCATGTAATAGGGGGTGAGCCTGTTACCATATACTAGCACCAATTCCAGACTCTGTGCTACTGCTCAGATTTTTTTACATAACATCACGCCTTTTTATCCTTGAAGCGTAGGCAGAGGTGCACATTATGGCACTTAATGCCACTGTACCTCTACAATGTAACGTCTACTTTTCATTATTTATGTTAAGAGTCTTATGTAATAGGGGGTGAGACTATTGCCATATACTAGCACCAATTCCAGGATTCGATTTTTTTTAAAACCCAGTAATACTTTGCCGTACCGCGGATCGAGTCCGAGACCCCTTGCCCGGCAGTCGCACTTGCGACCACTCGACCAACGAGGCAGGCAATTTGTTTCAAAATGTTTAAGATATTAATATATTTAATGGGTTGTGATGACCATCCCATAGTTTGATTTATTTACGGGTAGGTCATTGACTGTCTTGAATCTTGATTATCTAAATAATTAAAGATTGCTGTTTTGTTAACCGACTTCAAAAGAGGAGGAGGTGCTCAATTCGACTGTATTTTTTTTATGTTTGTTACTCGATTACTCGAAGACGCCTGGACCGATTTCAAAAACAAAAAAGGCACCGGCTTCTCAACTATCAGTGGGTGTGTAAGCTATATGTAAGTACGTATGACCAATAATAGTTATTTTTTGCTTTTTAGTTTTTACTCTTTGTTCGTTTTTTGTTTTTGAAGTCGGTTTTTTTAAACGCACTTTTTTATTTTTTTGAGGTTTTCGAACCGGTACCTTGACCGGAAAAAAGTATTGACTTTTTTGTTTTTCATCAGCATTTTCCGGACGTGAGTCTGGAATTGTGGCAAATAGTGTATGAAAATTAAAAATTTAATTAGTCCGTCAGTTAGGTAATGAAAAAATATTAGAAACGTATTTTTATATTTTGTCGTATAAGAAAACAATACTCAGATTAAACGGAGTTAAGTTTAGTTTAGTTTTTAAGAATCTCAGTAGTAGCACAGACTCTGGAGTTGTGCCCGGTATATGTCAATAGGCTCACCCCCTATTACATGGGACTCATAACATAAATAGTGAAAAATGGGTGTTACATTGTACAGTGGCATTATGTCCCGTAATGTGCACCTCTGCCTACCCCTTCAGGGATAAAAAAAGGTATGATGTTATATTATGTTATGGATAATCTAGATAATGTTACAACAAGAACAAACAAGAATTTGTGCCAAGTAGATGTACCAAATTGCACTTTGGCCGACATAGGAAGTGAACCCTCTTATTTCTTGAACACCAGTCACGCTAGTTATCACAAGTTTAACGAAGTAGAAGTTGGTTGAAAAAGGATTTTAAATATATAGGTACTTAAGTACCTACGAAGTATTGTACCTCGATGTATAGATTTGTACTTCTTTGTTTTTTTTTAGCGGAAACATATTCAACCATCAACTTGCAATGAGAACTAGTCAGACAAGTATTGCATCTCCGACTACAAATATAAATAACATTAACATAACATCACGCCTTTTATCCCCGAAGGGGTAGGCAGATGTGTACATTATGCCACTGACAATGTAACACCCACTTTTTACTATTTATGTTATGAGTCCCATGTAATAGGGGGTGAGCCTATTGCCATATACCGGGCACAACTCCAGACTCCGTGCTACTACTGAGGTTGTTACAAACCCAGTAATACTTTGCCCGACTCGGGAATCGAACCCGAGACCCTTTGCCCGGCAGTTGCACTTGAGTGGTCGCAAGCGACTGCCGGGCAAGGGGTCTCGGGTTCGATTCCCAGGTTGGGCAAAGTATTATTAGGTTTTTCAAAAATTCACAGTAGTAACACGGAGTCTGGAGTTGTGCCCGGTATATGGCAATAGGCTCACCCCCTATTACATGGGACTCATAACATAAATTGTGAAAAATGGGTGTTACACAGTGGCATAATGTACACCTATGCCTACCCCTTCGGGGATAAAAGGCGTGATGTTATGTTATGTTGGTTTTCGCCAACCTTTAAGTAACACCTAACAGTGCATCCAAGGGGTTGAGGTGCTCTAAGGGATCATTTAGAGGGGTCGGTGACGGTCATACGCCTCTTGTAATACCTACTATGTAAGTGTTCCTATAGTCATTTACCAGCCACTATGCTAGACAGCGTACTATTTACTGAAAAATAATTTCACAATACTTTGCTCGAGGGTCAAACTCGAGACCATTTGCACGAAAGCCACACTTACATCAACACCACCATCACGGCAGACAATTTTAAATCAACAATTCAATATCATCACTCCATTACGTAAGAGAGCAGGCAGAACTATCAGATCCACATTGGCTGTTAGGTAATAGTCTTGGAATCGAACCGGTTGACCGTGGGCCGCATACTTTCACGGCTAAGCCGCTGTGGGTCGAAGGGCCGTAGATTGCAAAAAACTGCTTATCAATGAAGTTTTGTAATGACAGGAATTAATACGCGAACTAGTCTCGTTACGAATTTATAATTGTCAATACATTATTTTCAATAGCATTGCCCGTGGCTTCGGTCTCAAGCAATTTAGATATTCTATAATAGACTTCAAATAAGGAAATTCTCAGATTGATCTGATTGTGTGTCTGTGATAATCTCACGATTGACTGAACTGATTTTGATGCGGTTTTTAGTAAAAGTATTTGTTTATGCTTAAGAGTAGTTTAGCAGGTACCTGTATTAACCGACTTCAAACAATAAGGAGTTGTTTGTCGTCCAGTGTGCTGCTTTCTGGGTCCGGGTGTGATCTGTACGCCAACCATAGAGTTTGATGGCTAACACGAACATGTTTTCTTTAAACTAAATCCTAGAGTGAACCAATTCGAATAAAATTTCCAAAACACCTAGATCAAGGTATCGATAGTTAGTAGATACCCATTAGTGTTGCAACCATGAGTGCTGTATAGCAGACATACATAATATCACGCCTTTTTTCTTCGAATGGGTAAGCATAGGTGCACATTACGGCACTTAATGCCACTCTACAATGTAACACCCACTCTTCACAGTTTACGCTATGAGTCCTATGTAATATGGGGTGAGCCTATTCCCATATACCGAGCACAATTCCAGACTCTGTGCTACTACTGAGATTTTTTTTAAAACGCAGTAATATTTTGAGCGGCCGGGGAATCGAACCCGAGACACCTTGCCCGGCAGCCGCTTGCGACCACTCGGCCAACGAAGCACTGTGTAGCAGAATAACAACCGAAATCATATATTTTTGTAAATAGATCAATTACAAATCTAATGGAAGGCATCATATTAAATTAAACTGAAATTAAATAGGTACCAATATGAATAGGGTATATGACTAATTTTTATATATGTATGTCCGTCTGGTAGATTATTTAAAAACATTAGACACGTATTTTTATTTTCTTACAGAAACGAATAGTTTCGAAGATATATTGATTTGAAATATCGCATGACGTCACTTTTGAATACGATTTATACTCTAAAATGACGTAGCTACCTCCTACTCCTAAACTTTGATTCGTTTTATCTAAGTATTGTTTTCTTATACGACAAAATAAAAAAATACGTATCGTATTTTTTCATTACCTAACTTACGGACTAATTGGATTTTTTAATTTCCTTACCCTATCATCCTCCCTATTGAAAAATAAACTCAAATTACATACAGTAAACAATTCTAAAGTCCTTGAAACAAAATTCAATAATTAAAAAAAATACCAATAAATAGAATAATGACATGGATCGATGCACCTTGACCTACAAAACGGATAAGGTATTTGATCATAGAGTATTTGCGATGCTTTATCATTATCACAGTCAAACAACGCCCAGTATCAGGTATCACTGATAACGATAAGAGCTATGATTCATTAGATACTGACAAAGAGATCCATACTATAATGAAAACCGATTCCACGAACAACAGTCCTTTTGTAAAATAAATAAAATTAACAAAATATTAATTAATTAAAACAATATTGACTTTTGTTTGATCTCCGTGAATTGTTTGAATTTTACAAACAATATAATATTCGGTGTGTGTCTTTTGTTTTGTGCACGTTGCGGTGTGTACAGTGAAGTGATTGATATAATAGAGGTAGAATTTACGAGAATTGTTTTATCAACTGTGGATTTTGTGTGATTGATACTCTTTCAGTTTCAAGTGTATGTTTGAACTGTGTTGTGTGTTATATAGTGTTTTTCAAGCACAGCGTAGTGTTGTTAGATTATTTTGACAAATAAGGTAAGTCAATTTTAAAATTGTGCTGTATAAGAGTATCCTGCTTTGTAGTCCACACAGTTCATTAAAATCCCACTAATAATATTACGAAATATGTAAAAGTTTCTTTGTTCGTATGTTTGTCCATCAATCATGTTGAAACTACAGATTGGATTTTGATGAAATTTGATATACAGGCAGCATATGGGCTGACTTAGGTGATATACCTAAGTCATATATAAAAGTGTTTAAGATATATACATATATGTATATACTTTATCTCGATTAAATGCTGCGAGCATGGGTAGCTCCTTGTCCGACCAGAAACAGACCCGAGCGTACGGCGCGTCGCGTACCGCGCGCGCCTCAAAAAGCCATCAGACCACCACAGATGGGGCCCAATAGGGCCGATGCCGATTCGGAGTCGCGGAAAACCTAACGGGTTGCCGGGGCTCCGGCTCGACGTGCAGGAGAAGGAACGGGGTGGTTTTTAGTCAGTAAGAGTCTGACACTCCCTCATCATCCGGAATCACGTTCTACGCGAACGAAGTTTCGACAACAGCTAGTTATTGTATATAGAGGTAGGTATTTCTTCAAATTAATAATATTGTGTCGCGTTGTGACCCATACATTATAGATGAGTCGGTTTCTTACAAAATGTGCTGGCTTATGGTATTTTATATGTTACACTTATTAAAATAGTCGACGAGTGAATCACCGCTTGTAATATAACCCAATTTTGCAAACAGCTAACATTGTATTTGTAGTATTTACCTATAGGTAACTGTTTACTTTACCTATAGGTAAATACTACAAATACAATGAGTGGAAATGAGAACCTAAGTGATTTTGTTTAAATACCTGAACGGGCTAATAGCACCCTTTCAGCAGAGTAATCAGATGTACAATTTGATTTTTTTAAGAGGGGAAAATCATGGAGAACCCTTCGGGTTACCGGGTTTTTGAGTGTATTAACACGCTAAATGATTTAATAATCATTGGGGTTAAGTTTTTAGCGTGTATCTGTGTGATAGTTAACCAGTATCTAATAATAAAATATACCTATCTAAGGTTAGTTTCCTGTTTTGATAAGTAATACTTGTATTAATTTTATTCTCTATTTATAGATCCCAACTGAACATGACACAGTCATATTAAACGTGAATTTATTTCTGTGTACTTAAAAATAAATAGTTTAATGTTTTAATAAGTAGTAAGTAGTAGTTTTTCGTGTTTGCCAAGTTGAGTACTTATTTAGCGCTAATATCACGTTTTGCCCGCGAATTTACTAGACATTGAGTGGTAGCAGGCTGATTTGTCAGTTATGGCTTATGTTTAACATATCACCTTATTAACTAACGTATATCAGGGAGAAATAGTTAATGATCACCAGAATTCAAACCCCTTTTTAATTTTAAATTGTATCCAAAATTTGTACATTTAGCCTTCCTATTGGAACAAACGAGTCTTGCACAACCGAACCAATATACCTAACTATGTAACCAGAGTATTGTAAAATCTGATTAAAAAGAGTAACCGATGGAGTTTCTAGCCCGTTCTTCTCCATAGGAACCTACACCTTGGAATGAGCAAATAGGTTCACTTTTAATTTTTTATTGACGTTCAAGAGAGCCTTCCTGGTCTAATTGAAATAAATGATTATGACTTGACATGACTTCAATTTCGAAACAAATCAAAGTTAACCCAAAAATCGTTAATCACCACCGAAATTAAAAACGCTGTTGTATCAAATAGATTAAGCCGACGGTGCTCTTCGCGGGACTCCCATTTCTGACCGCAGGGTTTTAAGTAACCGAAAAAGTAACCGTAAACGAATGGGATGACGGTACCTATTAGTTCGCTCGCTATCCGCCTACCATGCCGGGCTGCCATCAAAGATGATCATTTACTACATTTTTGGTGTTAAGTATAAATGTTTGGTAAAAGAACTCAGGGTATGAAAGTATTTTCTATTGGTCATAATATTTGGACGGCATATGTTCAGCTGCGGAGGTCTTGTGGCAGATATGATGATTGTGATTAATAACAGACTAAGATCCCCGAAACTTTAACGGATCATATTATAAAACTGGAATTTACTATATATGATGGTAAGCAATCGGCGTCGCCCATGGACACCTGAAACACCAGATGCGTTACAAGTGCGTTACCGGCATTTTGGGCTATTACCCATTTGAGTATTGTTAGGCATTCAGTGATTGGAGAGTGGGGGAGGGGGGATCTCCCACACTAAATACCTCTGCCGACTGTACATAATATGTTTGGTAAACATAATACATGCGTCAGTACATAGGTACTTATATACCGTGTAAATATTGTGGTCATATGCAACTGCAGTATTCTCACGACCATTTTACAAGTATTCGTAGAAAACCTTTATGTAATGGGCGTCATCATACCATGTATATTTAGATAGCGAAACCTAGAATTGTAAATGTACAACAAATGATTGAGTGAATAGAAATCAACGGGTGAATATGTATAGGAACGGAGAGGACATTTTCCCAACAGTTATTCTCCCTTCTACTATGCAGTAGACTTTTTTTAAGGGGGGAAAATCATCGAATGGCTTCCCCCGCCTGGGTGAGGCGGGAGGGAGTGTCAGACTCTTGCTGACTAAAAACCACCCCGTTTCTTCTCCTGTACTTCGAGCCGGAGCCCCGGTAACCTGTTAGGTTCTCCGCGACACTATGCAGTAGACTATTTGCCCCTCGAAATCTATTCACCCCATTATACCATTAGGTAGGTACCTAAATTCGTACTTTTACTGTGTTTAAAAGAATATACATTTTCTGAAACTCAATACTAACGTTATCATCTGGAATACTATCCGATATGACTAATAAAAATCACGCACGAAGGTAGGACATATGGATAGATAATAATTATTTTCTCTGTATAGCGAAATTTTATACCTCTACATGTTCACTTTGTTCACATTTTGGAACAAGCTTTACTGTACTGGTAATTTTATTGTTTGTGTGTTACTATTTTCATCTGGCATGTGATGATGCAGCCTACGATGGAGCACGGATGCCCATAAACTCATTCACATTCACCGTGATCTGAAACATACCCATATAGGACAGATAGCGATACCCTTCAGGAAACACGTACCGAAAAAGAATGACTTGGAATATAATTATTTATTTCTCAATTCCAGAACTATGAAGTAGTCATGATACTTACATCGTCTTACTAGGGGGCAGCACTACTCCAGGATGAGCCTCACCAGGTTGGGTCAGAAGGTGGAAGGGACGGCGGGGAAGAGCGCCAAGGACTGCCCCTGTTACTTCTGCAATGAACTCTTTGAACTGGGACAGTTACAGGTACTTATTAAACTAAAGGAATACAAAGAATATTATGGAACGTGCTTCGGTACGCGGGCACGAATGGACTTCCCAGCTCGACAGCAGTCATACCATTTCTTCACAGAAAACAACACTTCAGTGACTGTATTGAGTGTTCAGTACCTATCTGTGTTGAGCGTTTGTCTCTTATTTCCAATCTCTAAATCCCCAAAAGATTGGTGTAATGAAAATAATCACTACATAGTATAAAACAAAGTCGCTATCTGCCGTCTGTCTGTCCTATGCATACTTAGATCTTTAAAAGTACGCAACGGGTATTGATGCGGTGTTTTTATTAAATAGAGTGATTCTTAAGAAAGGTTTATATGTGTAATACATGCATATTGCACCCGTGTGGAGCCGGGGCGGGTCGCTAGTTATTATATAAACTACTTTTAAAAACAGTTCAAAGTTTAAGCCCCCTTTTTAGAAGTCGGTTAATTAATGTACTCAAACTGTCTCCAAAGTATAACAAAAGCTTTTCTGAAAACCGCATCAAAATCGATTCAGCCAATCAAGGGATAGTCGCGCACAAATAGGTATACACACATACAGATAAAACTGAGATCTGCCCTCTTGAAATCGGTTAATAAAACACTACTGAGGATTGTCTCCTAAGTAAAATGTAACTTATTCTTTAGTGTATAACGCCTATAATTTAACAATAGCAATATTTTCATTACCGACCTTGTGAAATGTTTGGTGTCCAATTTAACAGGACTAGACTGATTTTAAAACATTCCTTAATGTAATATAATATTAGGTATTCTTGATACAGCTGTAATGTAATCCAGGTCCTTTTTGGCTATGGAATTTGCACTGTACAGTCACAACTCGATCCCTGGGTGACAGGGACCGACTTGTCTTTGCGCAGATGTTTATAGAAACGAAATACCTATGCGATGAGTTCAAATATTTGTATACTAGGTTCTTGTAAAGATAATGTCACCTAAATACGATTTATGTGATATTTCAGAGAATAAGAAGAGGTACCTACCTGCTATATAAAATTAGCATATTTTGCTTAATTATAGTACGGTACAAAGCCTACATATTATACATACATAACATAACATAACATCACGCCTTTTATCCCCGAAGGGGTAGGCAGAGGTGCACACAGAAGTAACACCCATCTTCACTATTTATGTTATGAGTCCCATGTAATAGCGGGTGAGCCTATTGCCATATACCGGGCACATTTCCAGACTCCGGGCTACTACTGAGAGTTTTTTAAAAACCCAGTAGTACTTTGCCCGACCCGGGAATCGAACCCGAGACCCCTTGCCCGGCAGTCGCACTTGCGACCACTCGGCCAACGATAAAAAATCTTTTCTATTCTAGGTACCTACATAGGTATGTACTTCCAACTCGTCCAACTAGTCCCAAAACCCGATTAACTAACGAAGCAGAAAACAAATATGAATACATATGTAGAGGTAGATACACAACCATCCCCAGTGTGTGGAAGGAGGGGAAACTGGTCCCGCTCAGGAAGGAAGGGCGCCCTGCGGACTCGCCATCCGCGTATCGGCCCATAGTGCTGCTCGACGAGGCGGGCAAACTTTTCGAGCGTATTATCGCAAATCGCCTCGTCAGCCACTTGTGCGGAGAAGGACCGAACCTGGACGACCATCAATTTGGCTTCCGTGAGGGGCGCTCCACCATAGACGCCATCATGCGCGTGAGGACCCTGGTGGAAGAGACGGTGTCCCAGGGTGGGGTGGTGCTGGCGGTGTCTTTGGATATCTCCAATGCATTCAACACCCTACCCTGGAGTTGTATTCGAGAGGCACTAAAACACCATTGCGTGCCTCTCTACCTCCGCCGTACAGTAGGGGCTTTTTTGGAGGGCAGGTGTGTCACCTATCGGGGACGTGACGGTGCCGGTCGGCACCTCATGTCTTGCAGTGTTCCACAGGGTTCGGTCTTAGGGCCGCTCCTGTGGAACATTGGGTACGACTGGGTGCTGAGAGGTGAGCTCCCTTTGGGCGCTGACTTGACGTGTTATGCGGACGACACGCTCGTAACCGCCCGGGGGAGCTCGCACAGGGAGGCGACGTTGATAGCCACGGCTGCGGTGTCACAGGTTGTGAACCACATCCGGCGCCTGGGCCTGGAGGTGGCCCTGAACAAATCGGAGGCCATGGTGTTCCACGGCCCCCGACGTGCGCCGGCGCCGGGATCGCATATCGTAGTCAGCGGGGCTCGCATAGCTGTCGAGTCCACCATGAAATATCTGATTGGTTGGATTGGTGCTCGACAGTCGATGGGAATTCGGACCCCATTTCCGGCGGCTGGCGCCCAAACTGATGGGTGCGACGGGCGCGCTTTCAACGTTGCTTCCCAACTTGGGGGGCCCGAGCGCCGCCTGTAGGCGGCTGTATGTGGGAATCGTGCGATCCATGGCCCTGTACGGGGCCCCTGTGTGGGCATTAGACTTGACGGCCAACACTCTCGCTATTCTGAAAAAACCGCAGAGGGCGATGGCTGTCAGAGTCATCCGCGGGTATCGCACGATTTCCTACGAGGCGGCTTGCGTCCTGGCCGGATCCCCGCCCTGGGACCTAGAGGCGAAAGTACTCGCGTCACTATACCGATGGCGCGAGGAAGAGCGGACACGGGGCTCAAGGCCGGTGCAGCGCCAAATCGAGCGGCGCCGAGAGGAGCCCCGTCAGGTCTTAGTGGCGGAATGGCGGCAAAGGCTTCTGCGCCCCACCGCCGGCTTTACTACCGTCGAGGCGATCCGGCCAGTACTCGACGACTGGCTCGGGAGGAAGCACGGCTCCCTGTCGTTTAGGGTGACGCAGGTGCTGTCGGGGCACG